>OZ018308.1:16959448-17394849 GCA_963969455.1 Arge pagana | reverse complement strand
AGAGAGAGAGAGAGAGAGAGAGAGAGAGAGAGAGAGAGAGAGAGAAAGAGAGAGAGAGAGAGAGAGAGAGAGCGCGGAGAGAGAGAGAGTGAGAGAGAGAGAGAGAGAGAGAGCGAGGGAGAGAGAAGGAGCGCCCAACCACCTACACGACCACAAAGAACGAACCTCGATAAAATAAACTCCGATGCGGCTCCGGAGTAAACGGCAAAAACTCGTCTCCGGAGAGTCGAGGCATCAATCGTTCGCTGGGCTTTCGAAACAGCGATGCTCGATGCTAGTATCAGTTATTCGTTCGTCTCTGAGCGAGAATCGAGATGAGATGGATGACCAGTTTGAGAAACGCTGAGAGAATCAGACTCTGGCATGTAACCGCATCGGTGGACATACGAACAATGAGTATCACTTGCGTACACGGACAAGAGAACCCGGCGTACCTTCGACGATCGATCGTTGTGAGTTCCCTTCGTCCGACGTGTCCGTCAACTGGCCGATTCGAAACGGACCGATATCACTACTGGCGAGGCGTTCGTGTGTCGTTCGGGCAGTAGCTATTATTCCATATCCTTCCAGAGAGATGCCCACGTGCCAATTGTGACGAGACAATGGGGGAGGAGGGGAGGAGGAGGAGGAATGTATTCTCGGAATAGATAGAGGATCGGGAGGAAGAAATATAAAAAGATGTGTGAGTTGGGGACTAAATTCGATCAGCGAAAAGCTTCGAGGAGGTTTACGCGAAGAGTACCTTGAGTCTCGATGTACTCTAATCCGGATAGCATACCGATCCATCGAGGAGGTGTGGATCCCAGTAGTGCGAAGCTTCTACGGAGTACGCGGGGTGGCTGTCTAAATACACTTTAAAGATTTTAAAAGGTAATGGCGGCGGGCTTTGCCCAGATTTGCATGTCACGAGCGCGCATCATATATCTGGATTTAGTACACGCTCCGCTCTCTTCTTCGTGCAGGGGCTTCCGTGCTCGAAGCTCGCTCTGCGGCAACGTGGTGCCACCCAGCTGCTCGGATCAGCGTAAGATCCTTCACCGACGACAATTCTACCCACGGGTGCAGAGTGCAGGGAAAACTACCGTGGGACTACGTTGGGGACATTAACACCGTAGGATTACGCAATCAACTTGGATCAGAGATTCAGCCAGAGATCTTCGCGCGAGGCATTTGCGCGCGTCTCTGCCTACAGCACGCCGTATCCCGAGACCCCACTGGAACAACGAGAGACCGCGTTGAAAGGACCGGCTCGTGGTCCGTGCAGTGACAATGCCAAAGACCAGATTTCGCAAACATCCAAGTGGTAAAATTTCATATTAACCAGGAAGAGAGACGAATAGACGAAAATTTCGATTTCTTTTGTTTTTTGTTTTGGGAATCTTCGTCAAGATACTCGACGACGTGTACCGACGAAGTGTCGGGGCTCTAGGAGCCTGGACTAGCCGAGCCTACAGTCATCGCAGGGCAGATGGTTTAAGTAGGACGAGTTAGGAGCTAGAGACGGTTTGAACGGAAGACAATGGGTGCATTGTAGTAGAGAGGCTGCAGTAGGCCGACAGCACCGTTTCGGCATATTGACAGACTAATGATCGCCCTGAACAAAGGCTGGACTGTCGCGTGGTCACGTGGTTACGTGATGGACCGTTTCCGCCAAAGCACTGGCAGTCCAGCACCAACTGTATTCAACCCCGGCCATGCGACCGTACAACGACATCAATCAACCAGAAACTGGCCACGAGCCGTCCGGTCAACGAGGTGAACCCACCACCACCGCTGCCACGACGTCGCGTCGTTTCGGATGGAATGTTGTAGCTGATTTCGCTGGAAGTAACGAAAAAACAAAACAAAACAAAACAAAAAACATGAAGCTTCTGCCCACGTTGTTTTCGTTTCGGACACAGAAAAGTGTCGTTCGAAGATGGGTGTCGGCTGGGTTCGGGGAACAGAGGGTGGCCGGTGTCGTCGATGAGCGTTTATTGAAAAGTTGGTACGTGGAAATGGAAATTGATCAGCCGTTCGCTAAATATAAATAAGCCGAGAGTTACAGAGTGACCGGTCTCTCGTAGTCGCTGCTGGTAAACTGATTCGTAAGCGTGGAGACCGGGAGACAATGGTCGGCGACACAATGGGGACCAAGTTGCCGGCCCGACCTATGACCCGGGCGCGCCGCATTGCGCATTCACTCGTTCGCGGTTCGCCGTTGGCCGTTTCTGCGATTGTGTGCTAATGCTATCCGCTACCGTTTGGGATCCAGCCACGTATATACACCTCCGCCTCCTCGCGACAAAAACGGACGACGAAAGAACCTGGCAAATGTACGTCAAAGAGCACGCGTTCTTTTGCGGCGTACCGGTGAAGCCGATGAATCCGGCAAGCCATGGGCGAGAGCTTGCTCGAGATATACGCAACACGCGCGCATAGCCGTGCCATGCTCTCTTACATCGTTATAGCATATCGTCCCGAGTTTTTCAATCGATCGAACCACCCTGAAACTATACTCTCACGTTTCAGATTCGGAGCGACTACTCGGCCTACGGACGACACCACTCGCAACTTATAGGGATTTTCGGAAACATTAACAGCGAATTTGGATCCGACGATAACTCGTCTCGCGCAACAAGCAAGCTAGATTCACGCGTAGAGCTGAGGTGATTCGCGGTAAAAACATGTCTGTCCAATATTCAACATTTCAATACTCGCAAGCAACATCGATGCTGTTCTCGCAGTACAAAAATGCAGATTTGATCCGAGGTAACACTTTTTAAATGTTACTCTAAGCGTGGTGCGCGTTACTTTCAGCGCAGAGCCATGTTACTTCATCACTACACGCGGAGTGCGTTGAAGTAACACTAATTTCGTATAAAAAAAGTCGTTGCCACAAATGTGTGCGTCAAATTTTACGGATTTTTTTTCTGTTTAGAATCCCATTCGCGAAATAATATTGCTCGGCCATTTCTTAGTCGACGGCGATTCGATTAGCGGTGAGGGATACTCAAGTTGGATGGGTAGGTACCTACGTTATTATTGCGATTGTACGCGTCAGAGGTGTACACCGAGTGTCTCATTCACATCGGGCTGATTGGTTCGTCGCTCGCGAGGCACCGGCACAGTCCGATTGCTTGAGAAATAGTAGGTGTACTCTTGCTATTTTGTTCATCGCTTTTATCTCCATTGCCACTAGGTATACCCTTGCGACTCGTAATCGTTCGCGATTGCTTCCGACTCGTGAGACCTGATTTGGTATCGATTAGAATTCGTGACTGGGAGCCATCATCGAAACGGTCACGGTTAAGCAGCGTGCTCTCCATGCGGTGCACGGAGAAAGTAGATTTCTCTGGTGAACATCGCGATCGGGAACGTAGGAGAGTTCAATTGTCAACTCCTATCGTCCAACTTCGGTCAAGGTTACCGACTACCGGTGACCCCGGCTACGTTTGCATCGGCCTTGCATCCGAATTTCAAACTTTCCCCATTCTGGGTCGAACCCGAGGGAAGGTGAGATGACACGTTGAAAGAGGCGGAGGAGGAGGAGGACGAGAAGAAGCGAAGCGGACGAGGGGAAACGAGGACGACGCGGCGAACAAGGGAAGTCGGAGCGAAGGTCAGTGTCTGCATAAAAGCACGAGCATCGGCCAGTCGCGGGTGGCAGGAGGGGTACGTACAGAGAGCATGGCAGGAGGGTCTCTTTGCTATGCTGGATGCGCACTGCGACGTACGTGCATTGCCTGACGGCCAACTACTCAAAGTCTGCACGCTCGCGGTCGTTTCTGCTTTCCCTGCTTATATCTACGTCTCAGAGCTCTCTTCCACTCGATCATTCACGGATACACGTCTATATTACGCGGCTCCCCGACCTTCCGTCTCCAAGCTTTCGAAACAGAATGGAAAATCGTAGCTTTCAGTTCGGAACTCGTACGCCAAGCTATGCTATCTGTTTTCCACTTCGCCGTTCCACGGCAACTATTATTTCCGGACTCGTCGCGAGTCAAGACAAATAACACGCTAAGGTCGTATTCTTTCTCGCTTATGTATTTTTTTTCATCCAATTTTCACGGGCGCGAAACGAATCCGGTAAAATTATCCCAAAATAGGCCCAACGGTGCATTCTAGGAGAAAATAACCGTGGGGAGCTTTGGTAAAGGTAGGTTCAGGAGCAATCCTACAAATGACTATAAATAACCATAATTCATTACCTACATCAACGTTCATAATTCGATGCTAATTTCCTAAACGCTCGCAACAACGAAGACGCTCGGCCGTGTGCAGTTATCGCACGAGGAACTCGTACGGTCAGGCGATTACCGCGCGTTACGATAATTTCCAGCTCGGATACTTAAAGCGTATAACTTTAACTGCTATTCGACGTAACTCCGGTGCAGTAAATCGGGGCTAATATTATTTTGCGTTCAGCCAAGCCGCTGCGATGCGACGATGTATAACAACTAGCCAGACGGTATCCGAGACCGGCTCACCGGTGCCCTCGCGAACGCTATCTTCTCACCTGTTTCTCGTTCTGATACTCTACGTTTACTACGCCGCGGTTCGTCGTCATGTTTATTACGGCTACCTCTATCCGTACTTTCATGTACACGTTGAGTTATGTTTCGCTCATAAACCTCGCTCGCGCGAGAACCAGCTGACTGACTGACTGACAATGAGTCAAAGGAACCGATCAGGATCCCGTGCGAACGATACGCCACCAAATTTGAGAAATTCCACGTTCAACGGAATGACGGCAATGAGAAGGAAGAGGTGCGGTCGCAGCGTCACCTGAGAAAACGACTTTAGCTCGAACGAGTAATATTTCTGGTACGGTAATAATGAAACCCGGTTGAACGTTGGACCGCGTAGTAATAGAATCCATAATACGTACTACCGTACGAGGACAAGCTGCTTGGCGGCGTTGGCGCGACGACGTTTCGAAAAACCTACAAACTTTGGGGCTGGGTGGGTTGAAAACTGTCCCACATTTTGCATAGCTCTATACGTATGGTGGGATGTATTTCCACTCACTTCGCAGAATTGAGTAATAACTTATACTTAATAATTCAATCGAATGTTGATTACCATTGTTGTTTATTTGAAAAAACTTCTCTGCAACTGTGACCTTCATTTTTTTTCAAACTCGTGTGTCTCCAAGAGTTGAGGCGTACGTCTGCTTTGCCGTTGCTATGATAGATATTTATATGAAAGTTAGCAGACTCAATAAATATATCCTGAAAATGTATCAAAAAATTATTTTCCTTTCACCTCGCTCAATATTCATTTACAAAACTGGTAATGGTTCAAAAAGTACGCGAGTCTATTACGTTGTCGGTTTCTATGCCACAAATCATCCGAAATATAAAAATTAAATATTATTATATAGAGTACAATAGCGACATTGGCTCGAACTACAATTATTCATTTTTAAGCATATTTCACAAAATGGCGGATTTTTTCGAAGAAAAAAATTAAGAAAGTAATTTTTTTCAGTGATTTTTGCGATGAGAGAATAAGTAAGAATGAAAATTATTGCATGATGTTAGTTTTGGCGGAACCCCCAGTTATACTTTATCTGATAATATCTGATTTTCATGTTTCGGATGATTCGTTGCAAAGAAATCTCTGTAAATAAATATCGCGTAGCATAAATGAACAAATGTTTTCACATATATTCTAAAAGTGTATTTATTGAGCTCAAAAACTTCTATATCAATATCTATTATTCCAAGGTCAACAAAAACTTGTGAAATAGCCGCTTTTTGGAACGTCCAAAGTAGCGCAAACGTATGAAAAATGTGCTGAAAATGAATTGGCATAATTATGGTTTTACTACGTAGAATTGATATTTCAGCTAACAACGCAGCCTTCGCGCGCAGAAAATATGTTTGGAACTCGTCTGATCTCATTCTCAAGTCGTTGGTAATGCGAAAAGCAGTGAGACGTAGACAATATTCTCGTAGTTTGAGAAACGAACGAACGAAGATTCTATCGGGACAGGAAGAAGTTTGTCAAAGTCTTCGATATATACGCGGGGGTCACTACCGATCGCAAGACGAGCCTTATGTTGCGCGGAGTCAGCGACAGTTCGAATAACCCCTCTTACGCGTTTAATTTAGTTGCGCGATTCGGTTTCCGCCAGTTAAAACTTTCCCGACAAAATTCCTAACCTCGGGTAGAGCGATGTAGCGGGTGAGAATCAGCTGACTAACAAAACTGACCTAATTATTATGCATTTATTCCTGTATTCAAATGCGACGGGCCACGGGCGGTAGGCGGCCAGGCCGTCGGTTGTCTGGGTGACGCGACGGTCCAAGCCGTTCCACGTCGCGTTCTACCGTATATACGACGCCGCGCCAGGCCACACGCATACGACGTACGCGCTACCTTCAACAGCCTTGGCCACGCTACCTGTCCAACGGATCGCCAACTGCTAGAGCCAGACCCAGAAAATACCCCAACTGTTAGTTAGTAGCTGTAGCCTGTAACTTATCAGACCGCGATATCATTCATTAACCGGGATTCAGGAGTATCGATTACTCTGGAACTATCTAATTATGACTGCGAGACCCAACGAAACTAAGACATAGTATCGCTACCAGAACGTCGGTACCTTTCACAAAGAACAAATACCCGTTCTTATCACTTATCACGCGGGGAGCTCGTGTTATTCGAATTTCTCCAGCAATCAACGAGGAATCGTTATCGGTTTCTCCAGAACTCGGGGGGACAAATGCGATATTCCAGTTCTCCTAATCTGATCTCGGACTTGAAGCAGGCTCACGAACGACGAAAATGGTTAGCTATCCGAATTGCTGAATCTTTTGTCGTCGAGACGTTTTATCCTCCGAGTACACACCCAATTTTTCGAACACCTCCTCCTCCCTGGGTCCTCTGGGTCCATTTGACCCTATCCACTTTTTGACAGGCTGTAACTCGGTAGTTATCGAACCTTTTCGCTGGAAAAAATGTAGAAGTATAGTTAGAACGATATTAAAGTACTTTTCAAGTATGAAAAATGTCTTAAAGGTCTTTAACACACTTAACAAATTCACGCAAACAACTCTCAACTTTGTAATGTTTCAGTACCGCCTCTTTTCAAACGCCGGAACGCAATTTTTGGTCAAAGTCGATGACTGGGTCAAAATGACCCGTTGCGTACTCGAAGGGTGAATCGGTGAGGTTCTATTGAAATTCGACCTTTTCGTACGCGAGCTTACGCGATACTACATGGATCGAGAATGGCTGGTATGTCGACGAATTGCGGCGCCTTCCGTAGAAGCTCGACGCACTAAGTATATCTCTCATCGCGAGGATGAAGCTGTCATGTTTATACGAACACCAGCTCGATCCTGATCGAAGCCGTGCGACCCGATGATTATCGACCGAGGGAAACTGACCACCGAAGAGCGCGAGGCAGTTTCGGAAAAAATAGCTTCGATTGAAGGTGAAATTATCGACTCCAAGTTGATATTCGCGAATTAACCTAAATCTCCCACAATTCTGCGGTTACAATACCATTCATTGGCTTAACACCAAAGTCACGAATACAGGACTACAGGAGTGGGCGAAGCAATGCGTGCGCCGCGTCGGTACGTGGTAAAATATACGAGCCCGATGTGTTTCATCGCTGCGAAGGATCTGTACGCTGCCTTCAGGATTCCGCGTGTTTATCGTCGCAAGGGCAAATTCGATTTCGATCTACTCGAAGAAGAAGATTGTATTTTTGCTAACGAAGGGGATTCATGTAGGGAAGTTTTGAGGGATTCGGGGATTATTCGACGCCCGTGTCCAGGGTCGGTCGGTGGTTTTGGTTTTGTCCACGGTGTGGATATCGAAGGTTGGAGGGCGTCTCGACGCCATGCTGATTTGCATGCGCCGCCATGACGGCCGCCGCCGCTTCACCGACTACCGGGGAGCAACTGGAGGGTTTGCGGAGGGTCGGAGGGAGACCATCGATCGCCCCCCTCCGCTCCAAAGCACGTCTCGCGTCTTCGTCGCACCCACGCGTTTCCAAAGCACCGAACCACGAGCAGCGAATCACCGGGGGAACTTCGCCGAAACCTGGAGAGTCCTCCCTGCCGAATCAACGGGCACATTGCTCCGATTCAAATTTTCATATCATGTTGTTTCAACGAATTTTTGCAAATCTCGTCGTTACGCGGAGAGGAGCAAATTGGTGAGTTCTTCGCGAAACACGCAACAGCGAGATTCACCGTTTTCCAGAAAACCTCTAGCATGACTAGGAGGTACACCTCCAGTATAAATGTTGTACATACTGAGTACCTATAATATGACTTGTTATGCTTCGACAATAACGAGCATCTCTTTCCCACATCACTATGATTATCATCGTTCGTCTCGATGGGCTTGTTAATGAAAATACTATATTTTCGTGAACAATCATCGCCTTCCCTAAACTCAACGCGCGGTATTACCAAACCAAGTAGCGAAATCAGAGAGTTGCGATTGTCCGTTTTGTATCACCGGTCATTTAATATTATATATAATTATTTTGACTTCCGTTGAAACGTAAAAATATGAATTTCGCTCACCGATGCAGAGTAACGATGAAATACTAACCCGATTTCATGACCCACGGAACAAGAACGACAATTATTCCAACACTATAACAGTTAAACGATAATGGATGCGTTACGATGATTAAGATACCAGAAATGCAATTGTTTCCAGAAAATCTCTGAGAGCAATTTGAAGTTTTTGCATCATATTTTTTCAGAAATGTATTGATGCAGGTTCGTAGAAGCTGGTAGAATATAAATATTCACGTCGCGGTACAAATGCGAAAAGTGCGTAGGTATTACAGCAATTAGATAGGCTTTTGTGCCAAAAGGGCGTAAAGACTTTTTTCTGCCATTCATTTCAAAAACGTCTAAAACGCAAAGATCTGTGAACAAAAATTATCAAATTCCAAAAGCCAAAAAGGCGTATGAGTTGAGAAATACGTCCTTTCGACTCTGGGAAATCTTATTTTTGTATTTTCAGACTTGGAATATGTCTACCAAGCGATTGGCATGAAGAAATAATCTGTAGGCCAGTTTGGAATTCGTACAGCGATGTTTTCCGAAACTAGCACCCGTGAGAAAAAAACAGAACCATTCGGCTCGCAAGTAGCGATGGACAATCTAGTTTCCAGATTGGATGGAGAAAATTCGAATGACGCGAGGAGAACGAGCGGCGAGTATCTCGAGAAGGTTGAGGGAATGTGCTACGATCGCGTTGTAAGGAGCGTCGAATTTTCGGGGGGAAGGAATCGATCGGCTGTTCGCGCTTGGAGGAAGAATGGGAAAAATAGTTGAGGAGATGTTGGTTGGGCCCAGAATCGCGCGTAATTCTCGTATCCAGGTAGTTGTCGAGGAATTCCAGCCAAAGAGGCATAATTCGCGCAGCTTACCAGGTAATGGTACGAGACGTGGGCGGCACGTGGGGCACGGGGATGTGGAGCAGGCGAGGCTGCTACCGTGTCTGTTTGTTTTCATTTGGCCAGGTAGCGTGATACGTTTGCGTAATGTGGTCCGTGCGCCTGCTTCGGCGCGGCGTGGTTTTGCGCGCCAGTCGCGCCCGACCAAGTCGGGGCACGCCCGTGCCACGGAGGCAGCAACAGCTGTACGCGGCGGTAACTCGCGCTGCCAGCTATTTCGGCATCGTTTCGTTATTTGTCGTTTTTTTTCTCTTCTTTTCAGTTTCATTTACGTCCGGGTGATATTAAAAAGTCTGTTTCGCCGGTCGTCGTTACCTCTACATTGAATACTCGCCTTGTTACGCGGGATCCCCCTTCGCAAAAAATACTTGTCGCGGTTGTTCGCGAGGTAACGTAACTCCGCATGACCATAAAACTGATTTTGGCATTTTCGATTACAATTCCCGCAATTCGATGCACTTTTCCATAACGAGGACAATCAATTTACCTTCGCTGTTTTTTAATCGCAATGTTGGGCACGTTGTATATTCTCCGCTTGGCCATTCCTAAACTCAGTGCGGTACAGAAAATTCAAGGTCACGGATTCGGGTAATATTTTATGATTTGAATTTAAATTGTGTTGGATACGCTATTGGGCACATGTGACTGACATTGCTTATTCTACAAGTAGAGGAATTCAGATGGGCTCGGCTAGCAGATTCTTCGCTCCTCAATTGAGCAGTTCAATATAATTTCTTCGTTTTTAAAGCTAGCCGATGATACTAGAGGATAATAATTCTTACAATAACTAGCGAAATGTCCGTATCGATCGCGACGTGGTTTTCTCACGAGCCAATTGTATATTTCACAAGATACATCGAAGAAAAGTTTGATTCGCAATCGAACTATTACACATCAATTTGACTCGTCTTCATCGCCTTGACTATCACCGCGGCAAATGTCTGACGGCGGCAACGATCAGATGAAAGGAATGTAAAATGAATGGGTGCTCCTACGCAGCGATGTGCTGAATCCAAATTTTCAAAACTTTCGGTCCACTCTTGATTCTGTGCACAATTATTATGGCCGCTTGAATAAATAGTGCCGAGTGGTGGGCATTTTCGCCCATTTACAAAAGTGATTCTCCTCGGTGTACCGCGGCAAGGCAGAATTAAGGTGGTAGGTAAAACTCACATTCGGTTCATTTTTTTCAGTATTCTCATGCGAATAGATTCCGAGCATGAGGATATGAAGGAAGAAGATGAAGATATGTGAAAATCTGAGTTGCGTCGACAGCTGCAATCCTGCGAGGAGAGTAACAGTGTTGAGGCCGATGGTTGAGGTCGTATTAATTTATGGATGAATTTCTTTTGGGCAGGCATCGCGACAGGAGTGCGTTTCGAATCGGGAAACGGTAGGCCGTGACTAAAGTCAGCTTCGCAGAGGAGAAGAGCGGTTCTCTTGTTCTTTTCGAACGGGTACCAGCGATAACGACGCGATATGCCGGCGATGGCTGGAGTCATCGGTCGCTTTCGCAAGGGGCACCGGAACGTGCCCGAACGCATGGAACTCGGCGCGGCATCACCTCGATCGCTTTCCATTTACGGGGTCGAACAGACCCAGATCGAGGACAGTACGACCCGGGGCTGCGAGGGTGGGGGGATTACGAGTAGAACGGGAGCCGGAACGGGGCCCCGAACTCTGTTTTTAGGGGTTTTCGGAACGACCAAATGCCTCGCCGTACCGGCACTAATCTTCGATACGCGACGATCGGATCCATCAATCTAGATTATAATTAATTGATAGCGGGACCCACCCCCTGCGGTGGGTGGCAGTATCCAGTATTGCACGCGCGCCGGGTCCTCTATTGCACCGGGTATTAGGGTGACTGTCGGTCTGTCTGTTGTCGACTCTTTATCGCGCCCCTGGTGAGTCGTCTTATGCATCTTTCATGAGGCTGGCTTCGAAGGGGTCCGTGGTATTCGTAGTCGGTAACCCGTCGCCCAGAACCTCGAGAACGTATAGTCCGTGTCATTCGCTACTGTACTCCTCTCTCTACGCCGTCGCCACCGCCGTTCCGCGCCGCGCCGAACCATTTGACTCACACCTTATCGGGGAAGACGACCCGTCGAGGGACTCTGGCCTCTACAACGCTACGAAATCCGACATACCTATGCTCGACTTTCCCGAAACACTTACGTTTCTTTCACGCACACGCACACCACCGACGCGTCCCGCATCGCAAAACCATTACAACGATTTCGATCGTCTCGCAATTTCCATAGTTTTCTCTCTTTTTCACATTAGCTAACAAGTATACCTATATCGCGCATCGACGCGCTACTCCGCAGGGATCAACGTCACTCTGAAAGCACCGATCTCGTTGCTTTCACCGCCACGTCTCTTTCCAACTGCTGGATGTCGCGCGTGTACGGATGTCATTTGCGTAAAAACAATAATTTGCGGAATGATCGACGGAAAACCATTCGCTGCGGATCGAGTCATTCGTCACGTGCTTCGAACGGTCACTCGACTTTTCGTGCTGTTAAATTTCATCGACCACTTCATCGCTATATGGTTCGAACGAAGTGCTTTACCCAATATGTTCCTACTCCCAGAGTCTCTCTCACCGGATTTAATAAATACGAGATTGTCTACTGTTTTCGAATCTCTGCGTGGAACCTTCACTGATCTCACAATAATCATAACGTGACTGAACGATACCATTTTAAATCGGTTGAAATAATTGCTCGCCTTCGATAAAATTGTTTTCAACGTGTTTGAACAATATTTAGTCAATAGAAGAAACGTATAGATGTATCAATCGAAATTTTTTCGAATCTCGATGGAGGATAAAAGAAATGGCGATCACAACTCAACCTGTGACTTTTTAAAAATATTGATCTTAATGCGCGAACGTTAATGACTAAGTGATAATTACTCCGAATAATTCTCTTCAATTTGTTTTCTGAAACTAAATTCGAAGACAGAAAAAATGATATCCTATTTTTCACAGATATCGATATCCATAACTTGTGAAAATTTGTTGCCTACATATTCAAACAATCGATTACTCAATAACGGTTTGGAATAAAATGCTGAGAATTGTCGTGAAAGTTGCTTTTAATATGTACCACAGAACATATGAAAAAAGAGCAGAATCGAAGATGGTCGGACACAAACGTGTTGATTCGGCATGGAATGACCTATTATAATATCTATTTGTCATAAAAATGATAATAATAATAAGAATAATAATAATTATAATAGTAAACATTGATACCGTTGTTATTATTATTATTTCAATAGTGTTTCGAGGCTGATTAGATTTTTATATCCGAAATTGTGAGCAACAACCCCTGCGAGAGGCATCTATGAACTCATCGTTTCCCATGAGAAGCCACGCTCGCGTAATTTTTGGTCGTGAAGCAGGGACTATTTACCCGTGTTGCACTAAAAAGTTCGCGTTACACGACCACAAGACGTAGTGCGCGCGCACTCGCGTGTGGCTTTCGAAGAGAAACGCTCGGTACCACGTACAAAGCTTGATGCGCGATTAAGCTCTGCACTCTGCGCTTCGCGCGTAAGTCGACTAATTTGATCGACTTCCTTGTAAAATCAACGGGCATAAAATTCATTTCCAATGCCTTCTTTGCTTGTGATTCAAAGGTGCCATCGGATGTCGATGTTTACGCGAATGGGGTGTAGTGAAAATTGAAAATCTTGGTCACCAATCGAGTATCGACTATTAGACGGTGATTCACGAATGAATTTCTTCTAATGAACGAGTTCAAGTTCACGGTCGATTGTCGACGTCGCGTAGTAGTCGTTGGCAACGTCACTGATCGGCGCGCGCTCGTGGGAGGAGGAGGAGTGATGCAACTTGACGAGAATCTGACACGAGCTTCGGTGATCGCGGTGACGTAAAATCTTGCATCGCGGATCGTGGCAGAGCAGGAGTGCGTTCGTATCTACTGCGGTGCGTCGGGTCTGTGGGCTAATGGCATGCAAGAAAGCAGGCAGGCAGGCAGGCAGGCAGGCAGCTCCCGTCCTCGGTCGATAGAAATTACCATTTTTATGGGTCTATCTCGTTTGCGTTGTGCTCACGTGTTCGCGCGTGCACGTGTTCGCTGTTCGTTGCTTGATGTTCGCGCACGCGGCCACTTTGCCTATACTACGCCCGCTTCTCCCGGCATTTGCGAACAATGAAAACCAGCGAATTCGTCGTTTCGAACGAAACAAACGCTCGTTCTGTAAAGGTACCAATTAACTCTGGGCGTTTCACAGAGGTTGCCGTCCCCGCTCGGACGGGATTAACTTATTCCATCGGAAACAATTTTCTCAAAAACTGACGATAAATCCCCGTAGCTTCCGCGTTACGATTCCTCCGATATAATCCATGTCTTACGCGAACTCTGCGGGTCATTGGAATTCAGCGTGTACAACGAACTTATCCGCGTCGATCGTTCCGATACTTTACCTACTTGCCTACACGACGAGAAAATGGGCTCGATGTTTCCTTTACAAATCGTGCCAGCGAAACCTGTAGGATTAAATCGTTTCGCGCGAATGATCGATGAAACGAAATAGTCGCCGAGCGTCTATCTTTCCGACCAAAAATCTATCTTATCGCCGAGCTTTTTTCAAACAACGATTTTTTATACCCCGAGGTTCGATCTTCGAAGTACTTTTTTATCGGTAGAGTCGACGATGCTGAGTCCAGCAACGCCGACGAAACACCACTTAATTGTAGGATTCGTTCGTTCTATTCGCGACCTGTTGCGAGGACACGCTATCGACCTTGCATTTGTCCGGAATCCCACTCACCGCATTATGAACCGAAATAAGTGAGCTGTCAAGTTGGTAAAGAAAGTCTCGCAGCTTCGCATTCGGAACCACATGTTGAATCGTAGCTGCGCTGGATAAACGCTGAATAAATGCCTCGCTAACTTTTACGATGTATATTGAAATATCTTTTGCAGCGAATGGCCACCTATCGAGTTTGACCGCACCGACGTGACACATCGTTGTGTTATCATCGGTAAGCTTCGTCCGACCTGTAATACATCCAACAAACTATTCAAAACTGGTTTCAGACTACTGCGAGGATCTACTGAACTTGCGAAAACGTGGAGCACAGTTCTACATCGAATTTTTGAAATTAATTGTTTTCCAACAAAGCACGGTCGACTTTCTATTTTTTTTTTTTTGCTTCTGACGTTAGTTTTTAATAGGGTCTGCGACAGGATTCTTCAGGCGGAGTGGATGGATCCCTAAGGGGTTCGCGTAACGAGTGCCGGAGGTCCGTAACTATCGGAATAACAATTGCTTTCGCAACCTCGAGAGTCCAGTCCGAAAAATATGTTCAATTTTCCTCGTCTTGTTTCTATTCCAGAAGAGTTCGCAGAATTGTTGAAATTCCAAGAGTGGTAACTAGCAAACGTTATGTAATTTCAGGTCGAAACATCGATTTCGTTAGAGGAAAAATATGATCGACGAGACTTACTCCGTGTTTATTTATTTATAAATAAACGAGGTCGGCGATGTTTTCATGCGATGTTCATTCGAAGGTAGCGATGTGATGCGCGGTACTTGAGTATGCACCCGAGAGCTCCGTTCGCGGGCTCACCGCGCACTTGATGGATCTTAGGGATCTTGCAGTTGGAATTTGTCGACCCACGCGGCAGTGAAACCGCCAACACCAGAACCAGCGCTGCTGCGCGAGACAAACGAGAGGGTGGTGTTGTAACAGTTGCCGACCGATAACCGCCCATCGCTGCTACCAAACTCCACCATTTTAGCACTTGTGAACTTGAAATCTGATCCCCCTCCACAAACAGCTCCGCAACCCACGACGTATCGGTCCATTTTTGCTTTCATCTTTCTCTCTCGCCTACGCTTTCTCGCTCCATTTTTCCGTCTCTCGCTCTCCTCTCGCACAATTTATCACGGTCCGTCGACACCCTCGCCAGAGACTAGACGCCATTTCTCGTCTCAAGCTTTACTTTCGATCCTCCATATCCAATCCTCGCTAGGTTTCGATTTTTCAGACGACATTATTATAAACATCGTCACCACCCATCGCTCGTCTGTTCTTCCCTCTTCTCTCTCGTGGAAAGCAACTTCTCGAAAGAAAAAGATTACACGCAATCATACGAAAAAAATCTACAGAATTTTATACAAACTTGCGCGAAAAATATATATAGCTGTATAGACTAATTTTTTACTTGGAAAATTCAATTTTTGACCGACACAGATCTAAATTTGTTGAATGTACCTACATATTCTCCCAAAAATAATGTCGTTGATACAAGAGGCGGAAAATAATATTGGCATTTGAAAAGCTTCGAAGTCGAGTTTCTTCTGCGGAAATTATTCTTTCCAGAACACCCACCGAATCACCATTTACGAACGTGATATTCGCCTCAATGGTCAATTACTCAACGGACGAGTGACCGTTTTTGCAAATGAAAATTATCACATCAATGATCGTAATTTCGCTACCGCAGTCTTATTCGAATTTGAGAAAAACTTGGCAATACGAATCAAATGAAGTCAACTCGTAGCCGATGTTGCGTAACTTCGTTGCGAAAAAAGTATTGCGAGAAGATGAAAAAAAAAAGTTTTTTTCTTCATCTAGCTCGTCGAGTGTCTTAATGAACAATATTCTTCCCGATTTTCCATCGTTACCGTTCCTTCACCAGCAGAGCCCGATGGGTCTAGTCTCTCTTCTCGGTAGAAAATCACAGACGACTTCGATTCGTTCTCCTGGTGTGTATTCACGGGAACATTTACAGGAACATTTGCAGGAACGAGACAGGGCTTGTATATAGGTAGCCCCGATTACCGATCCACGGGCGACATCGATAAGCATCATTGGGAGACGCGTTGTGTCCGAGTACTACGCGTGCGTGCGGTAATACACCGCGCGTGTAATGTGCATGTAACACTGGCTATACTCTAGAACCTCTATAGGGTGTTTAGTACGTATAAACGGGCGAATGGTGGGAGGGTCTGAGGATCGGAGGGTCGGAGAGGCTTGCAGGAAAGCGTCTGCGCGACGGTCGTCATGGACACCGCGACTGTACGCCCAGAACACGCGCGCCTGTTCCCCTTTAATCACTCCATCTCGTTGTGTCACTCAACTGGCTCTGTGACAAGCCGCGGAATAATACGGATCGAATGCAAAGTCTAAACAATCTGCGAAATCTTATTTCGTGGTTTACTTCCAACGAATCTAGAAAATGTCTCATCCGTACGCGGACACGTACCTACCTACGCGTAGGAGCATACAGACGTAGAGGTGCATCGCGCCTGCGCGGACACTCGCGCGTTTGAACGGTACCGATGCGTGCAGATGCATTGGAAAGTAGTAGGTACCTATTTAGAGCTTATACGTACGCAGCTCAGTCTTCGTTTCCACGTGGCCGGTAACGATTGCCACGTGAGACGTGACGAATCGTGCGACTTTTTCTGTATTTTCAATCACACGCGTGAAGCGTAGAGTGTCGACTTTCGACGTTGAGCAGGTATACAGATTATTAGTCGATAATCCACAACAAGTGGATTGACCAAAAACAGCAAATGTCGAGGATGTACCTGTCAAAATTGTGTAGTAGGTCCCTAATGATCGGCTTGATGTCTCTTGGTTCGACGGAGTTCGTTGCAATCAATCGAATCTGCACATCTTTGGAGATGTATAGTTCACGTTCCTTCGATGCGTATCATTGATATTCAACATGAACGAAAAAGAGCGCCGAATGTGAACTGAATTGTGAATAAGTCGAGCTCGACGGCTTTAACGAATAGTAGCACCAAAAAACTCGGCACAAAAAGTATACTTGAAAACGAACTACCCGCGAATAAAAACAACGAAACGCTTTCCCCTCGAATAACGGCAAGAAAACAATTTTGGCTCGAAAAAAAAAGCAATAAGAAATGTTTCACTCGAATAAATGCAACAATCTCGATTCTATCACGAATACAAGAACAAAAAATCTAGTATTTTGTTTTACTTATTTAATATTTGACGACGTGAAGAGAATTTTCAATTAAAGTAAATCTCACGATCTGCATATTTTTGTATGAAAATATATCTTTGCCAATATGTACGACAAAATCATGCAAGTAAATTTTCTTTTTGAATATAACATAAATTGCAGACGCCATGAATTGACTAATGTATCAACGAGCATTCAGTACAATCATTTTTTCCTACTGCATAGGTACTCAAAATATGAACACACCTGGTTGTTGAACAATAGAAAATTATCATGGTGCTTTTACTTGTGGCAGTTTTCAGTTCGACGCTTTGATTCTTGTATTTGCGAAAATCGGTGCTATTGTTCGTTAGAGCCGTCGATATATTCTTCGTAAAGTAAACAAAAATTTGGAATATTGAGTCATTTTAATGTGATTTATCGATTATTTGACCAATATTTAGAGTATTTTCGATCAAATTTGAATAAGCGTGCTACGATTCGAAGTGCCAAGTCGCTGTGTGCTCAATAGAGTAGTACGGACTACTGGTGAGGAAGTTCTCGTTGGACTCAATTGCTCAGTCTTACGTTACCAAATTTAACGATTGATTTTGGAAGTACATTTTTGGCTCTGCTATTCGATAATCATGTCAGCTCGATGTTTTTCCAAACATATCTGGTGTCGCGTAGGCTGAGTGGACTATGAGCGATCGAGAACAAGGAATGCAATGTGTTCCCGTGCCTCGTTAAATAGTAGCCGTCAGGTGTCACCACCATACACAGATATAATACGTCTAAAGAGTTTGTTACAGATGTCATGTTTTGTAGGAGAACGGGACGCGCTTGCGAGATGAGTGAGATGAGAGAGCATCGATGTGTTTAGCTGCACTCGCCAAAACGACGCGAAACAAGCGAGTCGCCGAACTGATGGATGTCATTACTACTCCAATATCGCAATGCAATCGCGAAGCACAAGTAATACTGCGTAAGATGAGTGTCGAGTGCGCGGTGAAAATGCTCGCGTGTACCATAAATCGTGGCGTTCATTTGCATCACACGAAGCAAGTGCGAATGTTCCATACTAATAACATGTGGAAAGCCACAACTGTTTGCCAAAGCTAGGAGACAGACTGGCCGTAGTTCGGGATCACAGAACTATAAAATTGATTTATAATCTGTACAAGAAAAGTGAAAGATCCATAAACAACCGACAAAAGTGGAAAAAGCTCGCGGCATAACCGAATCGAACGACATGGCCGTCCACATCGTTGAGCCAGCAAAAGACACGCTCGGCTACGCACTCTCGCGTGCTCTTGTGTGCTCCCCTGTCAACCAACCGCTGACTGCCTGGGTCGAAGGCAGAGAAACCGATACGAGAATACGTCCGTGAGCTGATGTCTGCGATGGCGGAGAGGACATTTGCCATTTCTCGACAGACAACGCTTTTGCAATGTGATTTTTGTCGAACGAATTGAACAAAAACGAATTTATTACGAACTAAACGGCGCAAAAAGTGGAAGAGCACGCCGAAGTTTCTTGTTTGTTTGATCTCACGTCAGCTGCTATCGGGTTTTATTTTATGGGTTCGTTTCAGAATGCGAAATACGGGTTGAGGTTGACGCTACTTTTCACGAAGAGATCCGGCCGAACGTTAGATTTTTATGTACCATTATCTCTGACCCGTATGGCTCGTTGCGATTGATAGGTACATTCGGCGAAACGTGCTATTTCATTCGTGTAACATCGAGCTATATGCTCACTCGGTCCCTCGCACGTTTTCAAGCTCGTGAAACCGTACGCGAAACAAATGAGGTGATGCAATAACGTATCGTACTTTTTTTTTTTTATTGCTCGCCATTTTATACCGATTGTTCAGTTACGCGACAAATATAGTCGATAATCGTGTACGATTTTTCGTGCAATAACAATAATCATAACGTAAACAATTGTATTGATAGTAAATACATACGAATAATTACTTGCGAATGAATATGTCAATTATATGAGCGGCCAGAAATTTCGGGATCGAAATGGGCACGAAATTCGAGCTGACCTTGACGTAGGTACGTCCTCGAATCCATCTGCTCGTTTTCGGGATCTAGAAGAAATTTGTTCGAACACAATTTGTCGCGTTCAAGTCAAACATCGCACATTCAACGGTACACAAATTTTGCGCGTTGCTGCGTTTTACCAGGAATGTTCGATGAGTAGCCGAGCTTTAATTACCAGCGTCGAAGTACCTACACTTATCGGTTGTAAGGGGCTGACATAGCATTGACAATATCATGTGATGATACTGCGTGGGTAATTTTCGATGGTTCATCTTCGATATACTTTCTCATCCAGATAACGTTTCGATGCGCGGTGCATTGCTTTAAGCTGTTTGGCGACACGCCAACTTTAATATTCTCGATCAATGATCCGATTATATTGACCCTCCATGAAGGACTACGATATGGTTTCTCAGTCATCTTTCCTGCCTTCCGCGAAAGTTCGAAGTAACCATTTCGAGTAGAAGAAATTGTTGATTTTCCAGACACATTGCCACTTACTGGAACATGCTTGTTTATGGAACCATTATCCGGAGAAGCTCAAAAACCGAACTTGGGATGATCATTCGTGTGGGTAAAAAATCTTCCTACGCTTTCGCGTCTTCAGTTAATTGTCTTATCAATTAGCTCACCCGGACAATAGGTCGGTTCCGTATTTTACAACGTGACGGAGATTCTCCCCATTTTACTCCATCCCAAATTGGCTACCCAAAGCAGTCGGCCAAGAATTTTACGGGAAGTCTATTCTCTCTTACGGGGACGATGATCGCGACCCAACAAAACAATGCGAGAGACGAGGGTTTAACGGATAATTGTTTTTTCTTCGCGTTCTTTTTTGTTTTTGTGTTTTTTTTTTTACCAGTAATCTTTCCGGATGCCTCGAATAAGGCAACGCTGTCGAGACAAACGTCGGTAACCGGTGAATTATTGCTTAACTTTTTGCGGTGAGATAATATGGTAATTTTCGCGGTAATCGCCAGCCCTTGGACGGCGCGGGTATAGCGGGACCAGCTATCCGTCACTGACTCAGCCAAGCGCGAACCGCCGCACCGCGACGCGGCTAGTAGATCTCGCGGAGAAGCAGGAAGGTATTTTCTAGCGTAAGAGGTTACTCACACTGGGATTCGATGGCGCGGCTCACGGTGCAGTTGTCATTTTCCTGCCCTTCCTCAGGGACGAGAGTTTCACGAAGACAGCCACGTCTCGTAAGGCTGGTCGCGTTGATTCGCGACTCCTCGGTCATCGGTGTGAACGCCACCACGAATTTTCGAGAGGGAGAGGAGGAATACGGAGGACGAGATGATGGATGGCTAGTCCCTCCCCTTTACCTCGTGCGAAGCGAGGGCGTCCCGTCGTTGACGACGATGCTGACGCTAATGAGCAAAATATGAGGCGCCACCCTCGACGCCTCGCGGCCCTGTCGGCCGCTTTTGCTGCTTCCTCTCACTCGCCTCGACTCCGTCTCTCTCCCTCGCTCTCCCCTTGTCCACCCATCTCGCCGGTCCCGCGTTATCGATTGTTGCTGTAGGTACTCTTCAACGAGAGAATAGTTGAAAAATGCAGTATACCGCGCGCTTCTAAGAAAACGAGGCAAGAAATAACCTAACGCCGCAAGTCGGATTACGTTAAGACAAACATTTCACCGAAAAAACGGCCGCGTAGAAAACTTCTCGTAGAATCGATTGGCCCACCTGGATACCTGTTCTGCGCTCGAACCGTCCTACGAACGGTGACGAGTTACTTCACGAAAAGATTGAATCAAGTGTGAATAACGTCCAATCGTCGTCGCTGTACTATCGTCTTGGTAGAGGATACGATCGCGGCGTGACACCATTGGTTGCAGGTATCAGCGATGCTTCATCTCGTCAACTCCCGGAATCTGCTACCAGTTTTGCAGATTTTCATGCTGCTACCGTTCAACGTGTAAGCTCGAATCCACCTAATGATCTGTTCTTCGTTTCAGTTGAAGACCTCAAGCAAGTCGGCTGAATTCGGTGAATCTCACCGGCAATCATCGGTAGACTAGTGCTAATGCTAGTCTTCTACGTGTTTTTTTATGTTCGTGAATGCTTAACAGTCGAGCATCGTTTAACGCGTGAAAATGAATGGATCGCTTTTACGTATTATTTCGGTGGGTTTTGTTCGTTTCTTCCATTTCTTCCTGCTTGTCTATTCTTCGGTGGGTTGGGTTAGCTTGGTTCGTGTCTATCGAGGGAAGGATGCTTTTTCCAAGTCTGAAGTGTAAGCTCGATGGAATGAAACGTGTGTCCAACTGCCGTTTACGGCCATCGACACCCCGTAGTCGTGCCGAAGTCACCCCTAAGAGATGGGACCGTTGGAATAATCTACGTACAACCCGCTCAACGAGGTGGAGGTATGTTATAGATAGGCATGCAGGCCACTCGGCGTAGAGCCGCGGAATACTATCAACGCGGCGTGGAGAATCAAGCGTTTCGAGTGTTCCGCCCGTTCAACCGCTTATTCGCACGCGAGAAATAAGCAGCGTCTTAATTCACACGATTCGTATACGCGACACGACGCCAGCGAGTTTCATTGTGATCAATGGGTCACGTCGCGGCGTATAATTACGCTCGCTTCATCGACGAGTCCCTCGCGTGACGAGAGATAGTAGAACCGTGTAAATTGTCAAATCTGGAAAAAAAAGGCTAGGGTATCTCCTGCAAATTACGCAAAGACCTTTTCCAATCGAAGCCGCCGACGTAGATGGTAGCATTGACAACGTGAGGGGGCACAGTGGTCGGAAATCCGAGGAAACCAGTCACACGAATGAAAAATAAAATTGTTTGATTTGTGATGCTGGTTTGGAGCAACCTTTTTTCATAAAATTACGCATCAATTGACTACGGGAAAGTCGGTACACGCGGTAAAAGTTCCCTTGAGTGGAATTTCGCCCTTCATACGCGCTTCGCAAAAACGCGTCCGATTTCGCAAAATTATGGGTGTAAAGTATTGTATGAAATGTCTATAATTTGCATTTATTCCTTTACAGTTGTCCGATTCATTATGACCGTTCAACGACACGTGTGACTGATTCCGGTGTTCTCGTAGTAATTGTTCGAATAGAGAGCGACTCAAATGTGATCTTAAGAGATCCCGTTCTGTTTGAAACTGAGTATTATGCAAAGAAGTACAGAAATTTCGGTAGCGTTTGCATCAGGCTGCCTTTATACGTATGTTTGACACGCTTATCGAGTTATGAATTTGTTCGTGAATTAATTGATGTTAAATAAACGTCGTCCCAAGATTTTGTTTCATTTGAAATTTTGACAGGTTTGCCTCTGACCCGCCATCTTTCTTCAGCTTGGTGGAGTCCTCGGGTTCCAAGCCAAGGCAAAACAGAGGACCCAAAATGGCGGACATTTTTTTTTTTTTTAATCGTACGATTTGGCGGGAGTTGATCTCTTACGCGTTTTTAGGTTGCTGAATTCGATACATATATTTTAAAAAACAGTACGATTTCGATGAACTATTTTTTTCCCAAAAATATGTCTGCCATTTCGAGTCCGCCGCTTCAAATTTCGTATTCCGAAGACCATGTTGAAATTCGGCAGCTTAATTGATACGAATTGGGATGAACTCACAAAGAAGCGTGAAACTTTCCAGCTTTGAGCGGTTTTTACGAATTTCCGACCATTGTGCGGCGTAGGTACGTACTCTCCATTTCTACCGAACCAGCTGACGAGTATGGATTATCAACGCGGCCTCGAAGATTGCTCGGAGTTTCCGCCGCCGTTATACGACGACGCGACGATGGAGGAACGGGACGGACAGCGGAGGGAGAGACACAGAGAAAGACAGAGAGAGAGAGAGAGAGAGAGAGAGGGAGAGGGGGGGGGGGGCTAAGGATGGGGGTACGAAACAAAACTAATTAATTTGGCAAATCATCGCGTCGCAGTGTAAACAGGGTGGTTCGATCTGTCTTCGCTGAACAAGGGGGTGTTGCACGAATCCGAGCGAGGGTTTGAGCTTTGGGTGGTGGAGGAATAGAATGGAGGGGAGGAAGGGGCAACGAAGAGAGAGGGATCTCACTAGCGTTGAGAAGGATGAGAAGGTGGAGAAGTGCGGAGTAGAAGCGACGAGGCATCAGGGAGGGAGGGGGGTGGATGATATCAAAGGGGAAGATGAGGGATATCAGTCCCTCGAGCAGCGGCAGCCTCGACGTCGCGGACCCCACACTTCCGCAGCTCTCAACTGCAGAGTTCACTTCTCGAAAATTTATTGCAACCGTACTAAAACACAATCTCTCTCCCAGTCTTTGGAGGAGTTACCAAGAGATTTCCGGTTCAACGTTGGGACTTTCCCTCCCCCCTCCGATGCCCAAAGAATCGTCAACGTCTGCGCCCAAGCTCGATCATATATCCACCCAAAAATCAATTCCGACGCGTTGTTCGTCCCACGAGCCTTTACTCGATCAATCGTCTCGCTCAGAGCTCTCGGTGCGCGCTTTCTATCGCATCTACCACGAAAGTTGAAATTCACATTTGTTAAAATTCAAGCCTACTTTTGCCAAAGAACGGGAGATGCTTCGTCGTTGTTACGGATATGGCCGTTTTTCAACGCGTTCGATGGTTGATTCTGTACCTGATACAGCTCAGGTACGCGCGTACGAGCACGGGGATGAAGACACGAGCAAACCGAGCGGGGCGGGGAAGATGTTAAAAAAAGATTTGCTTTCCTTGGATACTCGTAACTCGGCGAAACGTCGATTTCAGAGGCGTGTAACCCTCTGTATCGGGTCACGGAGTCGCGTGCGACTTTTTTTATTTCCGTGGCTCGCATCGCACGGCGAGAGAGCCATGCGTCGCGAGGGACTCGTACCTTTTCTTAAGCTGCGTTCTTTTATCTTATCGCCTCAGTAAAATCGACTATTCGAGAGGTCAAGGCGACCACGCGATCGACTCACCGGGTCAACTGAACTACTAGCCTTGCGGTGCTAAATGCCACCAAACTTTTCCATCTTCCATTCCCGAGTAACAAAGTACCAGCCAGCACGCTCTTTTGGTCGAGGCCATCGTTTTCGGCGAGTTGACCACGTCATCCGATCTCTCCATAAATGTTGAAAACATCAACACACGCTCCTTGACTTTCACCATGCAGGCATCTTCTTCCGTTGAAGCTGCACTTCTTCGCGAATCCTTCTATTCCGATTTTCCGATAGTCTTCGGTAAAATGCCATTTCCTCTACTAAAATAGCTCAAAAAACTGCATATTCCACGGTTTCGTAAAAATTTGTACGAAAGTTCCCCAGTTTTTCTGGGGAACTCCTGCTAAAAGGTATCAACGAAACGAATACTTGTTTTTGGATCCGGGAGCATTGTACTTGCGCGAGGAGTACCTACGAGAGTTTGGCGCAGACGGAGATAATCTAGTACACGCTTTCGGGATTTCTGTAACTACGGGTCAGTGGAACTCTTCCAAAAGCCGCAGCATTAATTTTTTTAACAGCATTAACCCTTCAGTACTCGCCTTACTTCCAGACTGCGGTGCTCGGGTCACTATGACCCACGCCAGTACGAAGGGGTTAAAATCGGGAGCTCAAAAGTTGACTAACTAAAATTGTACGTAAGGTGTACAGAATTCCAGAACATTCGGTTCTTCGCGTCTATCGCCTTACCAAGGCATCCGGCGTCACGGAGGTCCGAACGGGTCGGTGACTCGAAGGCACAAGAAATGCTTCTTCGCGACCCCGTCAAACGCGTCCTCGCGCGCCCGTATCTCTCTCTATACGTATATCGCGTAAAAGCATCAAGAAACAAAGTCCCGAGTACCCCTTATAGAACTCGGGCGGGGATCTCGAAGCGGAGACCGGGGTTTCGGGGGTTTTGGGGGAGAACGATTCTAGGGGCGGGTTGAGAAGCTCCGGGGGTAGAGAAGAGGGGTGTTCTTTCCCTCCGTGACGGAGGAGTTCGGAGTGCCGTTGAATATGCATGAGGCTCCGTCGTCCTATCTACCGACCTAAAAACATTCTACCACCCCGCAAGACATCCAACCAGCCAGCCAGCCAGCCAGCCAGCCAGCCAGCCAGCCAGCCACTCGCCAATCAATGTCCTGGACAGCTGAGCTGGCAACGTCACGCGTATATATTTGTTCTCGCTGATAGAAAGAAGACGATGCTCGAGAGGAAGTAGATAGTTCGGGAGAATCGACGTTGAAAACAACGGGACAGGTTAAATTAAAATGGTTGAAAAATATTACATTTTTGTCACGCAAGTTGGAATACGTTCGAATAAACATTTCGCCCAAAAATAGGTAGACAAATAGAGCTTCGATAAACGTCGAGGTAGAAAGCGCGACTCGCGCACGGCGCTCGCGATTGTTCGGTGAAACCGGAAGACGAACTCGTTTTTGGCATCGGAGCAGAGAAAACAAATAACAACGTCGAGGTATCGACGCGACGTTCGCGCGAGAATTTCAAGGCCAACGAAATCGCACGATACGAAAAAACGTGGCACGATGGTAGTTTTAGCGGTAGAATCGATATACGCCGGTTTTATCGCACGTACCGTCATAGAAGAATGAAACCCTGACAGGTATAGTTCCGGACGATTCGTGTTATCGCAATGACAGTGAAATCGAATATAATGGCTCGCGATGCGCCGTCCTCGATCGCGCGTTTGGTTTGAGGACTCTCAACGCCGCGGTCTGATAGAGAAACGAATCGACAGAAAAACGTACCCCAATGATTTCTCCTCTACAAAAATGACGTCGCTACGCCGCGAGAACAAAGAAATTTCATTCCGGAATATTCACTATCCGCGTTGCGTAATCCTGTGACGCGATTTTTGAACGACGCCACGTTGTGTCACGCCGCTACCGCGCGTCCCGTCGCGACTAACGTTACACAAGGATCTCGGGACGTGGTACGCGACAGGAATGATGGACGTCTCTGTTTACTAGTCAGCTACTTTTTCGACTTTTCAATTTTTCGACTCTTCTTTGGCTTGCTGTAGCCAGCTTATCCGACCTCACTTGCGCAAAGTTGCGTTAAATCGCGCGTATAGGTACCTACCGTTTCACCCTAATCCATTCAAATGATATTCACACGCGGTAAGAACCGCCGCTGATCACCGAGTCATATGCTCACGATCTTACTGTTGCGTTTCGTCACAGTCGACGCATGCGCTTCTCCAATTATTCTCGTAAGCACATCCGTAGAATACAACAATATAGTCTTGATCCTGATCTTACCAAAAAAGTGGTCCGAATTGAAAGAGATGGATCGTAGCAGATTGGCGGAACATTTTCCGTCAACGTGTGAAATGCGAACAATCTTGAGTCGAATACTCAACATTCTAGTGGGTTGATTCGACACAGTCGTTAGTGTTGTTCGATCAGTCCGTTTTTCAACACGCAAAAATGTTATTTCATTTTGAAGTAGAACCTTGTAAATGTTACTCCAACATTGGTCTGTGTTACTTTTAACGCCGAGCTGCGTTACTACATAACTCCATACGGAGTGTGTTGAAATAACACTAATTTTGTGTTGAAAAAAGTCGTTAACACAAATTTTTGTGTCGAATTGTCCGTTGAATTTGACACAAAAACTTGCGTAAAGGGTGTTTTTCACACAAAATTGGTAGGTATACGGAATTGAAATAATCCGTTTATTGGATAAGCTGGACACTGGAAAATGAGACAGTACAGTTTCCATGGCTACGTTGGCCTTGACGCAGCGGAATAGAGATCTGATCATGAAACCGAGATTCCCTTGTTTTTACGTCGGTAGGGTGCCACGGACACGGATGCGTCTTTTCGGCTGACTACGAAATTCCGTATCTACTTGGTCGCGAGACGGGTGGCCGAAACGTAGTCGTGTCAAATCGTAAACCGCGACATAAACCAAGAGGTTTCCGGCATATTTATCATCGAATACCTCCCTTTTCCGCGGGCATGTGAAATTCGCACTTCCATACTCCCGCGCCTCCGTCGATGTTCACAGTCCGTAAATACGAATGTATACGCTCCCTTGTTCGAACGAGGCGCAAACGATGCACGCAACTGCCATCAATGTATCAGCTTCTGTTGAAAGCTTTTCAAGCTTTTTACCCCGCGAATTGGCGACTCGCCGAATCACCTGATTTGTCCTTTCGCGTCTTTGATTCATTATGCGCGACTTCGACGACTGAACACAAATTCTACGTGTCGTTTTCTGCGCGAGATCTCTGCTCGTTGCGAAAGACTTTCGTGTGGCACAATATTCGTGGTTCGTTCACTGTTTCCAAGTAGTTTTTTTCACAGATCCGTCGCTTGGGCTTCGAATTTTGGTGTGCGCCGGTCTAATCGTAACGGAACACAGTGAAATTATCCTCGTATTTTTTTCTTTTTCGATCTGTCCTATTTTTTGCAAGAGACCCAGAGCGTAGGACGTCGAACCGAGAAACTACTAGCGCCATCTGGCAGCTGGTTCTCGAGTACCAGTAGCCATTTTGTTTCTGGAGGTGGCCAGAAGGTCGCCGTGGTGTCGCGGCACACCCGCGCATGTCCATTGGTCCCTCCTACGGCCTACGACCTTCTCTTCTCCTCAGCCCTCGCAGCTACTGTCCACAATCCGCATCTCCCCTCTCTTGGTCGCCGCGCCACCGATCCGCTGCTCCGAGACACGCTACAGCGAGGCTCGACCGTGCGCTGTTTACCTCGCTCCGCTCTCCTTTGCTTTCGGCTGTTCTGCTTTGCTTCTATCTCGCATCGCACTACCGCTGCACCGACCAGTTTCATTCCGTTCTCTCTATTGTTTATCTCTCCTGCACACCGCCGCCACGGCTGTCCTAGCCCGGGGTGCCCTTTGGTGGGAGGCAACTGTCAAGTGCCAAGTGGAAACTGGCAGACTCCCACCTCCTCGTCCACCAACGCTTCTACCCGCGCGCCTGTGCCGTTTCTATCCAATGCTGTGTTCCGAACGAGCTGCACTACTACACATTCCCCTTCCCCCCCTTTTCGAGGATCTTGCGCCCGGCATCTCTCTCTCTCTCTCTCTCTCTCTCTCTCTCTCTCTCTCTCTCTCTCTCTCTCTCTCTCTCTCTCTCTCTCTCTCTCTCTCTCTCTCTCTCTCTCTCTCTCTCTCTCTCTCTCTCTCTCTCTCTCTCTCTCTCTCTCTCTCTCTCTCTCTCTCTCTCTCTCTCTCTCTCTCTCTCTCCTCTCTCTCACTCTCTCTCTCTCTCTCTCTCTCTCTCTTCCTCATCCTCTCTCTCTCTCTCTCCTCTCTCTCTCTCTCTCTCTCTCTCTCTCTCTCTCTCTCTTCTCTCTTCTCTCTCTCTCTCTCTCTCTCTCTCTCTCTCACACACACACACACACACACACACACACACACACACACACACACACACACACACACACACACACACACACACACACACACACACACACACACACACACACACAGACACGCGCACGCCCACACGCACACACACAGGCACGCGCACGCCCACACGCACACACACAGGCACGTGCACGCACACACGCACACACACACGCGCGCACAGGAAGTATCCTTCTCTCTCCATTGCAGTTCGTTCCCTCCGCGATTAACATCGTCCTCCTCCTCCTCCTCCTCCTCCTCATGTTATTATCACGCCGTTGCCCGCGATTTAGCAGACCTATCAGCCACTCTACTATCCAACGATCGCCGATGTTAGCCTTTTCCAAAGCTATCCGCATCGGATGACGTACCTAATCGAAACTTTACCGACCGTTCTCTGGAGATTTGTATGCTATCAATCGGTAGAATTGCTTGAAGATCGAGGTAACACATATTTAGTTTTCAGTTGATAGCAGTTGGCCATTCTGACTCCGAGAGTAGGGTACTGATCGCCAAATATCGGCCTAGGTTGAAGAAATGTGGAGAAAAAACTGACGTGTGAATTATTGTAAAAACGTCCAACATTAGGCACAACGGTCCTTCAATTTAAAAAATGATCGAAAACTCGTTCACCCTGTGACAAATTGTATAAAGATAGATTTCACAGAAGAGTACGAATTGTGAGAATATTTTTTGGGCACTCAATTCCGTTCCAAGGACAATATTGAGATCACGATGATCAGTACGCGAACTTAAATTGCATTCATAACAATAATTACCATGACACATTTGTATCTGGTAATTGTATTATAGTATTTAATCGATCATTGGTATGCTCATAGTGATTCTAAACCTCTGGGCAAGTTATACGGATAAATCTTTCGTTTTTTTTTGGAAGATAGTGCAGAAGATAAACTCGAAAGTAAGGTGAAGTTACATCAACATCGTTACCTAATACCGGGGACGATATTGGGTCCACAAAAACGGTGTTAATAAACATCCGTTAAAAAAAATCTGACGTCGTTACATACTTTTTTCCTATCGTTTTAAATGATACTTTATAACAATTCATTTTGACAACATTTTCGTTTCAAAGAGTCAAGCACATCAACATCAAATGAATTTCGATAACGTTTCACCTAAAAACTTACCTCTAACACTTTTTTTGCAATAACCGATCGAGGTAGCTTAGTTTACATATGGGGATATCAAAGCTGAATGGCGTTATTTGAAAAAATCGAATAAACGGAAGCGGACGAAGTTCGACGACTGTACCTACCCTAGGCGAATGCACGATAATCTCTAAGAGGCGAAGAGATTCGGGTAAAAGAATTGTTGTTTCCTTGCTCGCTCCGTTCCTCGACTCGGGGACTGATTTTAGGTACAGAGAAGCTATCGTTCCGGGACTTTTCCAGCTCTAAAGATTGCGCAAGATTGCGATCGCAGAACCATCGATGAGCGAACGACGCTTTTGCGAATAGTCTGCCGAATAATCTTGGACGTCATCGAATTAATCGTAACAAGTGGTGGTTGGGTACGATCCGCTTCGTTCAACGTTTGCTGTATCCTCTATTCGCGTGCCATCGAACAAAGTACGATTCGACTTGTTACCCCGATGCTTTCCGTTCTCTCGCTATAATTTACAATTGCAACGATTTATCAAAGTCTTACGATCGCGACGTTAATTACGACCGATCGCGTACCTACACGGGTACGCTCGGCGAGTTTTGCCGCGTAATCTCGTCACTTCCCGTCATCGTCGCTTCCGCTGCCATCTTTGTTTCGCGCCTTGCTGCAACGTTCTCGTGTGACCCGAGCGGCGAGCCGACAAAAACTCGGTGCTAGATCACAGGCAAAAGACACCTGACCGTGACCGTCGCGTTGTGTCTGATATCACCGTGTCGGATACCTACGAGCCGTTCGGTTCGTACTCACGCGCACCAGAGGGATAGCAAATACCGTCGCCGGTCGAAACGTTGTTTCGAAAGAGAAAAACCGGAGGTAAATACGTACAACCCGAGTATCGTTATCGAGTATCGGGTCTCTACACCGATTAGACTGAGATTTTGAGAATCCAGATGCGAATTCGGGCTGGTAAATGGAAGTACGGATCATTTTGCTGAAGAGTTTATGAAATTATCGCTATGATTGTTTGAAAAACGTTGCATGGATGTCGCGATGATGGTCGGAATTTGCCGTCATGTTTGACACGTCCAAAAGCTACGTCGTTGGGGTCAGCGACTGTGAATGTAAATAGTTCGTAGCTTATGCATTAATGCATCGCTAGATTAAATATAGTCATTGGAAGTCGATCGTGGATACTCGACGATGACTTGGATTTCGTCAAATCGCTATTCTCGTCGAGTGTCCCGGGTTGTTCGATGATGATGCGGAGTCTCGATTGGTCTCCCACGATGCTACAACGTTGATCATCGGTGATATCGAATCTGTAAAATCCGTCGTATTTCAGCCGACAAGAAACGTTGCGTTTCGCAATGCTGCAAGTCAAGCAGAATGACAATAAAAATGTGAAACGTGAAACGTTCTTCGGTTCGGTGTGAGCTGTGCAAACGAAAGCTTTATCTGCACAACTTGCCTGGATGCTTTGGAACTACTCAAACGATACCAATAATCGACTATCTATTATAATATATTTACCGAGTACACATTTTCTATAATAATTATTATTCCAAATACAATTTAGATCTTGGAATTTTAATATGTAATTTACATTAATTGGATAATCAATCATTTAAAAGTGTACGTAATTGTAGAAAAAGTTTGTATTGATAGTTCAATTAAATTAAAAAATTATTTCACTATTTTAAATAAATATTGGTTCATTTTTAATTGTACTGGAAATAGTTTAGTTCTTTAAAAATGGTAACAGTTCGTCTTCCAAATTTTTTCACAAGCAGGGCGACTGTATCTCACTCCCATTTCCTCCCACAAAGAAACTCCGATCGATGCCTGATAATTTTAATCGATTATAATCGACGAGGATATCTTTCCAGGATTCGGTAAAAATAGCGGCGTCACGTTCGAATCTCTACCGGAATTTCATTGGGATTTGGCTCTAGTAGATGGCCGAATATAAGGTAGAGGTAACATTTATTGTGATAATATGATAATTATCACTATATTAATTAAGTTATAGTTATCATGATTATGTAGTAAGTTTTATTATCGTGGACCATAATTTTCACTATTGAGATGCTAACCTGTATTATTGGAATGATAGCTTGTATTATCTTCGTGGGTGAAAAAAATGATTGTGTCGGTAGTGTAGTTGCTACTAACGCAAAATGGTAACTGTTACCATGTAACGTAGTTAACCTGTCAATACCCTTCGACCGAAAATGGCGTCCAGGCGACTTATAAGACACTTCGATTATTTAGAGAGTACTCAAACATTATTCAAACTAGACCTATACATTTTTTCAAGTTACGGACGGTCAAAAAGTGAACAGGGTCAAATTGACCCAGGAACAGGCGTGTACTCGAAGGGTTAATGCAGCTGTACGTATTATAATTGTTGATATATGGGCGTGTTAATAGATCGCTATCGGTGCGATAGCAATAAACACCATCAGAGGATAGTACGAGCTGCTATTCTTTTTCTCCGTGTGGAATCCCGGGGGTGAAAGAGTCGCGCAACACGGAAAATCCATGCGACGCGAAATGACGAGAAGGTACATCGTTGTGAATTGTACGTCGCGTGTTGTATACACGTCGCAGCTACGTATTCCCCTGGTCGACGGTGTACCCTACCTACGTACCTACCTACCTGTTCACCGAAGCGGTATGAAATCGAGGCAACGCGACAGAGTGATGCGAACCTAACCCGGTGTCCACTGATCGGGTCCGCCCCCGGGGACGCCAACCGCCAATCGTTCATTCGGTAGCGTCGCGACGCCGCCGTCATCGCGTTTCCACGATCACGGACCTACACACGGCCACGGAATCCGTCCGCAGATACCGAAAAGCGAAACCACGACAAAAATCAATCACTCGCCACTGCCTCGTCCTATTCCCGGTCTCCTCCGATCACCCCCGTTCCACCGCCCATTCGTCCCTAAGCTCGCCTCGCAACGCGCGTGTGCGTGCCTGCGTGCATCGTTTCTTGTGTTTTCGCTCTTTTCCTAACGACGAATCCGAGGGATTCACGTCCGCGCGAGACATTTCCACCTCGCATCTCTGTATTTCCGCTTTATTTTCAAACTTCGTCGAAGGGATTCGTTCCAATTCTTACGGATCCTCGGAGCTTTGTCCCCACCTGGATAATTAGTGTATCCAGGAACAGCGCAGCAGGCGACAACGTTTCGTACGTTCGTTCCGATAGCTTTGCGTAGATTGCAGAACTGAGGCGGTTCCATCGACTCGTCTTCTGAAAAAGCTCGTCGCGACGAGGTTCGCGGGAACGAGGTATTCTCGCAGCTCCGAATTTGGATGGAGACGCGAACGACAACATTGACCCAGATCGACGTTCGACGTTCGCTCCCATGACGGCTGGAGTAAGCAAGTAGTGGCGCAATTCGATTGTGAACAGAATTCCCATGAGTCGATTGCAGCCGCGAGAGATCCGCCGGAGTCGGAGAGAGCTGCCAGAAGTGAAGCGCGCCAGACCGTAGGCAAGGGAAAAAATATGTGCAATTCTTATCGCTGTTCTCAGAAACCACTCCGGATAGCTTGAAATCCAACGCTTCATCGATTATCAGTAGAACAATCCGAAGATGCTCGGACGATAAATCACGTTGCAGATGTATACGAGCACTGTTCTTCATTTCGAGTCGTGAGACGAAGAAACCCGCATTCCATTTGCAATTCTTTGCTGAACGATAATTAGCGTTCATAATTTTTGTTAACGATTTATCGATTTATCGAGAGCAAACAAATTTATTATTCTCGTGTCGCATGATTTGCGAAATGAATTTGTTTTCTCTGACATAGCCAGTAGTAGAGTGAGAGTACAATATGCGGAATTGATAGAACAGATTTTGTTGTTGAATGATTCTCAGTTATCTGTGAACTGAATGTGTAGTCTACGATTACAGATGATGTACTAGTAGCGTACTAACCTTAGGATCTTGTGAAACTTTATTGTCATATACACGATTGTTAGCGGATTTGCTGCTAAGATTTATCTCCAAGTTCTCCGCAAAACGGCAACAGGATCCGGAGGAGAGGAGGAAAATGTCGGCGATACGAAAAAAAAATGGTGAATTTGTTGGGAGATAGTTTTATTCGTTGCTTGCCACAGCTCTATGCATCAGGATTCGAGGTGGTGGAAAATAGATCGTGGATCAAAGTTTTGATTTTCACCCAATGTTCTGGCTCTGACTGTGGTATGGGTACTATTCGTTCGAAAATAAACGTTGCGTCGTAAAAGAAGAGATGGAGAGGAGACAAAAAAGTACTTGGTAAAGGGAAGAGAGGTTCCCGATTAGCCGAACGCGCCTGCCGCGAACAGACGGCGACGATGGTCGAAATGATAGAGTGACAACTGGCGTAACCATCTCGCCACGGTTGTTCCGGTATTACTCGTGAAAAGGTCGCCGGATCCCGTCCCACGAAGGTGTATAGGTGTACCTGGGGCGATAGAGATCGCGTAGCCGATTAATTGGTATGACGGCAGCATACGGCGGCAGTCGGAGAGGGCGACGGGGCGAGGTGAGAGAGGGAGGGTGCGTCTCACGTAGGAGACGTGCTGGTACGTGACGAAAAGCGTAAAACGAGCGGAGGACGACGACAACGAGCCGATAAGGTAGAGATCTCTGCTGTTACCGGAACTGTTGTTCCGGGGAACTGAGAGAGGGCAGCTGCCGGAAGTCGCCAAGGCAAGGCGCTGCTGCCTGCCTCAGAAGCTCGGCCGAACTTTTGTCGAAAGCTCCGAGCTTTCATGGTATCTCGTCTCGCGCAGAACTTCGCGTTATACGTTCTGTCTAAAACGTTGTCCTGCGCACGCGCACGGTGCTCAAATTCATCTCGGCTGCTCCAAAGGTAACGTAGAAATCCCGATAACCCGAACGACTCCGCGGCACGAGGACCCCCATCCCAATTTCTCGAAGATCTTATCTGCGATTTTACGGTTGTTCTTTCTTCGTTTTCACCAGTTGACTCGTCGTTCGTTTCCGACGAGGGGACGAATGTTGCGAAAGCGTGCATTTTCTTGACACTCCTTTCCTATTCATTTCATAACCGAACGATGAATAGTGAATAAAAAACTATTTTAATCGACGATTTTTCACACATTTTTCAGAAAACAACAATTTTTATGAACAAATCAATGCATTTTCACAAAAATAAATAACTGGAAAAATTAATTCGCGCATTTTCTTACAAATCAAAAATTTGGTTGATTTAATTTTTGCAAGTTACGAGAAACGAATAATCAACGTAACGTAAATTGTAAAATGTACAATTTCTCAATCAAATAATTCGCAACTCTGTGTGAGTTGAGAGGAATTTATTTTCTTACGATAAATTTCTCGTTAGCTTTCTTTTGGAAAGCTTTCAATTTCATTTACGCTGATCGCGCTATTTATTTTTGGAATGGACTCGAGTAGTTGGTCGTTTCAAGTAGGATTTCGGACGGGCTACAGCCAAACTCGTCCCGGATGTACGTCCAAACGTGGCGTGAAGAAATAAGCCCGAAGACATCAGTGGTAATAAGTGGCATGAACGAGAGGAGGGTGCGCGTGGCTGGTCTTACGCGAGGCCCGGTCACGATACACAATGGCTATCTAGTGGTCATCTTTCCGTGTATTTATCCGGTAGTAAAGTGCAGCTGCCCCGTGTGTCCGGTGCGGGGCTTGTCCCAAGCATCTTGTGGGATCTCTTTGATTGCCGTCGTCGAGGCGAGGTCAGCATCGACCCACCTGCGATCGCGTTCACCTGCGCCAAACGCGAGTCGCTTATATGTTCTTTCGCTTCAGCTCGCCCGAACGCTCGCGAGTCTCGTCGCGAACGCGATGTGAGATGGAAAACTTCGTATCCTCTCGAACAACCCGACCAACTCGTTACGTTGACGATCTTCCAACGTAAAGCGGTGTATCTAGCGTCGATGCCTACGACCAGTCGCCGATCTCGACCTCGAACGGTGGCTTGCTAAATCGCCCATCTTTGAGCTATCCGCGAGTATAACATACTCGAGATTCCGTCATAAATATTCATAAACTCGCGCCCGTAAAAGAGCGGTTTGATATATCGGTTAAATAAATCATCGCACTCGACTAATTTGCAATCTGCTTCGCATGTTTTCTCAACTGTTTTTCACGCTCGTTCACGAATACTCGGCAAAATGCGGACAAAAAATCAGATCATCGGGCTGTCTCGGAATGGCGATGAAAAATTGATTTCTTTCACACTTTTTTGCGAGCTCAGTTGTTCGTCGTTTGTTCTTCCATGTTTCATCAAGTGTATCTTTTTCATGCTGAATTTCCGCGCATGCTCGGTTCTACTTATTGTAATTTCAAAATTACGATCACGATCGCATTAAGAAATGAATCAAAAAATATGCATAACGAACAGAAAAGATTAGGTAATTATTAATAAGACGTTTATTTTCATAAATTTTCCAAAAAAATTATCAATAGAGGAAGGTCGTCAGAGTTGGGCCACTTTTTGATTATTGTCTATATCTTTTTCAAAAATTTGAATATTTTCAATTTTTTTTTATTCGAAAGTTCAAACCTTTATCTAAAACATATATGTATGGCAACTTGCTGCGACAAAGGAAAAAAAAAGTTATTGACGAAAGAAAAAAAAAATTGTCAGAGTTGGGCCATTTCAGTCAGAGTTGGGCCACCACTGAAATTGCATGGAATATGTACTGAAACCGGTTTTTATGGAATGGTATGCAACATTTTATTGTTCTTCATACATTTTGACATGCCTACGATGAAAAACACAGAAAATCAATTCAATCAGAGTCGCAATTTTGACAAATCGCAAAACATGAAATAAAGCATTTTTTTATCTGTAATTCAAATTTTCATATTCTTGGTTATTCCAAAAATGGTTATTTATTCATTTTTTAGTCATGAAATGAGACTTTCATTTCTACAATTTATTATTTTAGTGTTTAACGGCGCAAAAAACGTGCTAAAAAAATGATATTTCACTGTTAGAAAAAGAAAAGGATGTGGCCCAACTCTGACTTCACGAGTGACCCAACTCTAACAACATTCGTGTTTTTTGATCGCAACTCACTACAGCTGGAGAGGTTAAGGAATCAAAATTTCCTTTTACAAACTTGTTAATGATCGAACATACAATGTTATTATATACTTACGTCAATTTCGGCATGGTTTTTTTGCGAGTTATGGGCACTATTTTTCGAATGGTACAATACATCCAACACTATCAAAAACAATACGAGGGCCTGACACTTATTATCTATTTTCTACGCGTATCGCTCGTACAGCAGCGTCATCGTCGAGTAGCGAGTAGGCGCTCCGGAAAATCAACAAGATACAATCGAGTACAATAGTCTCGCAAGAGTTTCAATTCGCCACAACGCGTCGAAGTACAAATCGCAAGAAGGCTACATCTCCTCGCTTCATGTTACTTCTGCCACTCATCAAAGTTGCCCTCTTCCTCCATTCCCCTCGTTTCCGTCGAATTCGCCAATTTCTCGCTTAAACTCTATCGGCAAGTTTTGTCCAACGTACACCGAGCAAATGAATGCCGCGGTGTTAATTAGACCGGTCAGTTCGGCCTCGCAACTACTAGCGCCGCGAGGAGTTGGGTAGCCGCACACCTTGCGAGGCAGGTGCCTCATCTCTAGTAGTGCTTCTCGTTCCTCCTCGCTCCGTGAGCCGAGCATCATGATACCTGACGGAAGATGGCTGTATACGCGTACCTACATTCTCTTATGCTGTCCGTTCTTCATCCTCGCACCCGGAGGCCTAAATGCGAAACGTACGAGCCGATGCGCGGAACAAGAGCTTCCTTCGTACGTGTAGCACTCGCCCGTCTACCGGGACGAGTACCTACCTACCCAAAATTCGAGGGTGTGTTTTTCGCCCCGTCGGGTCTTTGCACTTCCACCGTGAGGCACGTTCGTTTTGGACTTGCCGCGCGGTCGGTGGGTACTTAAAAGTATGTTAGCGGTTGAGATAAGAGCCGTGACGGTGGCGATGCTATCGGAAGAACCGGCGCGCTGCGAGCGTCAGTTGTTCGATTGGACCTACTAGCCGTGTGTCGAGGGTCCCAGTGACAGTAACCGTAACGGGGCCCGATGGCCGTGTGCCGCGAGATACCGCGAATGATAAGAGTCGTGGACGGAAGTGTTTCTCGAAGGAGAAGAGACAAGTCGAACGACGTGTCGATCTGTACACTCGTAATCGGTATTATATACACGACTCGTCTGCTTTCCACACGGTTTACGTCACTTTGGCCTAAAAAGCTGTACAACTATTGTATACGCTCGTTTGAAAAAAACATTTTTTTGTTGGCCTCGTCTGAGATATACAGGGTCCGTCAATATTTTTTGGTAGATTGGTGAGATAACTTGCAAGTTTCCACCCTCAGTGACCCAGGTCCTAGCTGTTGCAGTTACGAGGAAATATTTTTATCAGATTTTACTCGAGAATTCCCAAAATTCCCCACTAAAACTCATGCTACCATTTTAATTGTAAGCGTATTAACGCGCTTCCTTGTTGTTTTAGTCTGTGATGTATTCTTGTTCGGAACAAATAATTGTTGGGGCCACGATTACCACGAAAATTAGTATTGTTTATTTTGTTGCGTCTGTTGTGGGCGAAAAATGGTTCGTTAAATTTATTTCGAACAAGAACACATTACGGAATGTAATAACAATAGACTAAGCCGAGGCTAAGGCTACACTTAAGAACAGAAACGGTTTAGAAATTTTGATGGGGAATTTTGGGAAATTCTTGAGCGAGATCTGAAAAACATATTTCCTCGTAACCACGACACTTAGGACTTACGTTACTCAGGGTTGAAACTTGCATATTACCTCACCAATCCACACAAAAATGTTGAAGGTCCCTGCGCGGAACACCTTGTATACACAACGTACCAAAGCAACAATGCGATATCATCATTGATTTTCAAATTATTAGCAATTCGAATCTCTTTGTAGTTGGTTTGGATTTGGACCTGTTAGATGTAGCTGGTTTGCAACCAACTGTAAACATTTTTCACGGATGTAGATCGTTTTGAACATAACTATTTTTGAATGTACATAGTTTGTTTGGAAAATCGAAGATCACATTGATTTTCCGTTTGTGTTTCATTTTTTTTTTTGGAAAAAAATGCAGTCGTACAAAATTTTGGTACAACATCAAAAACCACAATTTTCATACCACCAAATCAGTGTCCACGCGGCTATCGTGTTCACATTGCGCGAATTCATGTGCAATGGAGAAAACCGCGTGGTATCGTCCGTTATGAACATTATAATTTTCCCTCTTGTGAAGAGCACTTTGGATTCGACAAAATCTGTTGAATTCGAAAAACGGCGAAAATGGTAATGCGGTTCGTTCTGAAGCTGCAGGCCTCGCGTATAGCTACTTACGTCCTCGGGCATCGCTTTTCCGCGACTCACGTGACAAATGATGATGAAATTGTACAACGCGTGTCATTTGTCGTTCGTTATTGTTTACCAACCGTCGTAAGTCCGTGCGAATATTTCCGGGACGCCGCGAGTTAACTTCCGTGTTTCAGCAGCAGCAGCGAAGACGACGATATCGCGGTAACGGCGACCGTCGGTTCTCGGGCGCGGTGATTGATGATTCTCAGCCTTATCTTTCGACTTTTCTTGTTCTTTCGGCAATTCATCATCTCCGTCTGTTTTTCACTTAGTTTATATGCAACATATTCCGTAATTTTGATCCAGAGAGGCCATCCCCGTGGCAACCACCCCTCGTAAGACAACAAGAGTTGTCTGCCCTCGGCCAGACAAGCGACCACCATCCCTTCGCTGCGAGCTCGGCTCGGGCGCCACCCGCGTCCCTTCTTCGGTCCAACCGACCAACTTTTGAGAATATAGGCAGACGCCAGAGTTTTGCAACGTTAAGAAACTCGCAGTCTATATGCTAAGATGCTTCGGGAAAAGTGAGTGGGCTGGTCAGCCGCCGCGCGGTCAGTTTGATTTATTAGACCGGAGTGGAGCTCACCCTTGCTAAATTTTAGAGAAAATATGCTGCCCTGGTATTTCCATAAAGTGAATTATTAGGCTGCTCCCGATACTGGGGGGCCGATGTATACTGAATTTTTTTCGTGGCCTTATCTTTCCTTGTCTTATCTTCGGAAAATTCGCGATCCGACAGAGCCCTGCGAGCGGGTCAAGCCCGGCGAACGAGATTTATTTATCTACATGCTTGGCGATGCGAACGTACGATTCTCGCGATCTCGACCACTCGCCGTGTCGCAACAATACGATACATCGCAATATATTTATTTGCATATATTTATTTCCCAATCGCCGGGAAATTGTTATCCGCGAATGAGACGAACGATCAAAACTCCTCGCCATCCGCCGCGAATCGTACTCGAATCAGAATTCTTAGAAAACATTCTTACGAAGAAATTTGTTGAAAAAATAGTTTCTCATCTCACGTGTCTCTGTATCGACCTATCTGCGTGATCAACGATACAATTCAACGAACTTGGAATCCTCCTCGCTGGTGAACGCATGCTGCTCTGGGGAATTAACAATACGCGTGGATACTAAACGACCATGAGAATTCTCTATAAGTAGATTATGCATTCACTTTTATCCAAAGCACGTGAGTTTGAAAAACCTTGATCCCCTCGTTTCCGCGACAACTTGTCTGCTCTTATTTCGCAGACACTCGATACAAAATCCTATCGATCCCATCGACCTGCACATCAACGTCAGCCGACAAGGCTGCTGTTCATTGCGACACCGATATCTACACGAATCGCAATAATTACACCGATGTTTCACACCGACATTAGCAAAGTAATGCACCACGTCTCATTTAGTACCCGAGAAAACAGATTATATCAAATTTTATATAATTCATTCACGATTTATGTATAATTTATATATACTGATATAGAATTATGCGTAGTTCGCCGTAATTAAATACAATTTTCTTGCGATTTTATGTAACTTATAATATATCAATTGTAAATAATCATATTGGGCCAATTTGTTTTATATAATTACACATATATATATTTTTTAGGGTGGATACAGGAGGCAGCATGTCCGAATCAAAAATCTGTGATTACCCAAGAAAAAAGATAACGTATAATCGTATATAATTATATAGAATTACATACGAAAATCCCAACAAAATCTATATAATTATAAATAAATTATAGATAAATTTTATGTCTGTATCAGCGAATCCATAAAATCCAGTACGCAAATCCGGCGTAAAAATGTTCGACTATTTTTTTATGAGTTCCTCGCAATATTGAGGTGTTAACTCAGAGATTTCTCACGTGTGAAAGATCTCTAAATTAGGTTGACAGGGATTTTCGTAATTATTCGATGTTGCTCCGAAATTTTTAAATCTAATTAAACAGTCCACAAAATGCCTCAAGAAAAATCAAACATACAGTTTTCGATTGGAAATTTTCTCAATTTTTCGAAAAAGATGATCATTTTCTTCACACTCGTCATTTTTATCGCAAAATTCCAAAAATAAAACCTTAAATGTCAAGTTCACCATGTTTTCCACCGTTTTTTGAAAATTGTATTTTTGATTTCTTAAAATTCAGAGAATGTCCGATAAAACGCATATCTAAAAATTTGCCATCAAGAAATACCTTCAACCCCAAATTTTCACCCTCCTATCCCCAGTCTCCCATTTTTTAATCGCCATTTTAATATTTTTGTACGAACAATTATAATTTATCTGTCGTTTGTATTTCAAGCGGAACAAAATAATTTATATAGCAGAACTACGTTGGCCGGGTGAGCTGGTATTTATCTATAATCTTTGTGTCACATGTAGGTACTGAAATGAAATCAGGCATTGAAATTTTGTTTTTCAATTATTTTATCAAAATGAAAATCGAAGAAGATGTGTGCATCAACATGAATACATAAAACGTATCTAATATGTTGAATAAATAATACGAGAAAGATGGGTGTATCCAACTTGGTGTAGGAATATCAAAGACAGTTAAATAAATTAACCCTTGCACAATTAGCGGAAGCGTAACGCTCGAGTTCATAAGAAATTCAAAAATAATCCGATCATCTTAGTATTATTCCTATCTTAAGTATTCTAGAAACGGTGAGTACCTAGTGGTAAAATTGAAAAATCAGAAAATTGTAACGTGATACGTTGAAACGGAGTTTATGTAAGGAAGGAGCAAGTAAGAAATTGTACGTTCCACGCGAGAACAGAAAAAACCCTTTTTCATCGCATATCCGTGTTGTCGTTGGTAGGTACGACTGAAACTCGGTTAAAAATACGAAAGTCGAGCGTTTTGGTCAAGAATCATTTGATACTTCAAACGAAGTAACTTCATTAGCCATCGTATAATTTTTCGCCCATTCGTTTATTTATCCGCGTCGCGTTTTTTCCCCACCGATGCTGTTCGCCCCCGAAAATAAGAAAAGGAGAAAAAAGTCTGGGGAGAACGATGCAAGGATTTGCCGGTGAAAGAAGGGACGCTGAAGTGGGTCTCGCGCATGAAATAAGTCGTTCTAAGTAAATCCGAGCTTCGGTAAGATGACGCGGCACCAGCACGGCACAGCGCCCCGGTTTCAGCGCGACAGGATCAGCAGCAGGGGGGACGCTTTCAAAACTCGAGAGTCGTACGGAAATCTGCATTTCAACCGGCCTTTCTCCATCCGTACTTCCTGGTGCTATCCTCCCCTCTGCGCTCTCCCGACGGATCCAAAGAGCTTTCCAGAGCCGAGCAAACACTCGAGCAAGAGGTAGAGAAGGCGTGATAGACAAAGATCGGGAACGATTCTCTTGCTGCTGCCTTCGCTCGCGGACCGCGACGTCCTTTGGTCTCTCTTCTCCTTCAGACTTCTCCAACGACCCGCGCGCTGCTCGGTCATCTAACGATTTCCGTACTCCCGAGTGTCACGCGCGCTGCTCGTCTCGCCGTTTCACCAGTATTTACCCGCGACGAGTGCGAGCTGGTCGATTATTTGATTCGACTGAGATCAGCACTTCGGCGACGAATCGGTATCGCGTCGTTCGTTGACGCTGCGAGCGATTCGATAGCTCTTCTTCGCAGCGCGGGGAACCCCGAAAGATTCTCGCCCCGAAACTTTCCGATTTTCCATTTCAACCCTCGACCCTTCGTGTACACGAGGGGTCATTTTGACCCTGTCATCGACTCTGGCCAAAAATAGCGTTCAGGCGTTTGAAAAAAAAAAGACGGAACTACAGCATTCCCGATGTACGAGTTTTTTTCCCAAGACCTCATTTTCTTCACCCGCACAAATTTTCCGAAATTTTTCAAGCGTGTTAAAAACCTCCACGGCACTTCCAATGTTCAAAGAGTGCGTCGACATTAGTCAAACTGTACTTCTGATTTTTTTTTAAGAGAAGAGGGGTTAGAGTTGCGAAGTTATGGATGGTCGAAAAATGGACGGGGTCAAATTGACCCGGAGTGTAGGAGACGTTCGAAAGTTTTGGTTATCCAGAGTCTTGAGACGTGTTTTCTGCAGCTGGTATTGAATATTTCCTCCCAAACAAATCATCAGCCCCAGATTAATACAATTTCTACGAAGTACAATAAGTTTTGAACCTGTTACTTATTTAACCTCGTTGAAAAAAATCATAGTCGGAGATAAACGGAAAAACCAATTTTTTTCGCCCAAAAATTGGGTACTCGCCTATTTTGAATATTTTCACCGAAAAACTAAACAGTATACTCTTGAAATACTTTACTTTCGGTGAAACATGAAAACAGTAGCAAGGCTTCCAAAAATGGTATTTATTTTGGCAAATGAAAATTCAGTTTTATGATAAATGAAACGCCAGTTTTTTCCTGTTTCAAATGAATTGATTGGTACATAAATATATGCAAAATACTACAAACACGAGAAAAAACTATAAAACTGACGTACGCAAAGATTTTCAACGATTATACCCTATTCAAGATTGCTTCCGAGATTATCTTCGTGTTCTTCCGTCTTGGAATTAATCTCATATTCGGAACCTTGATCTTTTTCGCTGTCACTTGCTTCCCGTCAAAAACTGCGCACCGTTCGCGATCGCAGTTCGTGGGACATCTATAAAAGCAAGAAACAATGCAATGAACAAAATATTTAGCATTTCAGATGTTCTACTTGCGTTGAAAATTGAACGACAATTGATAATATTTTCAGAATTTTTTTTCTTCTCCAAAGTCACTTTTTAGGTCGCTAACTGCCCACTGACACGAGTGTTGGCCACACATCGATTTTGCGTCTCTTTCTACCACCTGCTGGACGTATACCTACTGACGTTTGGGACCCTATACCAATGTACCGTTCTTACTATTGTCCTCTTCATTGACCCGCGCATGTCGACACGTTTTCCATTTCATCGAATTTAGTACAATTTATCAGAGCTCAACGTTGACCCGGGTGTTTGGTACCCATAGTGCCCTTCCAAGGTCAACTCTCCTCGTCACTGACGGAGGACTCGCGAAACGAGGAGATGAAAATCACACCGGAATATTGCTGCTCGGAGATCGCGTCGTTACAGCGACATCCGCATCAATCGAGATGCTCGAGCCGCATTTGTTTCTTCAAGTTATTTAGCATAGTCCCTCCACCGGCGTTGTTTTCAGTAATCCGAAGTCGCAGCTTTCGCGTTCATCGGTTCGTCGGCTACCTCCAACCCCTCGAGTCTCTCGTGGAAACTCCGCGAAAGCTCGGAGTGAAAAATTGTTTTCGTCCGAGGTAACGGACGGAGCAACGCGTAGGACTCCGACGGTGGCGCGTCAGAAGCGACGGGTAATTAATCCGCGGTTTTTCCTCGTCTAATTAGCTGGATTTATTCCGTTCTGGTAGCCCCCATCGTCGGAGACCCAGCTCGCTCTCGCCTCAAATAAACTCGAGCTCGGATGTATATGAAAATGTATGCGCGAAGCCAACGAATTTTTCCAAGCTCGCTTCCTTCCAGTTTGGCTTCCTAGCTTTCACCACGTTATTAATACGAGCCCAACCCCTGTTTCGACGCGATGACGCCTCGCGTCTTCTTTCAATCAGCGTCATCCGCATCAACGCAACGCGCGACCCGTTTAACTCTTCGCATCGGTGTTACCAGATATCGCATAATAATTACATGCCTCCTATTCCAATAAACGACTATTTGTCCATTAAGTTCCGACGAAGCGTTACGTATTTTTTCTATTCCGGTGATTTATTTGTATAAGAACTACAAGTTTGAAAATTACAGTACAATCGCGTCACACAGCTATATTTTTATGCACATAGTACAAAACTGAAGGATAATGTTAGGTGTGATATGAGAATTATAACGTTATAATTGTGATGATTCATTTACATATAAGCTATAAATTTGAACATTACGGTACAATTATAATATCATGGTATTATTATTATTATCATAGTACATGCCACGTGGTTCTTCTATGTCTATGTCACGCGATTGTACTATAACTACTTTTATCATAGTTTATGTATAAGGGCAGGGGGGACGGGATACCTGAGGAAATACTAAGGTTTTTTGCACTTGAATATGCTGAAACATGCTTTGTCAGATTGAAATCAACTTGAGTAAGCAAACTTTTCAATTACTAGTGAACAATTTTTCTCTTCATTTTTCGTCCCAGTAAAATGAAATTGATAAAATGAATTCTTGAAAATCTTGACGATGCAAAATGATATATGTATGACGTGATACGTTTTTACACGGCACACTTCACCGGAACTTAATTGACAAATAGATAGGAATTGTAATGCAAATGGTGATAATAGCAATGAAAATGTTGAATTATGATGATATCGTTATGCCAAACTTATGAAAAAGTATTTATTGAATGCCAATGTACAATGCTTGTAAAATTTGAGTAGAGAATAAGTTGTTAGTGAAGAATTATTTCCAGTTTTTTAAATTCTAAAATAAAAATAGATGAAAGCTCATCGATAGTACTGATTTAAAGAACGAAAAAATGTATTTTATTTTGTAATTCTCAACGTATGTGTGCTCAAACTTTTATTCAATTTGTTTCTGCCATAAATTATTTGAATTTAGATTGTTCTTTGAAAATGAAAATTCCTATGTCTTGAAATGATTGAATAATTCACGAACAATTACTGTATAGATATTTCTTCAATTTAATAATTATTCGCCTCGATATAGATTTGAAAGATTCTTAACTTGCCTCTATTCTTATTCAAAAGCCATTATCTGAAATGTTTGTATATTTTTGGTCCCTCACCTGTCGGTCTGTATCATGGAACACGCTCATCGCACGTTTGCCATTTACAGCCCCGTGTCATAGAATCGAGAGATGCTTACCTCCGGACAATTAACAATGGGAACGCGAGGCAACGCGAGCGATGAGCTGGTACACGCAGGAAGACGGAAATGCGACTGAAAAAAAAACAGAGTCACGGCAAGATCACATCACACCAATCGGTTAATTGGTGTAATGATACTGATTCTATGGAAATGCAGCCAAGCGGCAAGACAAAAGAATAGCAGACTCGTACCCTAGGTCGTGAGGTCCCATAAGCTACAGTCCATTTCTATTCTCATACCAGCCAAACAAACCCTTGCTGCCGTGTCTCCGAGAGTTTCGCCCAAGAATCCCGATAACTCTTTATCCACGTTTTCCTGGACGTTTTCCTTACGATGTTTCGCAGCTTTTGTTGCCAAAGTGTTCTCCGCCGAAAGTAAGATGAAAACTCTCGAACAAAAACACCTGAAATCCGAGACTTCGATTTCGGAAAGTATTTTCATTTTTTAAATCATCCGCTTCGTTTTTGGCGTAAACAAGTAATTTCGTAATTGTTTCCAACGAGTCGAGATATTTCATTCGCTACCCTGCTGCGTTCGGTCTGTTTTTAGTCCGGAAAAACAGACAAATGTGTACAAATTTGACGCACGAGCAAAAGTTACTTGCACGTTGTTCCAGCGTTTCAAGGTTCATTTATCATCAACTTTGTAGTTGAAATTTCAGCACGAGGTCGGTTTTCCGATAGTTTGCGTATCAACTCGTGATATCGACGATGAAAATATGGTTACTTTCGCCGAATAAAGTTTGCTACCGATGTTTTGATTCGTTATGCGCGAAACTAATCCAAGATGATGATACCAATAATGCTGTCGCGGGAATTTTCTTCCATGGATGACGTTGACGAAATCGAAGCTCGACGTGCGAAGATCGTACCCCGTGTCCTCCGCATTATCGTGTTTACAGTTTTGGAATCTGCTCCGTCACCGTGCGAGAAACGTTGACCTGACAAAGCTCCACGAATCGGGTTAACCGCGAATATCGAGCGAGTAAATTGACGGTGGCAGATAGGTTCGCCAATATTCCGGGCAAGATCTAAGAGACGCCTGAATTCGTAGGTAAGACAAATTGTCGGCGATTTACGTTTCTCGGTAAAAGTTGTTTGCGTTTGAACTTTTCAGCCGGCCATTTTACGCGCGCAACAAATGTCGGTGCCCCGCGAGCAGTTATGCTCCCGTAAGAACGGGCATAGCTGTGTGTCGGTCTCGTAGGAACGGCACCCAGCCGCCGTTGTAGTGGGTGGGAAGGCTGCGTGACGGGGTAATTGCGAACCGTAACTAAAATATTTAAAAATATGTATCTTTCTGACCGGACTACCGTCCAGCCGTGGTTCCAAACCTGGTTCCACCAAGCCGTGTTCCACTTCCACTTCGAGTTCCACTGCCTGACGCGCGTTCCCGAGGCAATGTTATATAGTTTATTTCACGTTTCCTTCCTGTCGCAAGAGCGTCGTGGTTTCGGCGAACGGGGGAAACGAACGTTACGAACGGTCCGTTGTTTTTCTTCCTACGTGTTCCGTTTTTTTCTTTTTTCTCCAACTGCTAGCATTACGTTTTTCAACCTGTTTCTGACCTTGCAAGAGAAAAAGACTCAGACTCGTCGGAGGGAGATTGATTGCATCATAGATCAATTGATCGTGGGTTGCGTTGTACAAGATTGTAGCAAACACATTGATGCTGTAAATGTTAGCTGGGTAGAGAAAAATAATATGGAAATAGAAATAGTATCGGAGATAAAAATAAGAAAATTAGCATGAAGAAATGAAGATGTGCATAGAAGCATAAGGGTACATACTGCTCACCCTCTGCAACGAAGATGTGCGAATGAACGAATCGTTTAAATATAGAAAGAGAGAGAAAGAACGGGAGGACAAAAGGTCTCGTACGGAATACAATAGAAATTTGTTGAAAATGGTTTTGCTCGATGAAACCCTGATTATGGCGATCAGCGTTTGGGGAATGACAACTATACGAAGCTATGAAACGGAAGGAAGACGTAGCTGCGTTAATTTTTGTACAACAAAGTCTCAGGATCCGAGAACGATGGGTTGTACACGATTAAGTGATGTCTCCGAGTATCACGACTGAACGAGTCTGCTGGCTGGGTAGATACGAGCGTCGGTATACCGGTGCATGCAGGACAACTTACACTGTATATCTACCTCGCGGCTGATGCATATTCATGATTTTTTCATAGGGCAACACCGCGGAAAGAGGAAGTGCGTCTGTTTGCCTGTTGTGTGGGATCGTAGGGTTCCGTGGAAGTCGACAAGGCCGACAAGAGCCGATAAGAGTTTGCAGTGGCCCGCAGCCCCTAGCCAAGGTATGTAACAGTGACGAACGCGATCGAGACTCGTAGCTGGTGCTCTGGCCTTCAGCCTCGCTCCTACTCCACGTGGAGGAAACGTATTGTTCGTCGATCGAACAACGATTCGTACTCCTTCAACCGAACGCAGCTTACCCAGTGCTTGCTCTCGGACTGAAATAACCTTTTAAACAGCTGCAGTAACACCGGTGTCGTTAACACGTTGGATGTCTTACCTAACGCCGGAGGAGTCGTTAAATAGGGAGAAACAATTCGAACAATCTGTTGCCGTTTCGTCGTTATCCTGCGATATCGTCGGGACGAAACAAGGATTTCCGTCGATTTTCTCGCACGGTGATTCGCAAATTCGTTACGATTCCAAGATACAAGTCGCAAACCGGCGAAAATTAACCGCTTTTGAGGACGGTATTTTACAAAGCAGTATATGTTCAATCGAGATGAAATTTTGTAGGACAAGCGCGAAAAAACAATTTCCATTTTTTCAAGTACAAAATGTTTACGTTATTAGAAAAATACGAGTTGCTGAATTGCCACAGTTCTGGAGGTCGAACATTTCATCTGGAACGATCCAACCGAAAAACATGTATGTTTATTGATGTTACGTCATTCATATAAACCGAAATAAGAATTAAAAAATACGTGAGTTATGTCGAAAATATCGAAAGTCTGCAGTCAATTTATGATTTTTTTGTTGTAAAAATGTGTAACATTTTCGAATTCATTTTTTTCAAGTTTTCTTTGGTTCACGTGGATGATGTTATATCAATAAACGTACGTTCATTCGGTTGGATCGTTTCAGATTGAAATTGCGACCGGTGACAGCTAAAAGTAGAGCTACGTACACCATTTTTTGTGCTTGTAAAACTAATTTTATCAAATAACTATGATGTACATTTCAAAGTAAGACCTCTTATCTACATATATTGTATAGACATTTGGTTAGCAAATTTCGAATGTGAAGCAAATTGCAGTAGATTTTCTGGGACGTTTCTTGTTGGCAGCGTTTGTTGTAGCAGACGTGCCGCGGCCATTTTTTTCTAAAAAAAGAAAACTGTGGCTTCTCAAAGTAGATAGATAAAACTATTATTTATCCAGCCCGAATTTGAAAATTACATTCTTTTGGGCCATGGCAGTCACTGGATTCACACGGTCGATTTTTTGGCTGAAAATTATTAAGTGTTTTTGATAGAAAACAAAAATTGTACGTAACCCCTGAAAATCGCGAGCTTAGGTCAGGTGAAATGAAAACATTGGAATCGGGCAACGAAGAGAATGTTGTTTCTCGTCTCCCTCTGTTAAGCACTCTTGCTTCGTCAATTTAATCGTTTCGTTGAGCCTCGCGAATTATCCGCTGCTCGGAATCTTGCGAACGACGTTAAAATGTCGTTCGCGACGATTAAGAAATTAAGGCAATGGACTGGTCGTACGTTTAAGATGGGATATAAACGTGGAGATATCTTCATCCGGATTACGAAAGGAAAGTCTGTGTCTTTAAGTATCGGTAAGAAGTGTAAAGAAGTCACGTTGACATTGGCAAAATGCAGTCGTACGCGAATCGATACGGTTACGGCTCGTCGATGGGATCACGGTGCTCATGAATAAGCGCTGTACTGTCTGCCAAACGAGTAGAAGTCTACCGATCCAAGTGGGATATTCGAAGCTGGAACATGTCTCGCTGCGGCGTATCAAAAAGGGTTTGTCTCTGTGGATTTTCGAAGATTGAGGAACGAGCTTGCTGCGGGAGGGCTTAACAAATCAGCATTTGATTACCTCGGCTGCGATCGGTGTATCGCAAAATCGTGGGGTTGGACCCGTTCGAGAAGGGAATAAGAAAAGTTGGGAGACAGCCGTGTGGAAGGAGGGAAGTTGAAGGAGGAAAAAAAGGGAAATAAGCACGAGAATACATCTGGCACCGGAGAAACATTACCGTCCAAAGGAGAAGAAGAGGAGGAGGGGTGCTGAGGCCACGGAAGTAACGGAGTTGGGAGGGAGGACGTCAGCCCAGCGAGCCATCTCCGGTAACGTCGAGTGGGCAGCAGTTAGCACCAAAATAAAATAAGGATAGAATAAAGTAAGAGGCAGGAAAAATAAGTCGACTCTTATCTCAGGCATTCGCGCGGTCCCCTTCGGCCTATGCATATTCAGAAGTCTTCGTCTCTCTCGTTGCCTCCGTCTACTACCTCCGATGTCACTGGCTTCGGTCTCTTTCTCTCTCATTCTTTGACTCGTTTTATTGTCTTCCGTCCCTATCAACTTGGCTTCCTTCGAATTCGATGTCTCTTGCCCTTCTGCTCCTCGCTTGGCTCGCAGAGGTGCCAGCAGGCTGTCATTGTTTCCATTTTTTGTTTCTTCGAAAAGTCTGTGTACCTGCATTCGCTAGATTCTAGACTTACGAGTGGAATACGGTTCGCGCGATGTTTAACATTCGCAAGGCATACGGAGCAACAATTGGTTGACAGGCTGAGAGACAAGTTGAGAAATGAACGAGACACCATCAGCTACCGTACGACTCGAAGAGAACTTTCCGAGTCTGAGAGACTTACGTCAGAACTCTTTGTTGACCGACTGTGCAGATTGATGTGGCGCACGAGTCGTAATATCTTCCGCGGATTGACCTTGTCTCGAGAGAAACATTTCAAGTATTTTGGGGCAAACTGAGATAAATTACGAGAAAGTACGAACCAAAAATACATAATTATTTTTACAGCCTTTGGAAATAAAAGGTCTGCTGCGCGATGAGAACGAATTCGATCGAGATTGACGAACACGTTTGGGTATAAAAATTAAGTGATCGTACAATTGGTCAATGGGGGTTCAAATATATTCGTAGTATGGTATGGCTTATATGACCTTGAAAATCGGTATTCACGAATCTATGCTGTAAATAAAAAGTTTACCATTCCCGCTTGGCTTTGTGAATGATACTGATAAAAAAGGGTATGCTGACACTTGAAACGTTAACATTCGCAGAATTCAACTTCATTCAATGCAGCGAAGTCAATTTTTTTAAAAAAATTTATTCATTTTCAGAAGCCAACCGAGCACTAGTTCATTTCTGCGTCCAAAGTCGTGATAAATAATAATAAGTACGACTACGCATTTCGACTTGGTGCCAGTTAGTTAAATGGATGATAGCTACATAGAACTACGCTCGGTGCGTAGCGTGATGTACATTCGATCAATCTACTGCTAAGTATCGCTCGGAGGATATTCGAGTTAAAATATCAGAATTTACTCGAACCACGAGTTTGAGAGGGCACAATAATAATTGGCTATTATGCAAACGCTTTTATTGAAATAAACGAGTCTTCAGAGAACATGTTTTTCGAAATAGATGAAAAATTATGAAACCGATCACTCAATCAACTACAAACGGAACGAATGCGAGGAAATATAACGCATTCGCGTGTCTTCGGTTCGTTCTCTTGCGGAAATGAGCATCGGATCATCCTGGATTTGGAGTCAATTCGGTGTACTACAGCAGTTTCCTTAGTTTCAATGGAACGTCGAATGCAACCAAACGCATTCGGGTTCGCTTCCATTAGGCAATGAGAATGTCTCGTTCCTGCAGGCATTTCCTGAAGCAGCCGGGAATTCCCGCTCTTTCTTATGCACAGCGCGTATATTTCACCGATAGAACAACGAACGTCACGACTGCATCAATAGGTATAAATAAAAATGAGTGACGCGTCCTCGTGTGTACCTATCTAATCGAACACCTGGTGCGAGTGTAAACGACCTGAAAATCCGTCTTCGTTTGCGCTACAACGTTTGTTTTCGCGCGCAACTTCCTGTCGCGACTACGGTACGCATCCTGCGACGTAAAATTGGGCAAAACGAACTTTATTTCTACGGACAGGTATTACGCAGGTGAAAGTCCAAAAAAAAAAAAACGGTTTTTTTACGAATTTTTTAGAAATACGGGTTTACTTATTTGTTAGCAAGTGTTCCGGCGTAGTTTTGAAAGAACAACGCGTTTGAAGTGGGCTACCGTATCTATCTTCTTCAAGTCCACTTCCAAACTTCCGAAAGTAATGCTCGGATCGTGGTGCAATTTTGACAGATTATTTTTCGGACGATGGACCATTGGGAAATGTAAAAAAAACGACTTGTAGGAAATCAAAAAAACTCTAGGATTGAAAAAAAGACGATCGTGGATACTAGAGCGAAATTCAGCTCCCAGTGGGAAAAATGTGCCAACAACCTCGATTAACGAAGGCGATGGGTGCGGCGAACACAGCATTCCTGAGTAAAGTCCGGAGGCATCGTTTGGTCGTTCTGATTTTTCCGTCGCGTCGGATCGCACACCTAGCTCACGCGCGTGTCGCGTGGTTTACGGTTCTCGCGACGTCTCCGGGGCGCGTGACGTGGCTGGCGCGTACATGTACAGCATATCGCGGAGCACGTGGAATTCGAAATCTCCGAGGTATCGCATCGGCTGTCGCTCTTCGGCTCCTCGAAACGGTTCGACACGCGCGTGTGACCGAAAACGTTGGATCTTCAAATTGTAAGATGATAAGGCGACGTTGATGGGGATAAAAAGCGCCGGGGGGAAAACGGCGTGGCTGTCGTCGTTATATGAGGTAACGTACGTCGTCGGTGGGAGCAGAGTGTAACGGGCGCGCAACCTCACCTGCCGCTCATTAGAAACCTTATCGCTAATTAATTCGTAAAGCCGTAACTTCACGGCCTCGCGTTCTAGTAGCCCTTTGCCCGTCAGAATTATACCTCAACGAAACCCTAACGAAGCACCTAAGAAGGAAGTCGTTCCGTGGGGTATTATCGCCTCCAATCACACGCACGATACTCGATCAGAAAACTTCATTTCAATCGGCCCTCAATAATAATAACAACAACAACCACTACCACAACAACAACAATAATAATAATACTAATATCATTAATAATAATAATACTAATATCATTAATAATAATAATACTGATATCATTAATAATAATAATAATAATATTCATGGTGATGATGATGGCAATAGTAATAACAATGACGACACGATACCAGGATAAATAATACGACTTTCACCGTTATGTATAATGGGTACAATGTATTTGAAAATATCGGTTAACAATCTCGGGAACTTGATGGTACATTTTTATTCCTACGATTAAATCTATGCTGGTTCTAGTTGCTCCGCGATTACATATTTTTACCGAAAGGACGGAAGTGTCTACTCGGGTCGTTTACATTTTCACAATGTGTCAAACACGTGTAGGGAAATCCGGAGTAAATTGGTCGAGAAAAAGTTAAAATTGTAGGAACAATTATAATTGAAATAATTGTTTATCAGGCTCTTGGAGATAAATAGTATATTGTGTAAAAGGCACAAGTTTTTCGAAAGTTTGGCTGAATCGTGATTTTTTTTATATGTTTATTATTATTATTACGATTAATCGTCGGAGGACAAACGTCCGAAAGAGGGTAATTTTGAGCAAATTTATTTTTAAAAGACCATTCTCTTCGTTCGAACGAAATTCGCGTTTTTTGTGGAATAGGTATAAGCTCGTCGTTACGAGAACGAGCTTCGTGGCTGAAAATTGCACTGCTTTTCGACAACCGACATGAATACTTTCGATACGGAAAAAAAAACCAACCAAATAATCAACATTCTCTTCGAGTTCTGTATGCAGGAAGTATCACGTGATAATGTTATCCAATCACTAGGGTGAGCAATAAAGACAGGCTGAAATATAGTCTGTGGAAGGCTTTCGGATAAGGGCAACGTTTTGTAGAACCGAATAATAACGTCCGAAGCGACCATTTTCGATACGGAGAACACTTTTCCAAATGCTACGCGAAAACGTGAGATTTGCTCGTCGTAGGTTGAGGGAGATTCCAGCGTACAACGTGCAAAATTTACCTACCGTTATATTCGAAAATGTAGAGAATCACAACATTTGTGTACAAAATTGACGTGCAAAAATTTGCTACATCGCTGATTCTTTGGCGTAGGTGGAACTGCGTGTGCTGGCCAGAACTGGGAATACGATACGGAAGACGGAAAAGTGAACGAATATTGGTTTCTCCCGAAACAAGGCTGCTTACATTATTTTATGGGGACTTCAAATTATCATAATCTCAAATGTTGGATTTGGAATTATAGACTAATACACTCACAATTTATGGTCGCGCTCGACTTAATACTCGATTCCGATTCACGGATCACTTCTTCCAGCTGCTTCAATTATCACGCGACGTGAGGTAGAAACGGACTACGAGACAAGATAGCTTAAAAATCCAGTAGTCAGGTATAATTTTGATCACCATGCTGCATTCGCAGTCTAACGAGGTGGCTTTTCATCCAGACACCACGCACGAGGATAACGAATTCTCATTCGGGCAATAACACCAAAAATGATGACTTTTTTTTATTCTCATGCAGGTCAGCTTCCGGAGACTCGATTCCTCGATTCGCCCATCGTTTTGACGTCTGACAGCTTCGTGCGAAATTTGTATACGGCGACGTAAAGAAACTTGGACATCAACATTTTTTTCCATGCAACGGTGTTCACTTGATGGGTGATTTTCAATTTACCCAAGGATTTGGATAGAATAGGAAAAATTATAATAGTCGCACCGAACGTCAAGACTCACATCAATAACATTAATTAATAACAGCACTTCTAGATTTTTTTCAATATTCAAGAATCCTGATGCATGATACAGAAATATAAAAAAGCATTACAAGATTTCAAAATGTGGAGAAGATCAGAGTGATTGGTGCCTAAGAATTTACGGTAAAATTTGCAATCGTTTCTGAAAAATGGCAAAAATTTAAAAAAAATATACGTAGGTTACAGTCAAAATCCGTTTTTGGTTGGAACGCGTTTTTTGCGGTTAAATCTAGCTTATACCAAATGCATTTATCACAACTATAATCCCGAGTTAAAACTAGAATCTACTGCTATACGTATTTGAATTTCAGATACATCTAATTGAATACTTTAGAATTTAGATAAAATTGGTATTAACTAAAGAAATTTGTTTGGGGAATAATTCAATTGAGGCACACTTGTATATTGATAACTTTTCAGCTAATTATGCTTCTCCAATTTCGTCCGTAAATTTCTCGTAAGTTTTTTTATCATAATATTCTGGTGGGCTCGACATATATTCATATTTGAATGGCAATAAATTCTAGTTTTAACATAAGCATTTAGTATAAACTAACGTTTTAACTTAAAACCAGTTTGTACGTTAACATGTTCATTTTCATAGTTGATCGAACGTTTTCCAGGTTGGTGAAAAATCAGGTGGAATGCTTTTATAGCTTTTATAACGTTCGCTCGCGGCCGTCGCTTCTCGCGCGTCGCTCTCTTCGTCTTAACTATTTTTCTGTTCTACTTAAGTCAACAACAATCTGTGAGGCGTCGTTGCAAGAATCAGAATATTCTCGCGACAATGTGGCAAAATGAAATGACAATAAAACGACTGTTCGAATGATCCGCCTGTCGCGTTACATTTCTTCGTTGATCGAGTTAATTTCAGTTTTTTTCAATGTGGTTTTTGTGTCGATGATTATTCAAAATCGAATCGATACTCGACTGTTTAAAATCACTTGTCGTTTTTTCCATTGACGAATGACAATCCAACAATTATGCTTTCTACAGTTACATGAATACACCTTGACAAATCTACACAATGATTATTCTACAAATTCTAATACCTCGTAATATCTAAGTATCCTGTAAGCGCCGAATTATGCGTTTTGGTCAATTTCTTTTTTTTTCTTCACATGACGAAATCTGATCTGATCGCTCACATTGGAATGCCAATTTATGGGAGAATATGCGGTAATCAATGCTAAGACATTCATCTGCATACATTTGCATCCAGGAAGGTTACATACATTATGGCAGTCGTTCGCTTATGAGCTTTGGAAAACCATGTCGTTCAACTCGCAAAATTACTCTCGCCACATCAGCATATGATATAGATTGACGCGAAAAATCTCATATCATCGATACGTAATGAAATTATTTTTTTGCATACGATAAAATGCAGTCGCCATGTTTTTCGCGGTGAAATAAAATATATTAAAATACTATAATTCAAATCAAAAGAAAGAAATACGCACTCGATAATCTTGTTCAAATTTTGCTGTTCCCGTTTTTTCGCCGGAAAATAATTCGTTAAGCAACAGATCTCGATGAGTTTTTAAACAACGATTGAATTGTAAGCCACGTTCTGGCAGTTTCAGATTTCGATCCTGACTAATAATCATTTTTTTCAGGTTTCAAACGTTATACCATCCCCAGACCGAGCGACAAATAAATAATAAACGTTGCCAGAAATAAAGTCAGTAGTTGCGACTATCGATAGCAGAAATTTCTCGCCTTAGATATTCCATTCATCAAGAAATACGATGATCCAGCGATCATTTTACGTACACGATGAGCATAAAACGATCGAGAATAATTTTTAAATAATAAGAATGATAATCTCTAAAAATAAGATCATTTCGTAGAGCTGAATACTGCCTCTACTTACACCGAACCTGAACAAAATTGTGTTTATAAAATGGATTGCAATTGTTTTTGTAAATAACAAAGAGGTAAGATAATGTCAACCTAATCGTGAAATAACGATGTAACAATAGTAGGTATCGCAAGACATGAATAGTTAGTTATTTAGTATAAATTTATTCCGACAACTACTGTTGTTATATCGTTACATCATATATTTGTATTATTTACAAAAACAATTGTAATTCATTTCCTAAGCACAAATTTGTTCGGGTTCGGTGTATCCGCAATGTAAGTAAAGGGCAGTATTCTGGCAGTAAATAGAGGTAGTATTCTGCTCTACAAAAAAAATTTCTTGCGTTTATTACGAGGTTTTTACAATAAGATGAGCAAGTGAAGTTTCAATTGGGTTTGACTGACGATCAACGTTTATTTATATTATGAACAAAGTCCTTCGCGAAATGTTTGAACATTTTATTTCTTCCAACATGCTGAAATCAACGGAATACAGGTGTTCTTGCGGAGCTCGATCATAATTTCACTAATCGCCTATCAATAATTGAGTATGATATCGAATAAATAAATATGTAGTCGACGATCACTTTTGTTACGACTACGTGCATCGACTGACTATTTTATCAGCGTAGTTTTTGAATAATGAAATTAACCTAGGTCAACACCCGAGCCGTTCAAATCGACACGTGATCGCCTTCCGAATGCGTTTCTTCTAATATACCTATCCTCTTTCTAATTCGCTTTACATAATTACGCGGTCTATCCATTCTACCGTACGCATAGCAATGATGTTATACGCATGTATGAATGAATATAGCAACAAATACGGCTTCAGGGGTACATACTAATCGGGTCCATTTGGAATTTGAAACAAAGAACGAAATTATATTTGAGCATGTTTCAAAAATTATCAATGCAAATGACGAGAAAAATTCGAAAGAATGAAAGAAGAAAATTATTTCGCGTAGTTGAAAAAAAAAATGTAATTGATTAAAAATATTAAGAGGTAAATCATTGTAGGTAAATCATTCGTAAGTACCTCCAATAACTGTTGCTTATCGTTAAGTTGAAGCTTCCATTTGTTGTAAGAGAAAATTTGCTATTTTTTAAACAACTTCAATTTTTCAAGTAAAATACAAATTCATTTCAATGTTCTACGTTTAACGCCTCAACCTCGTTCTCTTCTCTGAATTGGCTTAGCGATTGTGGTTGAAAAAAATTGCTAATTTTTTCCTTACTACTGTTAGAATTCAGAGTGTACAAGTTTTGCGGAGAATTCAGTGCGTACAAGTTGCGCGGTTATAAATAATGGATTTTTATACCGGCGGCTAGAGATAATTTCTAATGTTTCGGATAGCTATGTAAAAATGATTATTTCAGAGGATAGTTTGACCGTTTTGTAGGTCAGAAGAGGATAGGATGCAAATATAAGACGGCAGGTCGCGTAACTTTGGGATTCGGGAAGGCTGGTTTGCTTACAGATAGGTTCGACTGCCTAACAACAAGGTATGTGGAGGGAGTAGGTAACTCGTTAATTATTAATCAACATGTTTAATTCATATTGCACGCGCCGTCTGTTTGTTTCCTTGATGCGCTCTCTAAGGTCCTGGACTTACGGTGCGATGCGATGCCGTAGCGTGGTTAAGGTAAGGTGCTTACGTATACCCGAGTCCTATACGTGAATGTGAGCTGTCGAGCAACTCGATCTTTCTATACGTTCACCATGTGTGCAGTGCCGCGTCGCAAGGCCGTCTCAACTGACGCATATAATTTACGTGACTGTAAGATGAATTGATTAAACACTTCCCACGAAGTGCTTTACGCTCCGTACCGTTTTCCCAAGACATGGACGTGCATATACAATTACGCGACTTGAGATCGAGTACCGAGTGAAATATATAGATTTCAATTTCGTGTCCAGCAAAAGAAAGCTAAATACGAATCTGGGCGACAAATAGACGCTGAAATCGAACTATTCGCGACAAATTTCAATTTTTTTAACATCGATGAATAGAAATAAGGAGTTATAGATTTCCGCGCAATTCTCGACGATCAGATATACTCCAATGCTCACTTTCTTAAAAACTGATTTGTTAATAGCAAAAATATTAGTCTGCGAGGTAAATAAAAACTGCGCGCGTAGGGTGACGTTTTTCGGTTAAAATCTTAGACCCGCCAATTTTAATGAAAAATTGGGTGTCGCAAAATGATTATTTTCTTCGCGTTGTTTTGTAGGAAATTTGATCAAGTAAAAAAGTTACCACGACGCAAATATTGCATTTTCGAAGATAATCGCAAATTTCTATCAAAGATGTCATTTTCGGGGGATGTTTACTCATTTGACGGGGGGGAAATGTTTTGAAAATAATTTTTGTTGCGAAATGAAATTCTCAACGAAAAAGGTCCTCAACAAATTTCCTAAAAAAAAAGAATCAGAGAAGAATTTCTTACCCGTAAAATATGTGAGTATTGTTTTGAATAAAAAAATAATGACATGTTCGTATAACATTGCAATTATCTGTGAAACTGCGAAATTCACGTCACAATTGACGAGGACCCGTTTAGTAGAGGATTAAATTACCTAACAAGCAATGTAGAGGAGATAATTATTTCGTGACCTTGAATTTTTCATTACGACTGGCTAGCTTAAGATTTCCAAAGAAAAATTTCACCCTGTGCACAAAGTTTTTATTCACCTCAAAAATTAATTATTTCATCTTTCAATTACTATTTTTGCTGTTCTTCATCTTGTTCTTTCCCTTATGGTTATACTCAAATTATATTATTACAAAATCGAAAAAAGTGCATATTTGACCCACTCGTTAGGGTAGCGCGAAACGACTTAAGACGGTTAACTTGCAAAGTCGATAATTTCCATATTCTTATTCCAAAAATTTGGAGAATTTGCAGCTTTCGCACGAACCGATTGGGAAAATTTAAATTTGTGCACTACTTGATTTTCGAGATTGCGTATACAACGTGTCATTTTTCGCGATTTCACGCGCGAGAGATCTGCAAAATGAACGTTCGCACGCGAAATACCAAATTTTAATTCTGAAACTATTTACCTCACTTCTTCATGCCCCGATACGCCCCAGCGATCTCGGTCTCTTCGACAATCATGCAGAGCGGAGAATCCTGATTTATCACCATCTCAATTCGCATCCCGGAACTCTGACCATAATTGTCTCGACTGTTCGAGGAATTTCGACCGGCAATACCGTTAGTCTTCCTTACCTACGTTTTTCATCATTTTTTCGATATTTTCCGATGAAAATCCTTCGTATACTGCAGTTCCACGATACGTGGGTACCACGGCAAATACTCGGCAGCAACTACTACTCACCGAGCTCGAGAGTTGTGTCGAGGCATGCAGTCGCGAAGAGCTTCGTGTATGGTCTTATGTATCATACGAGGATGGGCTCCAACTCGGGGGTGTTTATGGATTTATTATACGACGAGAGTCGACCATCTCTCCGTAGTACGGTTATCGTGTTTGTGTCGACACGGATCTCTGTGGTCGTTCCACGTTCGTATACACCCAACGTACGACACGTACGTAGTTGGACCGTGCAGATTCGAGCGAAGCTCTTGCCGCTAGCCGTGTGCATGATATATAGGTGTGCCGTATGGATATCGTTTATTGTAGATACAGATATAGTCGGAGAAGACGCATGCGAAGGTTTTTCCCAGGTCCGTAGAGTAGCCTTTGCGGTTGGCAAGGGATGCCCGAAACGTATATACGCGAGACTATAAAAAATATCCTCCAAGTGAAAATAAATCTAGCCTAACCTAACTCGTGCATCTTCCCGACAGCTACGAAGGTAATAGAAACGAATGGTCCTAGAGAGAACACAGACGTGCGCCCTCCCGCGTATGGGTACTATGGTAGCGTTGCACTTTTCTCAAATACGTCCCGAGACTGCTGCTAGTCTCATCGTACGTATATCGGCAGATCGTAATAACTAGACTAACCGCGGTAGTTTGTGCTTCTTCTAATTGTGTTCGGATGATTATGCGAAGATTTACGCTAACGATACTGCCAACCGTGTGATTTCCATTTCCTTTATTAGTTTCGTAAAACGATCGGAGAGAACCCACAGCTGAAGAATCTGCGAGGAACGAGAGTTGAATATAATACAGTTTCTCGGCATCTTCACAGTTCCGCCCTCTCCGGCCTTCTTCTTCTTCTTCTGCTTCTTCTTCGTCCTCCTCTCACATCGAGTGGTTCTTTGCGAAGTCAGAGGCGAGGAGGACCGAAGGAAAAGAAAATGTTATCGAAGGTTTACCAGAGCGAAGAGACGCGCCTTGGCGAGTCGGGGGAAAGAGAGCGACTAGGGCGAAGAGGGTGAGTTGGGTAGGGCGGGGTTGAGTTCATTGCAGGAGTCATCAGTATCCATAAGTGATGAGTTGCTCCCCTCCCCCCGCCCTCTTCCTCCCACTTTCACCACCCTCGTCCCTCTTCCATCTCGGGGTGGTTGGCAAAGAGAAGGGCTGCATGCTGGCACCTGGTTCGGTTGTTCGTCGGGGCCACCTTTGCCCACCCAGCTTCATCCACCCACCCCACCCACCTACCCACGGCCCGCACCCCTGCCTCGCTCAACTGGAACGGGGTTCATTTTCTTAGGTCAACGTATAATGAGAACTTCGCGACGAGAGAACACGGACAGCCGCCCTAGACCAATCCGCGTTCTCCATCGTGGAACCCCTTATCGTCAAAGTGAGCCAACCGAACGACTCGCCAACCAACGACCTGTCGACTAGCCGAGTAGCAGTAGCAGGCTAGGTACTAGTCTTCAATCCTGCTCGCCCTGTTCTCTTGCTAACTGTTTTCCAACTCGGTAGAGATATCACCCGGAACAGATCTTCGAGTTATGCTCGAAACGGTTACACCTAGTTGCGTGGCCAAAAAAAGAGGTGTTTTCGTGATTTTTATTTTTTCGGCGATGAGTGCAGGTTTTTGAAAAAAAGATCTCTCAGTAAAGGGTTACATCTTGAGTACTTTTTACGATTTTTTTATTGGCAAATATTTATAAACGGCAAAGATATACTAAACTGTTGGGACCACTGCGCAAAAATGATCCTTCGCGATGACCACTCCTGCTCGGGAACGAATCATTTGAAATGAAAAACCAAATGAATGCAGTTCTTGTATCGTATTATCTAGTCTTCACGCGAAGGATTCAATGGAATAATAATTTTTGAAAAAGTGATCATCAAACTCCAAGAAAATTTTTGAGAAAGGTAACCTATTCTAGAGGAATCTGTGGCAAACGAAAATTTTTTTTTCTCCAAAATGCCAACTGGAGGTAACTCCTCGAGTCCCGTTCGCCTGACTATCGAATTATAGGAAGAAAAATTAGATCGCGAAGAGATCAGATGCGATTGCATCGAGTAACTTTTCGGGAACATCGCGAAATTGAATGATTAGTTCGCTGCGGTAGTCGCTACTCGCGTTAGTACTGGTCGTAGATTTGTATTTAGGTGCGCTCGCGCGTGTGGGTATCTATAGCGGCCTGTCGTCGCTTCTTCCATGTTCGCGGAGGTAACGGGGCGCGATAGAAAAATTGCCCCGATGTAAAAACATGAGGAACGCTTCGCGCAGTCCACACTCAATAAAACGCCCCGACTCCCCAGTTCGCTCTTTCGATTCAGCCAAAGAATCGACCAACACGCGAAGGCAGTGCGCGGTGGGTGTGTGGAGAGCGCGTGGTAGTAGAGAGCTCGACGCGAACTACCACGAAAGTCTGGTCAGCTATCGAAGGTACCGACTCGAGTTCTCTGACCATAATAAAAAATATATGATCTCGGACGATCGAGAATAGCCATGGGACGGGGATTCCCGCGGACGGGGAACGGAATTATACGTCGGAGCCGACTCTAAGTGATCGCATTTCCACATAGACGAGCTGTTTCGATATGATATGAAAGAGTGGCCGGCTCTATTGCCAGAGCAAAGCTTCGATCCGAGAAGCCTCGGACTTTTGAATAGATATTTCCAACGGGACGTTTATGATCTGTACTTTTCGCGGGGAATGTGCCAAGAAAAGTACTACATTGTCTACCCGAGCTAACCAACGACGTCCGCGCCCCCGCGACCACGAGCACGTTCGCGAATACGCGAGGTGCAGCGAATAGTATATCAAGAATATAAGAAAATATAAATAAACAGATGAAAAACAACGCCTCGACTCCTAGTCCAATCTTTTCATCGCCGTAGACGTCCTGTCGGCTTCATCCGGCAGTTTTTTTACCCCCGAAAAATATCTTCTGATATAATAGGTAGTAGCTTTCCGCGAAAGAAAGTTTTTCCTCGGAGGAAGAAAGATGATCCATTCGTCATAATATAAAAATGCCTCTGACAGCCGTTATCTGTGCCCATTTCCTGCAGGCAACGCTGCGCTCACTTGTCACTATACCGGATGTAATGATCATTACCCGGGTAAGGTCCCTCTCGCACCCACCAGTAGCGGCGCTCGTACGAATCCTCGCGCGGAAGAAGAGGAACGGGGGTGTCGGCGTGGTAGCAGCGGCAGCGAGAGGAGTAGAAGAAGAAGCAGAAGAAGAAGACGAAGGAGTAGAAGAGAAAGATGACATAGACTCGGTCGTAACCCCGTCATCCCGCTGGTGGCGGGGTATTCGCGGGTGATCGGAGGCTGTGGGGTAGAGAGATCGTGAAACAAGATGGCGCTAGTAGGACCTCCCGCGATGGCTGGGTTTACGTGTCGTAATAAATGGTAATTTAAAACAGCGAGAACTAACAATTTCTTTCTGTATTTCTTCCCTTGTGTTCTATGGCCGGTATCCTCGACGAAGAGAGAGAGAGAGAGAGAGAGAGAGAGAGAGAGAGAGAGAGAGAGAGAGAGAGAGAGAGAGAGAGAGAGAGAGAGCGAGAAGCACGGGGAGTTATCGAGGCGCGCGCAGAGACACGGTCTCGCGGTGCGTGGGGTGATATACATTCGGTTCGCGGGTAGGTAGGTAGGTAGGCAGGTAGGTAGGCAGGTACCGCGGAGATGAGAAGAAGGAACTCGCGGTACAGGGTGTTCGAAAGGGCTGATGGAACGATGGGGTAGCTGGATCCTCGTCTAGAGTTGGGCGTGTTAGGCTACTACGGATATAGAACGCGGCAGCCGCGTAATATAAAGAGATATGTGCCTCGGAATAGCATTACCATTAGGAGATATAGTTTAGCGGGGCCCGGGATGAAATGAGATACTGCGACTGAATCATGCATGAGGAAAGGTGCGATTCGCTATCTCGTACCATTACTTCTTACGAACCCTCCGCACGCCCCCCCTCCGTGGTACCCGACCCCAACGTTCGAAAGAGTAGGTAGAGTGAATATGCTACGCAATATTCAAACGGCTAACGGAGCCCGCCGAGTGACACTTTATTAAAAGCTGTATTTGCATCACTTTTCGCGATTTTCAGCTCTCGCGATCTTAAGGATTTTTCGCGAGAGTTCATCGCCCATGGTTTCGAGGCGAGTCGTGATATGTATCGTGACACACCTTCGTTCAACTGAACATAGCTGCAAAGATATGCAGAATCGTGGGGGGCTTCCGCTCCTCTTGAACTTGACCGATTCGCGCGATCGTCGCCTTTTTATCCTACTGTTCTGGTATTAAAATGAAACGAGCTACCGCGATTGCGCACGACCGACGGAGAGACCACGCGGCTAATAATTCTACGTTCGCCCGCTCGCTCGCTCGCTCGCTTATTTTCATCCTGAATTGTTGGACTATACCTACTCGTCGGAAGGTGGGACTTTCGTTGATAGAGTTATCCGACGAATCCAGTTGATACCCTGAATTTACGTTCACTCGATAAGTACTAGAATAATAAAGCAGCATGCCAGGTGCCGGGAAAAATTCCACAGGAAATTATCTGTTCTCGAAATTCTCCCCCATCGGTTGCAAGCTAAGATATAGACGAGACTTGTGTCGGTTGTAAAATTCTACCACGAAGATATTTTATTGCGCTCGCCGATTTCATGCGCGTTCTACTTAAAAAAAAATTGCTGGAAATTTTATCACGATCGATTGGATAACTGCGAGTAGGGAATTGCTGCTTCTCGAGGTATTTCACATTTTAACCCTTTCAGGAGCACGTTTTTTTAAGAAGTATTTTTGAATCTGTCATCAGATTTGTGAAATTCCAAGATGGCGTCCCGGTACCGCGTGTGCGCACTAGCAAAATCGACCAAACCTTGACTAATTGGCCTGATCATCAGATTTTGGACTCTGGCTCCGACATTTCATTTTGCTGATGTCAACTTGGTGATCAGCGACCCCCAAAACCTCCAGTGACAGAGTCCAGGTGAGTTCATCAAGGTTTCACCGATTTTGCTAGCACGCATGTGCTGTAATTCGTCGCGCCGTGAAATTTCACAAATCTGATAGCAAATTCGCCATCAGCGACCCAAAAACCATAGGACTAGGTGAAAATATTGGATATCTATTTGCCAAAATTTCATACAATCAAGTTTTGTGTGTAAGAAGTCGGTTTTTACAACTTCAATTGTTTATGATTAATTTCGAGAAAACAATAAATTGATTGTAAGGACTCTTGAGTGATATGCAACAACTGAATTCACCGGTATAAAGCCCAGAGTACAAAAATTATCGCGATTGGAGCGGGGACATATCTGTACCACCGTCCCTGAAAGGGTAGGGTGTGCGGTACAGCAAAATACATCGAATTTTGTTCGTTTCTCGTGACAAAATACCCATCTGGTTGACATGGTCGGGATTTATTCAGGAATTTATTCTCAGTTTTGAGGTGAAATTTCCGACAATTTTGGAAATGTCTTCTTATCGGAGTACTCGTAGTTAAGGGAAGTTTCAACGCTCGGTGACTCGACGTAGCAATAATTATCTTCGTGCTACGTACTCAATTGTGGAAGAAGTAGATAACAATTCGACAATCAAGTGTTCGTCCCCACCCGAAACGTAAGATCGCGTTGGGGTATTCCCTCGGCAAGCGATGTACGAGAATTCAGGAGCAACCCTCAACGTAGGTACGTAACACTCGCCATTAACGAGGCTCTGATCAATGTTGATGATTATATTGAATAGTCTGTGTAAAAACCATAATTCCAGACATTTTGAGAATATTTTCCAAAAAAGGGGAATCGATCGAAACTACTATGACGTTTTTTTCCCACAAAACTGAAAAGCTCGGTAGCCGCAGCACCGTGGATCTAGACAGTAAAAAAAGTCCCGACGAATTTAACACCAAAATTTGTGTCAACGACTTTTTTAGAAACACTCCGTGTGTTGCGATGAAGTGATACAGCTCTGTGTTGAAAGTAACGCAAATCAACGTTGGGGTAGAATTTGAAAGATGTTACTCGAGTATCAAAAAACATTTTTGCGTGTTGAAAAATGTTAAATACTCTACACAAAATTGTGTATACTGTACGCAATAACGGGCAATTTTTTACTGTCTACTATCGTAGAATTCCTCTTCGTACCGTCAGATTTTTGGTCTCCAAATTTTGTAGCGCGTAAAACGGCGTATCGCGAGGTCGATGGTATGGTCATTGCAAGAGATACGAAGAACTGTGGCGGGTTAGGATTAGCACGAGGAAACAATGTTCAATTCCACACATTTGTAAGTTATTATGTACCACTACGATATAAACAAAGTAATGTACATACATATAATTCATGCGCGCGAGACCCGTATATGCACACGAATTTTGCATACAATTGGCGCATAATTTTACTGGTACTCGTCCATCGACATAGGCTTCGGGTAAAATTACTCTTCCCACCGAATTCACGGCTCCGTAAGTCGTTCATCGTGGTGCCACGCGATCTGGTATCTGTGCTTGATGCCGATTTTTTTTTTTCAATCTCATAGCAACTCTCCGGCTTTTTTTCTTTTTTTGGTAACTGCGAGATTGGCGTCCTCGTAATCATCGACGCGTTATGGGATTACATCTGGGTGGAATTTGTGTTCAAATCAATTTTTCGTTTTCGAAGCATTCTTATAATAGAAATTTCCAGAAATATTCTCCAAAAATTTCAAGTCAGCCCCTTGAAAATTAGCGGAGCTACGAGCGTTTTATTTATTACGTGTTAGCTAAGTACCTACATAGCTGACGTAAAACTTGAAGCGCATCTTTCTGGGAATAACTTTGTCAGAACCGATGACCGAAATATCCGAAAAACGACTTGACCGATCTGCTTCAAATTTCACACACATTTTTCGTACCTCAAAAACAGTCCTTGATCCAAGAATTTTTTTTCAATGCATACTTTTTCATGTATCGAGGAAAATAGTGCGTTTTTTTTTCACCAAAATCTCGACCATCGCACTCGATTGTGATCGATTACACCATTTTTTCGAAAATCATTATTTTCATTGAACGCTTTGATTAAGAACTAGATGATACTGTACAAAAACTAAATTCGTTTGGTTTTTTCATTTCAAATGATTTTGCCGAAGGACCGTTTTGGACAGCGGTCTGTGCAATTTACTACAGCTCCGTGACTTGTAAATATTTCGCGATGAAAAAATTGTAAAAGATACTTGAAAGGACACCCTTTACTACGGAAAAAAGTGAGAAACCGGAATCCATTTCTAGAAGGAAAAAAAATCATGAAGATACCACTTTTTCCAGTCGCGAACTAGGCGGACCCCGAAGGGGATTAGACTCGTTTTCAGGATCGCAAACTGGGCTATTTTTACAATTTTTTTCACCGCTGCTATGATAGATATCAATGAAAAAATGTTGCGCTGAATTAATACACTCTTAAGATGTATGTAAAATATTTATATTATTATTACCAACATTATAAATATGCGTAAATATTATATGAAACCAACGGCGTTCGCGAATCGTGAGTACTCGGAGAATGCAGGCTCGAGGTGTATCAGCTGCGCTGTTGACTAGGATGAAGATTGCGGAAAGTTGTCACGACGTGTTTCTATTCCGAGTCCACTGTAAGCAATCCGAGTCCCGGGAGTAAAATATATCATCTCGATCTTTCGAGTTTTCGTATAAAAAATCTCGAAGGGCTCTCTTCGCGAGGTAATTTAAACAAACATAGAGAATCCAAAACAGCACAGGCTGAAGAAAGAAATCTCGAGTTCGCCGGAAGCAGACGGTAGGATGAAGAAATTGTAAATCGCAGGAGACCCGGGGGTCGGGGAACACTTATGCATTTATGCATTCATATTCCTGTGGTCTAGTGCTTCTCCGGCGCACCGACAAGAAGTCGCGGCGTGGTAGTTAACCGCGAAGAAAATCTACGGTAGGCACCAGGTTGCGACTACGGGGTGGGGAGAACACCGCGGCGTTCTACGGCTAAATCGCTGGAACTTCGGACGGATGCGAGGGATGGAAAAAGACGACGGCGGTGAACTTGCTTGGGAATACTAATAATAATACCCCGAGTTGACGCGCCTCGACATGGGTGGGGGAAAAAAATCTGAATACGTGAAATACGACGCTGAGGCCGAAGTACTCGCCGTTTGCCGATCATGCGATCCGTAGAAATCGAGATTCGCGCGGGGATACATCGAATACACGTTCGTGCGATTTTTCCGTCAGGCGGAGATACGACGGTGGGATGTGGCCAGTTCTGGCCAAAATTAAATTGCTGGGGCAACTGAAGATCGACAATTAATTAATTGTTAATTGCGAGTTCGTCAATTTGCAACTAATCAACTCCTAGTTTTTAATCTTTTTAACGTACCTTCTCGAATGAAAGCAAAAGAATTAAAATTAATTCTCGCATAAAGCGTAGAATGGCGTCAGAATTAATGAAGAGGGTGAGTTAAATGGAATAGGTTGATCTAATTGTCAGTTTTAATTGTTGCTTAAAACTATTGAGAAAAAATTATTATTAGGCAATTAGTTTCAATTGCAATTGAATTATTCGCAAGTGATTTTTTAATGGATCGAGTAACTCATTGAAAAATTATTTGAATAATTGCCAACACTGGATGTGGCCTCCTCGAACCGCGCTACGGAGATTTGGCTACGCTACAGGGCTGTAGACTCAGGACAGCAGAGACAAAAGCACAGCTTTCGATATTTGCGAGGAACCGTTAGCGGCGGAAACGCGGATAGAGAAGAAGAAGCTCGACGATGAACGGTAAGCGAGCGTATCGTCGTCGTCGTCGTCGGCGGCGGCGGCGGCGGCGGCGTCTTCGTCGTCGTCCGTCACCTCGCGTCGTCTCGGCATCTAGCCTCCTCGGTCGATCTAGCAGACCGAACCACTTTAAATTATATGAAACATACATGAGGTTGGCGCTGGAGTCGCGCTCCGAGCTCGTCCTCCTGGGCTTGTCGTCCTGAACCTCGGATACCGGGGCCCGGAGCGAACTGGCTCCGTCGTCGCGCGGAGAGGGTAGAAGGGCGACGGCCCCGCCTATCGCAGCGCCGTAGCGCGCCGGTGAATATATTTAGCCTGGTTAGTTTACAAATGAATACAGCGATTGAAGCAACTTATAATATCAATGTACTTTGGCGTCTTCGTCGCACGACGAGGCGAGTCCCTGCGGTGTGACGACGGGCATCTCCGTCTCTCCCCGAGCTTTCCCGCTCTCTCGTCTCGCCGTGTTACCCTCTCGCCTCCCCGCGCTCCACTTCCACCCACTCGCAGACCCCATACAGAATGGCCATATTAACTTGATAATTAGCTCGGCTATACGACTTGCAGATGAGGAAAGAGACGCGAGTTCCAACCGGGACGGACGCCGGCTACCCCTACCAGGGTGGTGGCAACCGGCAGGCAGTGTTCCTTGCTCTGCTATCCTATGCTATGCTCGGCTCGGCTTAGCGCGCTCCGATGGATATAGGACCCTTAGTTCGTATTCCTCTCCCTGTCTGCCAGGAAGGCCGTGGTGTGTGGTTCCCTTCGCGTTCAGTTCACTCGACTTACATATAAAATTCGGCTAGCATTCGCGACGATGGTGCATTCTTGTCGAGACAGTGCCACGGTGTGGACGGGGATGCCTTCGCGTTTCGTCGAGGACTCCTACTGCGGGATCCTCCGGTCGTATCCACCACCGGAGGTTCAACCCACCGGCTCCACGTGTGTACCACCTACCGGCGATACGATCGCCACGAGAGAGACCACGTTGTCAGACGTCAACCTCGGGTGGAGCCTCTAGCGAATGCGTCGTCAAACACTCGACAAGATGGACGCCGTGTTCCGGGACGTGACAACGGAAAGAACCGTGGACACGCGACAGCAAGTAGGCACACAGCAGCTAAGAATCCTTCCGAAGACGCAGAAGACGCACGATCGTTAAATGCGACGACGAGACGAGGACGCTTTCGCGAAACTACGAACTCGGAATTCGAAACGAGTAACATGGGAGCATATACCACGTGGTCAGCGTCCTTAGTCGTAGATGGCGTCATAAGTCGAGACACGTGCTAATCGAATTTTGACAGATGATGGCAGATCTCCCAACTCTCGTGGTTAGCAGCCAAAAAACGTGTACGAAGACGCGTGGGTTAACAGCCAACGGCGAACTTCGTAAATCGAGCAAGGAAAAGCGACTCGACTCTGGAGACGGAAGGAGGCAGAGAGAAACATAGAGGGAGAGTAGATGCGTGCGTGTGAGAGAGAGAGAGAGAGAGAGAGAGAGAGAGAGAGAGAGAGAGAGAGAGAGAGAGAGAGAGAGAGAGAGAGAGAGAAGGTGGAGGGGTGGAGGGGGAGGGGGAGGGAGAACGTGAACCGAGACGGTGAACATCGAACGTAGACTGAGGTGAGATGTGAGGACCGAAATGAATTAACACGGTGGCATGAAATGAAGGGAAACTAGGTGATGCCTGGAATTCGAGCGATTGACCGCGTTGTATCATGGGAAAATCGAGCAGACGAACGAGCGACGAACCAACGAGCGAACACTGGCTATATATTACGCGTACGTCGTAATGTCCTCAAAGAGATTGTGAAGGCCTTCGAACAGTGCAGCGAAGAATACAAAGTACTGGACTACGGTGTAGGCGCATTCCAGGAGATGACTGGCATTGAAATCTGTCCTCAAGCCGCACCCGCTGCCTCTGCGAGGTATGACTGGAATACGGACTAACTAAGAAACCGGGCGACTCTCGTCGATCCCCTCTGCTGCTAACTCGCGATATACTCCACGACGAACGACTCGCATGTGTGACACTGTGCTCCGTTGTGACAGACCTCCTCGAAGGGATGAACGTTACCTCCTTCGCCGTGCACCTTCTTCTCTCACGACACCTATGCTACACCCACGTTGCTCCGAGTCCGTTCTCCAGACAAAGAGGGGTGTCGCGGGGTGTCGCGTCCGAGCTTCAGCATAAAGCGGTAAAGTTTAGCGAATACCGAAAAAACCACGTTTCGTGCGTCTCGCGTGTTCGTGCGCTATGGTGCGAGCGTTTTCAACCGTCCTTCGCCTTGTCGCGGGATAATAGAATGAAATGAGATAGAATTGGGTCGAAAATGTTATCCAAGGGTAGGGGGTCCGCGCGCGTAGTGAATTTCTCACCTATTGCGAAACAGGAAACAATAATTTGGTCGACCTTCGAGATCCGGATGAAACGAGTAAATGTGTCCAAATAAATCAAGGAATTTCACGACTTATCGACGGGATCTTTTCACAGCTGACATGAGAACGAGACTATCGTGATGGTACACTTGGAAACGTACGCGTACGGACTTTGATCACGATAACTAGCGTCCTTCGCAATTCTTGATCGATCGACAAAGTTCTAGGTCATCCAGTGAACGCGTGATTAATTATTCCGGGGTAGTTGAGTTATTTGTTTCGATTATGGAATATCCAGATCGACGAGCATCGTATACCGCGAACGCAATTGTTCGGTGGATCAACGATTTGGTATTTATTTCCGTTCCGTTTGTGGACTATTCATGCCGTTGCGCGATGTTTGTCGTAGTCTGCTTCGATAAATAAAACTCGACGCTCGATAAATTGTAGCGACGCTAAAGAACGAACCGGCTCGAGACAGCACCTGCCTGACAGCGCACGTAGGTGGATAGTAGTGGGCCGTGTAACCGAGGGTAGGAAAGTATGTAAATTACGTATGCACCCCTGTACGCCCGTAGGAAAAGCCACCTGAACCTGCAGGCGTTATTTGGACCGGCTGCAGTCTCTACAGCCTGGTCGTTATACCATTTTTCAACGATGGTCGATCAAGCTCGCGGAACTGTCTTTAGCCCCGTCGCGACGGCCCGTTAGCCAATTCTGCTCTTGCGAGCCTCCGTTCGACGCCCTGGTCGTCTACCATAGTTTCAGCTACATTCTCACGCCTCGCCGCTAGTCATTCGCAATTCCGAAGACATATCTCTGCGTTACACGCAGGTTAGGAAAAAGCGGAGGAAAAAACGCGAGTAGCTCGTTGCGACGGTGTACTCTTAGACCTCGTTGAAGACAGCTTCGTCAGACTCGTTTACACTACGTACTCGTATATATAGAGTTATTATAGTCCAGCGTTATTATTTTCATTACAGGACCTAGCGATCGCTATCTAACACTTCCCACTGTAGAAGAATCGTGCTTCGGATTACATGTTTTTTTCCTAATGATTTCAGCAATTAGCCACGCTGCCTGCGTATCTATCGTTCGCGAGGTTTAGAACCCGAAGCTCGCAACAACCGCGTGCTCCGTACACTCCCTGTCTTTGGATTTCTCGAAGCTTCGCATGACTTTTGTTTCCGGTTAATAATTTCAATCGAAGCTCGATCACAGCTCTCTCGAGCGAATCGACGTAATGACGGAATATTTATGAAAGCCGCGATGCATTTCGGGAATTCTGCGATTACTCGCCGATTTCTCCGCGGAATCGCAACGTCTTCGGTTATCTAGTCGCGAATCGCGCGAGTTCAGGTTGCGATGTGCCGATTGCATCGCGTGGCCTCGTAGAAGCGTTACTCGCGACGGTGAACGAATCGAAGGCAGAACAGGACAGAACGTATTGTTATGTTAACGCCTCCGGTGTAACACAATTGGAACGGATACAATGGCGCGGGGTTCACCGTCGCGTGGGGGAATAAGGAAGAGAGCGTCGGCGAACGGGTACGAGGAAGGTTGTCATACGGAGAACCGTAACCACGAAGAGGACCGTGTCGTTGCGTTGGCTAGTCGGTGGATGTAGGAGAAAAGAGGTGTTATCGTCTTATCGAGAACCGCGAGTATGGGTATCGGTGTAGGTGCGTCGAGCCGCGCGAACATATCGCTACGAACCTCTCGGCACACCTACATAATCGCTGGAGAACACTTTCACGCGCGTAGATGTAGTAGCAACGACTCATCTCCGCTCCCCGCAGTTAAGACGACACGTTTCCTCTTTTTTTTCTTCATTTTTTTCTATTTCATTCATTTTTTCTCTTCTTTTTTATAAACACGAACCACGTAAGAATTTTCTGAAAGCAGCAGAATCATTTGAAAGGAATAACAGGCATAATTCTGTAGACGGAGACCGTGTGAAAAAACGTGGGGAGATATGGGAATAGGACGAGCTGGGCGTGCGTGTCGAGATGCGCGATGCCAGTCGGACTCCGTGCATGGTTTTGGAATAATGACGCGTAGGTGGGTTGGAGAAGTCCGACGTTTCCGTATTTCTCGAAGCCCCCGGACCAACCCCTGTTACTCTTGTCCCGGCACAGCGGACGCGCGGTGACGGGCGGATGGTGAATATGCAAATGTAATTGATATTACTTTTTAAATATTCCCCCCTATCCGTGGCGCAGAGGTTCGCCTGCCGACGCATACCTCCACTGCTACGGGACACGAGGACAGCGCGCGCGTTGTCCTCGCTCCAACCTCGCGTCGGACTAAGGGTGCGCCAGCTTTATAGGTATACACTCTTCGACTCGGTCCGAGTACCTTGGCCGCTACCCCCGGTAGGGATAATTGATGGGTTCGGGAAAATCTGCGCACGGGTTCGGATTGCAGACTCCGGGTCTCGCAGCAGCGGCTAATTCGCATTAACCTCGAATACTGTTTCAATTGGAGATAATCGTATCATTTGATGCCGAGCGTTTTCTTGCCGGTGGGTGAGACGCGGAAAAATCGAATGACAGATCGGTAGGCTTAGTTAACGATTCGATGTCCTCGGTAGGCGATACCACCGGAAGTTCTCGCGCGTTTATTCGAAAAGTACGAAACTCGACTTCCAACACTGCACGCATGCATGTACGTGAAAATGGGTCGATCGTCCATTTTTTCGGGACTGATTTGGTAATGGTAAAAATAATCTTCGTGGCGAATAACAACTATATGCACAGGGTCAAATTTTTCGGTTAACATCTTGGGCTCGTCAATTGCAAGGAAAAATTAAACGTCGCGAAATAATTATTTTCTTTGCATTGTTCGTTGGGAAATTTGATCCTCTAGAAAAAAGTCCTCATCAATCGTGGCGTAAATATTGTACTTTCAAAGTTAATCGCAATTTGACACGAAAATTGTCAATTTCTATAAACAATCTTACGTATCTCATGATTGAAAAAAATCTTTTTCGATTCCTTTCGTGAGGAAATTTAATAAAAACCTTTTTTTCTAGAAAATTCAATTTCTTGGCGGAAATTATGTTTAACCAATTTTTGAAAAATGACAATTCTCGTGTAAAATTGCAACTATCTTCGAAAATGCAAAATTGACTGCATACTTAACGAGGATCTTTTTTGTAGAGGATCAAATTTTCTAACAAGCAATTCGAAGAAAATAATTATTAGGTGACTTTCAATTTCGATTGCAATTCGCGAGCATAATATGTTGACTGATTAATATTTTTGCTATTACTCAATCAATTTCCAAAACAGTGGATATTGGAACCACTCTAATGTACATGTGTAACGGGTATGTCGACCACGCTATGAATAATAGCCCGATTTTCGAATATACACGAATGAAAGCACCAGACCAAATTTTCCACCAGAATAAAACCACGAAACCGAAACCTGCCACGACTGGAATCACCATGCACAGTTCTCATTGATAAGCAGCCTTTCGTGTTCATATTTCAAGTATGTGAGAAAAAAAACGATCGTGCTAAATACTATTATAGTTAGTTTGTTAATTGATCAAAGTATATGCAATTTACGTTATCTTTAAAAAGAAAATACTTGCTCACATTATTTTATTGCGAATATTAGTAAAGATATATTTTAATACAGCAATGTGTAGACGCGTGTAGTTTGTGACATGACTTTGATCGAAAATTGTCTTCGAGTCTTCGAATACAACATTTTGTGGTATTAGTATTCGCGATAGCATCGAGTTTCGTGCTTTCATTCGAGAGAGAAAATGTTCAATGCCTTTATTCGATTACAGACTAAAGTTAGGATTCGCAGTCGGATTTTTGATTGTTATCATTCGAAAATCAAAAATGTTCTCGATCTACGAAAAAAAAAAAAACAGAAGAAGTCGAACAGTTTTTCGCCGGTTGTGTCGATTTCCGAGCCGTTCCCGCATCTTTGTCCATCTTTATTCGCGTCTCCGGACATAAAACGACGACCGTCGGGCGGCTTCACGCGTTCGGATCGAGTATACGGAGCAGATGGGGGGACGGCGTTACTTCGGTGGTAACGAAACATCGCGAATTCAGCGCGGAGCCATGAATGGCAAGAGGAATTAATTTAATGAAGAGTCGAGGTGCAGGAATTTTCTGTAGTTCGCCGGACCGGACCGGACAGGACGGGGCGGTAGTTTATAAAGTAATGTTCGGATCCACCTCTGCCAAGTGATAAATCTCGGAAGCATTGTGCGCAACGCGAGCGCACGCGCATACCGCTAAATAGGACATTAAATAATTCCTTGCGAAGCGGAGCATGGATATAGGAGCGCGAGCCTCGGCGACGGCATGCACGCGCCTGGCAAAGAAACGCCGGTTCGGCAGCCCCGCTTCGGCATGGTTTGGCCGAAGAAGCTAACGAATGGCAAAGATTCTACGAATGCGCGAGCAAGATTGAAGGCTGTGGAAAAAAGGGAAATGTAGAAGCACGACCGTACTGATTGCAATAAAAGTTTATCCGACAATTCCCTAACAAGCACAAATAAGCAATAACGACGGGAGTTTACGTGTACCTACCGAGTTTCGAAGCCATTGAACAATCCTACGAATACAAAATACGCCTCTGTTATGAAAAGCTTTTTTGAAACTGTGACAAGTATTTTTGTTTACGAGCTGAAAATTTTCTCGATGACGGTCTGCAAAGGAAGAGTTTTTTTCTTTTTTTTAATAAGGATCATGTCCTGCTCGTTGCAATCATAAACGCTATTTTAACGGCGTTGCCAATGATGATAAAATAATCATACTATTTTTTCATGAGTCGGAACGACTCATTTCTGAGAAAATCTTCGATCGTCTGAAATTAGTTATTTATTGGTCACTCATTTGGAGCTTTTCGTTGCAATGTTGGAATCGAGACAGCTAAACGTTGATATTTTTAACGGTGATGGTCGTAGATTCGTATATGTACCGTGGAAGTCCCGATTCGCTGATATCTGCTTCGAAAGAGTTTCCGATCCGTCGGCTACGACATTTTGCGGCACATTTGACGCGTGACCTGCAGCGATGAATTTTTTTGTGAGCTTGCGCTGATCCTACACAGTGAAAAATAATTCATCGTTGTGTAAGGGATTGAAATTTTTTGGCAGAATAATTAACAATATGTTACCGTGTTGATTCAACGAAGTTGCTAGTGCTGTTCGATCAGTTAATTTTTCAACACTGTAAAATGTCAATATAAAATCAATCAAGTCACACTTGAGAATCGAATTTTAACATACGTTTGTCTAATTTTTGTGCACAGATAATAACAATAATTTTGGGTAAAAAGAGTCGTTAACTAAAAATTTTACAATAAATTTGGTAATTTTGTAGTTCGAGTACTTTTTCGGAAAACGATGTGAATTTTTTTTTCTTCGTAAAGCTGTTGATTCCGTTATAACAAGTGATATTCCATCGGGGGAAAGTGACATTTCGCATCAATTCCGTAAGCTGTGGGGTTTTGAAATTTCTAGAAATACATGATAAAACATGGCATTTTGGAGTATTTGGAGGACTTTCGACAGTTAAAAGCGAACCATTTTTATTAATCACTTAATTTATGAACTACTTAATTTTTGTTAATTCCATGTACTTTTCAAAGTGCTGTCAGGCATGAAAAAAGAATAGATGTCGACGCTTTCGTCTTTTTCCTCGTGGTTTTTCCGAATTTAGCCATTTTCAGCTATTTCTCGTTAACAAAAAGTCGAATAATAAAAAATATCAGCCTTCCCCCGACGAAATATCATCGTTAGCGATCAACCGAAGTAGCCCATGCTGAGAAGACATTTTTTCTAACGTTTTTTCAAAAAGTACACAAACTGCATAATTGCCATAAATTTTGTAGCGTGTAAAACTGCGGGCAGGATGCAGAATGTGCTAGAATATATTAGTTTTCCGTAGATCCGGTAATGTCGCGGGGACACGGCACGTGTGTGCTACGATTTACAGAATGTGATAGGGAATGGACCAATCCGTCGCGAGTAGACGAGAGTCACGCGTCAGAAACAACCGATTTATGTACCAGTCGTCAGCGTGGCGGGTATGCATTACGCATAGCTGTCTTTAGCCGTGTGTAACATTCTAATAATACCTGCATTGACACCGGCAATACTTCGGGAACCGGAGTCGTTACTTTCCGCCTCATTAAGGATCAAAGTCTGCGGGCTACGTTTTTCTGTGCTCGGTCGATTCTTTCGTCCTTCCTTCGCGTTTTCGCGCTCTCCACCTTCCCACTATCGACGTATCAGGCTCTAGAAATCTACGCAGCACGCACTAATTGCAACCCTGGCCAGCGTAACCGATAGTCTACCAAATTTAGCGTCGGAGTAAACGACCGTGTCCTACTTGTATTCTCGTCTGAAACTCCTATTACGAACCTCTCGCGAATACCGGATGAAATTCTGCGCTAGAATGATGCACGACGTTTGGCCGAAGTTAACAATCGACGTGGCTCACAATTATTTATCATGCGGGAATAATACCGTTTGTCTGAAAATACTACCCGACGTTGGTAGAACTATTGACCCAGAGTATTGACCATTTGGATCGAAAGCTCTCGTGCGAATAATGCCTGAGAATATTAGTAATATGACGGAAGGTGAAATATTAGTTTGAGAATAATGCATTGTCCATTAAGGAGGTTGCGGCGGGATAGTCCCGACCAAAAATTTGTAATATTTTCATTCCCTAGTGTTTTGCATCGAATGATTGAAAATTAAAATCAGACTAACGGTATTTATTATCATCACGATAAATTCATTATTGCAGGTTTTTTCGCGTGATAAAATGTTTATTGTGTGATATTGTTGAACAGTTTTGGATGAATGGATTAACTTTTCGATGTGTGGCCCAATCTTGAAAAAAATATATTTATTATAAAGATTAATTACATTTTATAATTTTTTGGAAATTATCGATGTAAACAAAGTAAAAAAAAGTCATCCAATGAAAACAAATTAATTTTCATGGTTAAAAAAATGTGATTAGTTAAAGATCATAAAAGATAAATCATTCGTAACTATCTCTAATAATTACTGTTTTTCATTCAGTTAAAGCCTCGTAATGAAATTTGACATTTTTTCACGAATAATCTCGAAATTTTATAAAAAATAGTATTCATGTTTTACATTTAACGCCTCAGCCTCCTAAGTATCTTATTCGTTACGTAACGAAAAACGAGTTCTCCTAAACTATCCAACGTCAAAACGACGCTCGGTTTGGGTTCATCTTTCAACATTCGTACTTTCCTTAGATCAACGCAAATGAAGCTTGTTTTGAAATATTTGTCATTGCATTAGGTACCTATTGAAAATTGTGTTATATCTCAATTCTGCAACGACCATTGGGAAAATAACGAAAATTACGAGTCGATGCGTTAATCGTTGGAAAAACGATCGGTTACGAGACCGATGCTGCGTTAGCAGAGTAATGCAGCATTCGAAGGCTTGCTGCCTATGCATTTGTCCGAGGCATTTGGAGGTATATAAACGAGACAGTTGCGTGAATTATATTCCGGCAATCTTCGAGGAATTAGTTCTTCGGTTCATCTGCTCATAGCATGGCTATCATCTCACACTTCTACGGGTCGCAGCAAGCCTGACAATATTGTTTCTTGGTGGCGAAAAATGATTGACTTCGCATAATAACAACAGCTAACGAAGCAAATAAGTCGTGTGTGCAGAAGATTAAACCTTATTTTCCTTTTCTGAATCTCCGTCCCACTGAACACGAACCTAAAGTTAAAGTTGGGAGTTGCTGGGCAGAATTTGGATAAAATTCATAATAACCAATAAAACCTATGATCTAGTAAGCGTTTGTATACGATTTGAGAAAAAAGTTGGTTCAATCGCTAGTGATCTAGAAGCGACATCATGGTTGATTCTTTAAAAAGTGTGCGTAATTTTTTTGGAATACTCGAGATGCTAATAACAGAAACATCGTGGCGATCATGTTACGAAATCTTCAAAATCTTGGTTGTCCAAATTTGTTATTACACTTTCGCTTTTTTCCCGAAAAACAATGGAGACTTCAGGGAAGAGCAGGGAGATAAATTTCACCTATTCTCGAAGGAATTTGAACGACGACTTCAGGGGCAACGGGATGTAAACATGTTTGCAGATTACCGTTGAACGTTGCTAAGAGAAATAAACAAAAAAGTAAGAGGCTAAGCAGAAATTCATTGCATAAATTATTTGAAGACAATCGGGTCGGGAAACGACAATCCTTACGAACATATGACGATAATATAGAAAAAGTGACTAGATCTCGTTTTTTCTCGAAAGTTTGGCTAGCAACGTCCAGTTCTGACAAGTGAATTGAATTTTTTTTTCATAAGGAAGGGTACCATTTCAAGTATGTTTTACAATTTTTTTTATTGGGTAATATTTATAAATGGCGGAGACACAATAAATTGTTCGAATCGCTGTTCGAAAAAGGTCCTTCGCGGTGACCACTCGGGAAGAAATCATTCGAAACGAAAAATCCAAACGAATTTGGTGTTTTTGTACCGTATTATCTAGTTTTTCATCGAAGGATTCAATGAAAATAATGATTTTTGAAAAAATGGTTGCCGAAGAAGTGTGATCGTCGAAATTTTGGTGAAAAAAACTATTTTACTTGGTACAAAAAAGTACGCAGTGAAAAAAAATCCTTCGATTAAGGATTGTCTTTTGAGGTACGAAAAATGTATGCGAAATTTGAGGCAGATCGGTGTAGCCGTTTTTGAGTTATTTTGGTCATCGGTTCTAAAAAAGTTATTCCGAGAAAAAGGCGTTCGAAGTTCTACGTCGCGTATGTGCGTAGATAAAAAAGAACTAAATAAAACGCTCGTAAGTTCCCCAATTTTCAACGGACTGACTCGACATTTTCGGGGAATTTTTGGCAAAGATTATATTCCAAGAATTCGTCGATACCGAAAAATCGATTTTTTCGAAAATTCCAACTAGACGTAACTCCAGCAAACACAATGTTCTTTTCACGTGGTTTCCTGCAATCCGATGACACGTCGATCGACTGCGTAACGAGCGAGGAGCGTTTTTTTTAGTTAGCCAAGATGAAATCCAGCGCGCGTATCAGTATCCACGGAACGCGGCTACACGCGGTGCTTATTGCCCGGGGGAAACTCGGGAAAACTTTCCAAAGGCCAAACGCACTCGACATGAAACGAATATGGCGATCCATGGCGTAGAACAGCGTAACGGCATAACGCACGACCTGCCAGTTTGCGTGCTGATAATTACCCAGCTAACTACAGACAATACACACGTAGGTGTTCTCGGTTCGCACCGATAGTCAAGAGAAGCCAACGCGTGGCCTCTACCGGGCGACGTGGCAGCGAGGGAGTATGGGCGGTATGCGGTATGCGGCAGTTGGGTCGAGTTGTATGCGTGATATTGCGATATAACGCGGAGAGTTGGCATCCCTACACGCGTTTACGGAGGCGCCTATGGGTGCTGTTTGTGGTATCTCGCGCAGTTATATAAAACTATATCGGGACGATGGTGGTAGACCGAGGCAACCAGGTTGGCGACGACGCCGTGTGCTGTTCCGTCACACCGTTGGTTTCAACGCCAATTAAACACCCGCTTGTCAGCCCGATCAGATTCCTCGGCTCTGATTCGCTGTCGCACGCGATACACCTACTAGTTCTATCAGGTTCTCGGTATACGAACGATGCTCGGCCAATGGGCCGACCGAGACGGTTGCGCCTGTACCTGTTATTTTCCCTCGAATTTTTTTCCCTTCCCTCGTACGTCGGGTGAAAATTCACGGAAGAGAAGAGAAAATACGACGTTTTTTTCCACACGACGAAAACTTGCACTAGATCTATGGAGAGAAGGGTTCGCGTTTGGAGGGAACGAGGAAAGGCGAAAAGCTACGTTTCTCCGCTAAGTACGGAATTCGAACTTTTTGAAGCACACGATTTTCAAACTAAATAAATAGCCCGTTGATAAAAAAATTTTTGTTGATAAAAAATAAATAAATAAACGACAATCGACGTTCGCGTTTGTTCATGTGGGTTCAAATATATCACGCCATACGTTAACGGCTGAGCAAAAGGTGGGACAATTTTTTAACCCACTCAGCTCGAGAGTGTTAAAACCAGTAGAATGAGAGGAACATTTTTGTGACGCGGTCCGGTACTCGGGTTGGAATACTATGAAGTCGTTTTTCGGCTCATCCAACCGTGGAACTTATTTTGTGAGCCAGATTTTTGAGCCGAATGAGATTTGGTTCTGCAGGCGCTCCAAAGATAAACGCTAAAATAGTATTTCTAGCCAATCTTCAGCAGGTATGACGGAACCCATCTCGCGATTTGTTCAAATTCTTATTGGAAAAGGCTCTACAAGCTAGAGGACGTTTTTGGTCCAAATTTGAATCGTATCGGTTCGCCCGTTCGATCGCTATACCGCGTTATCACTCGGGTTGCGAATAATTCATTCGATTGCCAATGCAGTGGTTTTTCCACTAACCACTCAATTTATTTTTTTAATGGGAAAAAATTTCGCGAAGCATTTAATTTATTTTGTAAATGGGACAAATTTTCATCGCGCGTTATATCTATTTTATTAATGAAAATCATGCCCGTTAGAAAAAGTAAGTTTAATAAATCAACGTATTACGTTTTTATTGAAAATTTCACAACCCTGATTAACACACGCGCAAGCATATACATACGTCTCCAAAAGTACTCGGATCTATCTTGGAAACATGCGAAACGAGGAGATGTGACCACGCTTTTTACGATGCTTTTTACGAAATTTTGTAAAACTGTTTTTCCGCCATGACTGAAAAAAATGAACAACGAAATACTACGTAGAATTGGGGAAAAAGCTGCCCTCCTTTTTGTTGCTGTTCTTTCTTATCTCTGTGGAAAACGAAGATTACATCGATCAAATCGTTCCGCGCGTTACGTTCGTGCCGAATGAGAATTCGAACGTACGTAATACGTGTACTGGCCGGGAGTTCGAAACGGGTCGTTGTAAAATACGACCCTGTTTCGTGATATTATATACGAAGGATTGGTACGTGTGCGTGGTTTGATAAAATTGCCATCGAATTTCTGACTCTGCCAACGATACAAAACCATAAACCGGCTACTTACGTAACGTGGCCGAGCGAGAAATAATTTATACGGATATATTATAAACGCGGACAAGTTCCATGCAGCGATACATAATAAATGATCGATTATTCGCACGTTACGGAGCCGCGGATCTTGATCGGTGAGAAATGTTTATCGACCGCTTTTTTTCTCAGGCTCCGACCTTTCGATTTTTCTAGCCGCGGATTCAGCCGCGTACGAATTAATTTGTCATTCGCGTGTGAAGTAAATTGGCTCGTATCAAGTTTTTCCCGATACACTCTCTCTCCCTCCCTCTCTCTCTCTCTCTCTCTCTCTCTCTCTCTCTCTCTCTCCGTGTCTCGTTTCCAATTCGTTTGCCGACGACGATTTCGTCCCAGCGGAAACGATCGGCGCGAGGGTTTTGTACCGGAGGAGTACTGATTCCCTTGTGTTCGCTTGTCGGAAAGTTCGCACTCGCGTAACGAGTCTCGCGGAATGCTACGAGGACGTATGTGACGATAGTTGTTACTACTCTTATATTAATAAATTAACATTCCCGACGTTGAATAATAGTCTGGAAGTGTCGTTTTCGAACAAACGACCAGACCGTGCATAAATTAGCTTGTTGCGCGTGTATATATAGGTATGTAAACGTACATTCGAGGGAGTGGAACTTTAGTGATAAGCGCTATGCGTTTCTCGTCCTCGAAGCTTTTTTTTCTATTCCACGAAACGACGCGTTCGTTGCTATCGCGGTCGCCGTACTATCGATGCACGATACTTGATAAGCCTCCGTCAAATCGTGGCTCAAGGTACCTGCGTTTATCGTGGCGGTGAAATAAAAATACGCGCGGCGTAGAAATAGGAAATTTTTCGAACGCGATTTCGCGAGAGCGGCAAGCAGGTATTTTACGACGTAGGCGTCGCAACACCTTCTCTCTTCGTATCAATATCGCGTCTGATTGTAACGAGAGAAATTTACAAACTTATAAAAAATGTTTCCTCGAATTCGCCACCCCATTTTTTGACATCGACTTTGGCTACACGAGATTAGCGTAGCGATAAAAAATAAGACGAAACAATCGTGGAGTAACGTTTAAAAAGTGCTACTTGGGTATCAAGGAACATTTTTGTGCGTTGAAAAATGGACCGCGAAAACAAAACTAACGATTGCGTCGAACCGACACGCTAAAATGTTAAATATTCGAGCGAAAAACTTTTCTTACGCTTTACAGAATGACGGACCTTTTTTTATTGCGTATAGCAGAAACGACAACCTCGGATTAGCTATGAATAAGACTTTTTTGGGGGGACATTTCGATAAATTGGCTCAAGGGTTGCTGCACGAACTACTACTCCCTTCGTCGCGTTCCCTTCACCACTCATCCTCGACAATCAGCCCCCCGGAGCGAAGGAACCGATGAGGTTCCTGCCGTCGCTTAACATCGACGGGGAAGCTGCTAGTTTTTTAATCACATCGAAACGATAGGGAACGTCTAAGCGCCCGTCGGCTATTTTATTGAAATACCCACTGTTACTTTATTGGCCCATCTTATCAGATCAGCTACACCTTCTATAAATTAATTAAAACCTGCAACGCCGATGCAAAGGCGTCGGTCGTCTCCTGATTCTTCTTGCCCATCTCGCACTTTTTATTTTTTTAAATACTTTTTTGTATATTTTTCAAGTTTTTTTGTTTCACTTTATTTTATTCATTTCAATTTTGCGTTATTTTCTCAGTATTCTTTTCTTGGTGTATTGCAAAGAGGGGGAGTTTGCAAGCTTGTAGGTTTGGGGGTAGAGGGTATTCGTCGAAACTTGGAAGAGTGGGCGCAGACCGCGTGCTATCCCGTTAACGTGGTAAGGCGTTTCGTGGCGACCAATTTTGTAACTAAAGTTGACTAAAAAACAGTCGAGCGAATGCGTTTTTTTTTACGAATGCCACCTCAACGGTGAGAGATATTTATATGCTTCTCGTAGAGGAGTTGTAGAGCTGTAAAAAGGCTCGAATAAAGACCGCGACGACGTCTATCTATCAATGTGCGGAGGTTGGTACACAAATTGATCAAATATGACTCGAAAGTTATATTTAAAATGGACTAACAATCAGTCAAGGGTAATTTGAGTAGGTTTAAGCGGGTATAACTTATATTCTTATATCAAAATAAATTTGCTTATCGTCGAGGAAATTTTATGTAGATGAAAATTGCCGTTCACGCAACCTTGTTCTGACAAGTGGTATGGATTTTACGATCGTGTTGGTGGTAAACAAAATAAAATGCGCCTGCGTGTCACCGACTCCGCGTAAATGTTAGAAAAAACAAATGGACAACGAAAATTTCTGGGATTTAGGAAGAAAATAGTCAGTTGAGAAGAGTGATTTAATTTTGTGTATCGATGTTTTATTGACGAACTCTAAGAAACGGGCATTGGCTTCGTGCGAGGTGGATTTTTTTTTGTGAAATTGGAATGATGAACGTTCGCGCAAACGGAAACGATTTGACGGTGGATTTCCGCGTGGTCAAAAGTTTGTTCGGGATTCGAGATGAAACTGCGGTTGATCCGCAAATTCTAGTTGAAAGGGTCGTCAAACGTCGCGCGTACGGCAATCAATGCGGGCGTCGGATCGCTCCGACCAGAAAGCGAGGGTCGTATTTACCGACAATGGGGTTGCCTTGGGATTTAAGTTCGGGGGGTTACGCTGACTGACGCACCTCGAAGAGACGTGGGGCGACGCGAAAAACGGCTGCGGAGTGTCGCGAGAGGGCGTCTCGCGAAGCCCTTTATTAAAGCCTATCTCAGCCGTACACGAATGGCAATGGTGGTATCCCTTGCTCGTCCCGGAGAGACCTTCCATCATTTTTAAGCTCGGCGAGTTAAAATTAGACGGACAATTTCATTTGAAGACTTCGCGATTGAATAGAACGACGCGTGACGCGATAATTCGTAGCCCCCGGGCCGAGTCGCGGGACAGTTACGCGTTCGCGCGGTCACATTCGAGGACATCGAGTTTTCGGCGCCGAAATTATCCTGTCGCGATATTTTTTGGTCAAAAGATAAAGAAAATTTCTGCCCACTTTTTCCTCGCATTTTTTCGCCATTTTCAGCAGCCTCAAATATTTTTTCTACTTTTATCACCGCAGTTTTTACCTCGCACAATACAATGTTCGGAACATTTCCTTCCAAACTTGAAATTTTGAAGCATTTTTACCGGGAAAATTATTGTTTCGAAATTTTAGCCGGTAATTTTCCAAATTCCATGATCTCTGAAGTCAATAAATATCATTTATTTTGTTAGACTCGACTGATCTTCAACAGCAATTTGAAACAAACGTTCAAGCTCGTTGGCATCTTGCAGCATTCGCACCGAAATTGTTGAAACACAATTATAATTTATCATTTTTGTTGAATTGTCCAAATGAACATTTTTGTTAAACGCCTTGACCGAAATTCGCTGTTTCAATTTTCTCCCCAAAAAATAGAAATTGAGAGTACAATGCGCCGCCCAGCATCCATTTGTGTGAGTCGAAGGAAAACGCAGAAAACGAGATTTAAAATTTTGCTCTAGCAGGAATATAGCTACTCGCTACTTGTTGCAATTAGTCAAGTAGATCGAGTAGGCAGTAAATATAAAGATCATTGTCATTGTGATATAATGAGAGGGGAAATCAGAATCGATGCAAAATAATCTATTATCAGCACACCAAACTAATTCGTCAAGCGAAGTATGCAAAAAATATACAGGGCTATCGCCAGATGTAAATTTCCTACAACTAGTACGAATCTCTTATTCTCATAAGTAGAACACACAAGAGTGAGAATGATTGTATAATTATAGTTAATGCTACGGATAATCCAATATACATACATTGCGTACAAGATAAACGAATGTAGGCACGAAACATTTGAATTACAAGCATGGTCCTCATTTGTATCCAAATCCTCGTTTGTACGGTACACCTGTCTCCAATAACAAACGTGAAAGGCCACGTGCCCCCGAAAATTCGCGATAAGATGTCAGCGCTTTATCATAACTGTAACGATTCACGTAAGCACACGAATCACAGCGTGACCGAGACACATTTTAAAAACATCAATTCCAAGTATCGACTCGGCATAGATGAACACAGGTTGGCGAAATCAAACTTTTTTAACAGCTATTCAACATTTTTATTCGCGCCCCTCTCTCATTTCTGACAAAAAGGAGTACACAACAAAAAAACATTCTGTACGTATTTTTTCAAGAAAAATCAGTTATTTCGGGTGGGTAGACATTTTTATTGCGAAACGAAAATACTTGTACGCGTTATGGCTATTTTTTCATATTTATTAAATGAGAAGGAAAAAAATCCAAAATTGTGGGAACGGAATTAGAATTTGAACAAAGTCTGGTTTCGTGGTTTTTTACTAACTAGAACTTCATTTCGTCGACCTTGTAACGCTTCAGTATCGATTCAAATAGCTCGAGGCAATTCTTGAAAATAAATATAGACGGAATATTTTTATTATTCGATGGGATATGAAGGAAATGTTTACTTATGAATATCAATTTTTCGTTCTTCTAGAGAAAAACGTGATCTGAGGAGCGACATCTTTCTCGGCTGGAGAGACAAAAATTCATGGGAATAACTTGGATCTGCGAAAAAAAGGGATTTTCGCGGCAGATTTGTATATTCGAGGAATTCTTGTTATTTGAAGCATGAAAAACAATTGTTCGAAGAGCCGGGCTCGCGAGATAGTTTGCAGGAGCGTAACGCACGAATCTTTCCGAAACCGATTCGACGTGGCGATTTTGACATAAGGCAATTGACATACTTTCGTCGACGGTCGATGACCTCGGTTTGCAAAAATTTTAAGGAACGTTTTCCGACGTCAACGATTGCGATATCGCGAAAGCGTGGTTACAACTAGTTAGGTAGGTATAGCAGAGAAATACCGACGAGTTGAACGGGGAAAAACGTAGGGGAAACCGCGACTCGTCGGGCAGTAGACGAAGTACGTAGCGGTAGCCTCGGTTGTAAAAACCTGTACGATGGCGATCGCGATCTCCGATTTTTTTCTCCGAACCCCTAACAAGATTGTTTTTCGATCGCGCCACCAATTGATCGTCATGTCTGCTCGGCCGCGAAGCGACAACGAACTTTGAACATTTTACGGTCCAACGGATATACCAAAAAACGAACATTCGTGAATATTTTCCGATGATGTGCGTTCCAAGATTTTTCAAAGAGCGCTATACCCACGCTTGACAAATTTTCGCACGAATTATTTCTTCATTTATTTTACACAAAATCCGGTCAATCTTTGCATTTCGAATCACAGTAGTCCACAAACGAGTAGCTCACGGTAATCGTTTGTTACTTTTATACTTTAACCTCCGGAATTCTAGAATTCGTCGATCTACGATAAATTATTCTGCTGGCACGGAGTGAAAATAGTAGTCGATCGGTCAAAAAATCTGCCGACTACTCAAATTTTCACTAATCTTGATCATTTTTATTTTCTTCGAATACTCGCAATGAATTATACTTCCGCATAACACCGTCACTTTTTTGATCGTTCGTAGTTTATTTTTCAACTACCTGTTACCAAAACAGTATAAACCGACAGTGTTTTCGTATGCCACAATCCGTTATTATACAACTTCGTTTTCGGCTTTATCTTAGGTTATTTTTTATGGACAATCAAAAAAGTGGCAGTACTACGCGAAAGCATAATTCATTACCAGTATTTTTTTTTTAATATTATGATTGGTCGAAAATTGACTATGGATCTTTCAGGGCACAACTCAAATTTTCGAATCGATTTTAAAAAGGATGGGTCGTGGCTACCTCACTATAAATAGCTAAATAATTATTAGAACTAGTTCCGAATTTTTCCATGTTTGCGGATTTTTTTTTCTGGGAAAAATATTAGTAAGACTTTCAGTACTCAGAGTACAGACGGTGTACCGAAATTTCGTAGTACAGACGGAGGGTTGAATATTTTAGAAACGGTACGTACTTGTAGAAGTGAAAAGAAAAAAAAATTGTGACGTGATATATTAATATGGAGTTTATATTAGGAACGAGCAGGGCAAAATTTGTATGTTGCATGTGAGAGCATTGAAAAAAAATCTCTTCCATCGCAGACTCGTGCAACTTGTTGATTTCTAGACAGTGAAAAAATTTGTGTCCAATATCTCGTTGAATAAGCTGCATTATTTTGTAGTAACGCGTTGCAAATCTCGTCACAAGCGCGGTCGTTTAAAATTCTATTGAAATTGACATTTCGGTGCACGAGCTTTTGTTCGTGAACATTGTTTTTATTTGCACCCAGCATGTTTGTATAATTAGTCATCGTAAACTGGGAACCTCTGGGAAGAAGTTTTGCCATCGTAGGATCATAATCCCGAATTTAATCGTTCGTATTCGAGTTTTACACTGGTATATCGGAAAAAAGAACAAAAATCGAAAAATTCACCCGATGTAATTCGCGAGCCATTAAATTATCGCTGTTAGTTTTAATAATAGCCAATTCACTGTCTGACACAATGCCGTTCCTGTTATCATAATTATATCGACGTACTTCCAACCAATTGTGATAAGTGATCCAGCAAAATCACTTAATCAGCTCGTACTTGTACAAAATACATATTTTCAGCTTTTTTAAAAGAAAAAAAATACAAAATGCAGATTTTCCTGCTATTCAGTTACTGTTTTCTGGTTTTTATATCCCGACTCGGCACTTTCAATCGCTACGTTAAGAAGAATTGATAGCGTTGCAAATTTTCTAACTTGTTGGTTGCGAATAATTGTGAAAATCGGAATCACGAAATCAATATGACTGCCTAAAACGTGGAAAAAAATGATTCGACTTGAATAACGCTGGATAGCTGAAATTTCCAAATTTATCGCAGTACTTATTTTTTGGGCTATAAGTTAAAAAATTTCTGAATCATGAATCAATTTTGTTTGTACTTCCAAGCCCTGCGTATTAGTGATCAAGATTGAATGTAAAATTCGATGGATTTTAGTTGAGTCGATCGACAATTTCACTGCTTTCCTGCACAGTAAACATTTTTTTGTTGTAAAATTTGACACAAAAGTTTGTGTTAACGATTTTTTTCACACGATATGAGCGTTATTTCGGCACAGTGCGCTTGTGCCGATAAAGTAGCGCAGATCTGTGTGAAAAAATAGCACAAACCTGTGTTAAAATTCTCTAAAAGTTGTATAAATTATCATTTAAGTGTGTTAAAAAATGATGTGAATAACGCATCAACAATGTTAAATATTCTACGCAAAAATGTGAACACTTTACACAATGAGGAAATATTTTTTTTATATTGAATTATTTTTAATGGGATAAATCTGCGAGCAAAATTTGTACCGAGATAGTTTGCCCAGTGTTGAGAAACGCCGTCCTTTTGATTACAGGTGGAATATCCATTTGGAGAAAAACGATCGGAATGCAGGGTGGAAGGGGAGTGATCGTCGAACGGTGAGTGATTCCGGCCTGGCTTATACTTATGTTAGTGGACTGATTAAAAACGATGTATTATTACCATCACGAAACGTACGTAGGTACATAGTTTTCTGTCCGTCCGACGACGCGTGTACAGCGAAGTGGGCAACGATGTGCCGACGCAGGCTCGTGGCAAACGCGAAGGAAGGCTGGGATGACAGGGAATGCGTAGGGAATGCGTAGGGAATGTAGGTGCGCGGTGAGGTGGGTCGGTCTGTTACTCGGGAATAATAATGACAGTGATCGCTACAGCCAAGGAATTCCCAACAAATGACGCGTCAGCCGCAGGTGTTGGTTGTCACCTCCGTGCGATGCGGGCTTTTATTTCATTTTACATTTTTCTACATAATTTTCAATTTATCCACCTCGACTCATCTATCAACGGAGGGTCGAGCGAGCGCGCTTCGTTTCGACTAGGGCTACACGATGAGTCCGTGAATCCGCCCGAATACAAGAGTAATTTCGACGTTTCATGTTCTTACTCATTTTCCTAACATCCGTTCGTATGACTTCGCGCATCGCGCATGCGAGAATATCGAGAATGTTCGATGCAAAAAATATGAAAAAGTGGGTTGTAAGGGAAATTACTGGTATCAAGTGAAACACTGAAATTGTCTGGTCGAATTTAAACATTTGTAGAACGCTACGCGTGTCAGTCGGCTGATAAGTGTTGCAATTTTCACATATTCGGCGCTTATCTATGCAATTTACGGAAGTCTGGAAAACGCGTGATACTTCGATTTCGTTGACGTTATTCGTGCGAGAGAATCAATTAGAACGGGGCGATTTTTGTCGATATTAACTGTGACGATATCAGTATAAAAATTAGAGATTCGTGAATTGAGATGTGTGTACATTTTTATCGTTGTTGGTTACGTTTTTCACACAATCAGATCTGTACGAATGATGAAACAATAGTAAGGACGATGCGAGTGGTGATACTTGCAATTGTTCTCATAGGGAATTTGATCTTCACCCAAAAATTGTATGGCTTCAGTTTACAAAGTTTGTAATTAGATGTGCGTGTCATGTTTTACTACCCTTGAAAAATTATTTACGGAGAGACTGACGATTTTTTCAACTCCGATTCGGTCGGACGATTACGTTGATTGATTGTACTAGTGGACCCGCCGAACCTCGTTCCGCCTCCGAATCCATAAATTTAGTGATAATATGCCCGAGAATATGTGTTCAAACGATGAAAGTGGTCGAGCCAAGACCAACGTGCAATATATTTTGTTAATATCCAAATATACAATTTTAAGAGAAACGTGGTCGAATGAATCATATCTTCAACATCTATTTCAAAGTTTCAATGTTCTCGGCTATGGAAACAAAATAAAAACAACCGTGCATTCATTTTCTCGTGGAATAATTGTCGCGAATAGATAAATATCCTGATGCTGTATTTCAATCGCCAGTCACGACGCTCCAGACTAGTCTCGGAACAGTATACATGATGTATAAGTATACCAGGGAGTGTCATTTTTGAGTGTCAACTTTTTCTTGCTCACAAACAGGTTATATGTTTTCCGGAACGAGTAAAAGAAGTCTGTTGAATTTCGAGGTCTTAAAATTAATATTAAGAGGTGCCTCATCGCGAATTTCTATTTGCCATTTGAATAACAAAATATAAACAGTTTTCACACTTTTTTACATCTGGAAATTTGTATCTCGACAATGATAGAAGTCCAAACTTCCAAATTTTCGAAAATTCATCGTTTTTCTAATACTACGGGGAATCTTTTGACTCTATCGAAAAATATCAGTTGACTTTTTTGTAGACCATTAAATTTCGTATATACACTTTTTTGTTTCTATCAATGAATATGAATACGATGTTGTTTAGGCTTCAAAAATGTATGTTCATCAGAAAACTGGTTCTAGTGGGCTGGTACTGCTTTTAATACTATCTGCGACAAAATATGGATAAAATACTCCCCAGTGAAATATCGTTGTTATTCCTGGTAAAAATATGGTTCACGATCACAAATTTCTGTAAATAGGTTTTTTGAACTGTGAACAATCAATAATTTGTTATAGTGTGAACCTCGAATAACTATGCTAATCAGAAAATTGTAAGAGATCTTCTTTATAGAGCGTTCAATTCTCTATGAAAATATGTCTTGGACAAATATGTTCAATATGCCGTTTCGAAATACGAGATTCCACACATAAAAAACTTCTTTCGCCATGTTATTCAAATGGGAAATAGAAATTCGCGATGACACGTCTCTCGATATTAATATTGGGAGCTTAAATGTTAACGGACTTCTTGTTTCACCTTTCTGAAACTACATAACCTGTTTGTGAGACTAAAAAAAATTTGGCCCAAAATGGCACACCCTAAAGTATACGTAACACGAAACGTATCAGATTCGTAACGTTTGCTTCTGATTTTTTTCTCTCAATCGTAAGATTTGCCCGAATAGGGTGGTTGTCGCCATGCGAGGCTATTTTATTAGTCAGGTTTCGTTTAGAAATACTTGTATATCACTCGATCCTGAACTTTCACTTCTTCTTCTATTCGTGATTTGGAGCTACAGCTGGTTGCCACAACCTCGTACATCCTAATTCAAGAAGCAGAATTTCCTCGATGAGAAGCAATAGGATTTCTGTATTTTATATAATCGATTTGCTCGCAATTTATTCACGAATGGATTTTTCTGTAAAATTTCAACAAAAAAAAGTTGATAGAACCGAAAATCGAGAACTTTGTTTTTTTTGATGCGATTAGTAACTATTAGTAATTAGTAATAAAATGGAATCCAAATTACCGCAACGTATCGTTTATTCCGCGAGCAATGAATGTCATGAAAATATCTGTAGTCATCTGTTTCGTGACTCGCGTGTAAAAAATACGTTCTCCGATCACCATTTTCACAAACAAACGAGTCTCAACCTCTCGCGAGAAATAAATGAGATCGAAATAATTTACTAGAAAATTTCAATCGGTATTTCGTAGAAAAATTCTAATCATCAAAACAGACAGCGCGAAATTTGATGATGCTCAAAAAATTCCGAGGGTATCGAAAAACCACCTAAAAAGTATCCCGTCGATATGCATCACTTACCCTCCTGAAAAAACTCGAACGATTGTCGTATCGACGATCCGTTGGCAAATTTCCTCCTACAAATGCGATGTTAGTTACCAAAACATATGAAAAAATATGTCCGGAAAACTGTGGAGCTTACTATCTATGGAATTATTCGTCTTGGACGAATTATCAAGCAGAGCGAATTGAAATATACTCTCTTGAATTTACCGTACTCGAGACAATCCACGACAAATAGAAAAATGACACAGCTTCACAAAAAAAAAAAAAAAAAAAAAAAATTGTACTTCAGACTAGACTCAGCTTTCTCAATGTATTTTGGAACATTGAATTCGAATCTAATTTAAAAATACATCCATCACCCTTCAGGTTTTTCCTACAGGCTTAAAAACTCCCTGAAATTGGGCAAAATAAGGTTTCATAGTCTTACAACGACACATCGGTAACTTCATAAGCGTTACAATTCTGCAAGATGAAGTCTTTAAATACGTCAATGTATGTAATCTAATACATACACCAACACCAATGAACTAAAATTCAAATTGTCGCGCGTATTTTATTCTTCAAACTTTTTCTAGTTCTATTTTATAGCTCGGTAGTGCTGCTGTTAGCTTCATCTATTTAAAGAAAATTTGTTGTCAATTATTATTAACATTCACATTTCCAGCTCTACGATTCAAAAACTGTTGGTCGGACAGCGTTTGCTCGGAAGAACGTTTTTGTAGCAAATTTGGTGCTCTACAGAAGATGTGAACTCGTTTTTTTCACAAACATTTTTTGAACACCGAAAAATCGAGTTGAAACAGAAAAGAGATTTTTCCTGTGTTATTTATATGGGAAATAGAATTTTTGAAAGAGCGAAGCCTCCAATTTACTCAGAATTTTGCTTCTAGTGGAAATATATATTTTTTCCTATAAGTCATCAGATTTTCAGGTAGGACCGACAAAAAATCGCCTGAAAATGATACACTCTAGTGACGTCTATTCCCGGTCGTGTAATTTTACAACAATGCTTCCTAGTCCCCAGTATCTTATAACTTATAACCTTGGTAATTAATAAATCTTCACTCCAAAATTCCATGATAGCATGTAAGGTTCCAGATCATCTCGACCTTGCAGTATAATTTCATTAAACTAAGAAGCCATCGATACATAAGAATGTTTGCAGTGTTATAATTGTTGTCGACTTACACTCTTTGGCATGTTCAGAATTTGACTAGGTATAAATCGAGGCGATAATTTCGATACGATTGTTATAAGCAAAAGGCATTGTACATTAAAAAACTTACCGGATTATAATACCAAATTTTATACCATTCTAGGGAATCCACGTGCTTTTAGAAAAAAGCTCAAGGGTGCTAGATTTATTTTGTAGTTAGATGCGAATTCGGTGACCCGTACAGTCTTTTTTCTCCAGTTTTTCTTTCACGGAGCGCGAATCGTGCGTTGCGGAAAATTTCCCCAGGTTGCGAAATGATACTGGAAATAATGGAATTATCGTTGCGGAATAGGTCGGGAATTTCTGCCGTCGATATCGCCGACGTAACTATCGATTCCCACGCGTACGGGGCGTTTTGCTTCGGAGATGCACGATCTAACAACAACGAGTCTCGGAGTCTCCGTCGGGACGCGGAATTAAGCGGCGGCGACGGTGGTAGTAGGCAGAGAGAGAGAGAGAGAGAGAGAGAGAGAGAGAGAGAGAGAGAGAGAGAGAGAGAGAGAGAGAGAGAGAGAGAGAGAGACTCTCGTTGTCGTTCCATCTCTGCGTTTCCCTGATATTCCATGAAACGTAGGCTACTATCCGGTCGTGTAACTCCGTGAAAGCTTGCCGCAGCTTTTTAGCCAACCGTCTCTTTTCTGCCTCTCCTCGTCCCACATCGGGCATCTCTACCGTGCCGCACCGTGCTTCTGGTATCGCTGTTGTGTCTCTCGCGTAGGTAATACCCGACAGTCTAGCCCAGATCGAACCGGTAATCACGCGGTAATAATCTCCAATCACGAAAGATATTGCACATTTCTACCGAATTACCGCTATTCCCGGAGAAGATGCTACGTTGGGGGCGTTTAACCGCTCTTCGGCATGCGATCTCGCTACTTCCGGCTGCCCCGGCTAGAAACGAACCGAGCGGCTCGTGCTTCCTACCTATCACGTGCAAGCGTTCCGGTCGGAGGAAGTATTTCAATCGACTTTTTCGCATCGCGAAATTAACAACACCCGAGTCATCATTCATCGTCTCGCGTCGCGCTGTGGTTATTTACGGTGGATAAAAACCGCGGGGAAGACCCTCGCGGGTTAGACGGAACACGGTGTCCCGCGAAACGCGAGACAAACGGCACGCGTGTTCTTGTCCATTTTTAATTCTTGATGACGGATAGATAGCCCGAGCGTAACTGATTTATGGACGCAATTTTCGACCGAAACTTCCCAACCAGAATCGCGCGAGCGGAGTTCTCACTTGAAACCGATATCGCGCGTCCGGAATATTTTTCCCGAGACTATGTACCAGTGCCGACTCTGAAACCATCGAATACTCGATTGTGAACATAGCCGCAACATAAAAATTTATGTAACGACGTACATGATAATATTTCGCCTCAACGAGAATGAAATAAAATAAATGTTTGGAACCAACATAATTCTGAACAAATAGCTTCAATTAACAATATATTTTCGAAATAATGAATTTAAAAAAATTCTCGCTCCGTAACATTTTTTAATCGCTAAAAGTATTTTCTTCACCGCTAAACGAATTTTTCGCGCGCTCGGGGAAGACGAATACCAGTAGTTTCAGGAGTAAGACTAGTGAGCAGCGCTGTTCACGAATGAAATGCGCTGAAAACAGTTCGCGTCGATACTTCTTCACGAAACGGATGAACGAAGAAGCTTGGTTGTTCGTTTATTTATTTAATTATCTTTTTTATGAACAACTGAAAATGTGCATGCTAGGAAAACACGTGGATTTTCGTTGCTATAGATTGTTGCTTAGATTGTCGAAGAAGTTTTTTCGAGGGTGAGCAAGTAGTTTATTAAATGCGTTGATTTTTCTACTGTTTTCAACTGTTATTATATTTTCAGATCAAACGAATTCGAAAACGTGGGTTGAAACTAGACTCTTCATTTTTCACGAAACTTACCGTTCTTGTTCGATCGATCGGTGCGATGTCGATGGACGTTACGTTTTATTTCGATGGAGGGGAACGCGAATGCATGCCTATCAGGCGGCATTTTTTTCCCCGCGCAGCCATGTGATGAAATTTGTGACGTTGCATTGCGCAGATCGTGAGAGCTTCCGAAGTGAGAATTCGTCGAGGTGAAGATCGCAAAATGCATTCTAAGCAAGCGTTTTCAGCGAAAGCGCAGCAATTAAAGTGGAATTGCGGAAATCAACAAGCTATCTTCTCTTGTTCGTAACATGTGACCGCGAAACGTTAAATACAAATATCCGACTCTGATCAGCATATAATTCCGCTCAAAATGAACCAAACTCGAATTTCGAGAATGCATTCGAAAGCAGAATCTTCAAGCTTGCGGGGAAAACAAAACTCGTGTAAAAATCACAGAAATATCTGTCAAATTTACAGATTTACCTACTCTTGTCAATACGTAATTGTCGAATTTACATTTTAAAAATATGATTCTTACATTATAAAAACTGTTAACCTCAAAATGTGAGTTTCACATTGGGAAAAATGTAAAATTTAGATTGGAGCAATGTACGTTTTACGCGAAATTTTTTTTATTTTACATTGGATCGAACAAACCTTCTCTTTAGGACGAACAAAACTTCGATGTAAGTATTAAATATTGAATAATTAATATTCAATAGAATAATTGCTAGGAATAATAGGAGCGCTAAAATATTGATTAAATCGCATCAGACGGATTATCTATCAATAATAATTGTGATACAAAGCTCAAATGTCTGTTTGCTAGTTGTAAACTCGATAATAAATCCGACACTTTTTTTGGCGCGAACTAAGTTCACGTTTGATGAATTTTTTCTAATGTAACTTTACTTCTGTAAAAATAACATTTTCTGTTGTTGTAAATATTACATAATTTTACTGGGTAATTTTTGCATCCTCGTTTCTGTAAATTGAATATTTTTGGTTTGCTTTCGATAAGACATAATCATGACCGTGTAATTTGCAGATACATCCTCGTTCATTGAATTTTTACAGTAGTCTTTTTTCAGTGTCTGCATTATAATTGGTAGATCTCGATACGACATTTATCAACGAAGCTGCAAACGTAGTTTTAATCTTTTATTATTTCTCTACTGAACAATTTTTCAGCTTCTAATTCAAGTTCCCAATGCGTGAAACGATAAACCTTACGTGTCCTTGTACAGATGTCTGGAAAACGTTGGTCGTCGACTGATCAGAACGCACAGAACGTACTTTCATTTTCTCCGCATCGAGCAGAAACTTTTCAGTACCTTAGAAATAATTCTGAGTCCAGGAAAAGTGAAAACACCGTGTTTTGATTTAGAACAGTTTCAACAATTCAACTGTCTTCCATAAATATTCCAAGCTATTCGATTTCATGGCCACAGACTTGAAAATATGTTCCTGAACATTGCGATGCTACGTTTATTCATTCAAAACGTTGCCATTCGCAATTCGCGATGCGTTCATCCCAAATCGATTGCAATTCTCAGTTTCCCACCGAACGACAAAAGTAGATATACCTACAAAAAGTTACCCCTCATTTTTCTCACCCCTTTTGCTTACCAAGAAATATCCGAGAACGCCGTCAGCAATCCCATCGTGTTCGATAGATCTTATGAATTTACGAGTCGAACTCAATTTCATCGTTGCGTTGCAACGTACGATAAACACTTAACGCAAAGTGAATGCTATCGAAAACCATGATTTTTCTTCTACGCGAGTCGCTTTTTCCTTTACTGTATAAGCAACAGAGAAATCAGATGTCGATGTCATCTTGGAGTCGTACTAAGCTCGAAGCTCTAAGCTGCTTCGACGAATCGACGTAGTCATTCGATAACGCGAATTAACCCATTGAGATCCACTCAAAAACTGGACTAGAAACCATCAAACTACGCTGCTTATAGGCAGATGGCAAAAAATACTCATGTTTCCTCTTTGGCCATTTGCGATTGTTTACAACAAATTATTAGAACAAATTGTGATGAAAGTATTCTGAAAAACTGATCACACCGATCGATTCGATGGAAAAAATTATGACGACAACCTATATGCGGTATTTTGTCAAAGTTTGATTCGTTAGTGTAAAACGGTTATGAGCAATCGCAGCAAACTAACTATGCCATTCAGGGGCCAATGGGAACAGGAATTTGCAATTGTTTATAAAAAATTGCTTATAAATAATTTCACACCAATAAATTGAACTTTGGCAAAAAAGTGTCTTCGTCGTCATTTTTTTCGTAGAATACGTGCGATCAATTTTTAAAAATAGGAAATTTGGTCGTAATTCGTTTGAAGAATAAAAAACACGGGCATTTTCTCCCCATTTGCCTATGAATGGCACGGTTAGGTTGATCGTATCTAGCCCAGTTTTTGCCCGGGCCCTAATGGGTTGAGTAGTTATTTCACGGGTGAATGGACCACGATACGGCGTACCTACGAATGGATAAGACAGACGTATACGCGAAGAGTGACGGGGTCGTTGGAAAAGAAAGAAAAGAAAAATATAAGGTAGAATGCAGACGGAGCGAAGCGCAGAAGATCGTCAAAGATGGTCGGGGGGCCCGGAGAGCAACAGCGAGGCACGAACAGACAGGACAGGTTTAACATCGGGAATCTTTTTTACACGTCTGCCAAACAATTCGCCCGAGCGCGGGCAGCACGGGCCAGCGGCGACGCCGACTCGCCATTAATCATCGAGCCAATTCCGTAGATGGCGCTGAAACTATTCGCGTGTGCGCGCGTCGACGACGAGAACTCGGGGGCCCAGAAATAAGAAAAGTGGTCCCCTTTCCGACGCATTTTAGACCCGTTTCCAAAGAGCATTGCCTCCCGTTGGCGTAGTCCCCGCGTCTCATTCTTCGTCTCCATTTTCATTCATTCCCTCGCGAACGGGGGGCTTGGATCGGCCGCCGACGCGAGCTTCGGGGATCGCGAAGCTCTCACCTCCCCGCGCGCCCCTCCGCGTCGAGTGCCGCAAAACTTCCGAGCATTTGACAAACGTCGCGTGAATCTTGGATCAAGCGACAAAAAACGTCGACAGTTATCTTCGTGCTGAAATCGGGAGAAGCAACTCGCACGCGTTATCGAAATAAACGCGCGTTTCCGATGGTGAGGCTCGATTCGTCGAAAATTCACTTACACCGAGGCAGTTATTCGGAGCCGACACTTAAAACAGTGAAGTGGAAACAAGTCGGTTTATCATTCCGCGCAGGTTATCAACAGGAAGTCGAGCAAGTCAGTCATTCTTGATAGGAATACCGCGGTAATTTCACCTCCAATTAACTCGCTACAATCCCAAGGTCTATACTGCACGCACAATTTACGACAAATAATAATAACTCGACGATAAAACAATGCTAAGTAGACGAGAAAAAAGACTGAGCATCTATTATTCTCGCGCTTGATAATCGGTCCTAGCGGTTGCAATCCTTTCGGTCGCGAATTTTTTCGCCCATCATTTTTTCAATCGAATTTCGTCTATACACGTTTTTGAAATTACGAATCCGCTGTCAAAATTACCTAGTCAGCGATGTCAAAAACAGCTGTATACCAAATTTCAGAAAAACTTACCACATTTCAACATTTTTGTCGGCCATGTTGAATCCGCCATTTCTAATTGTAAAAATTTGACAATAGATTTATAGTCAGTCACCTCTAAAGTATCCGTATACAAATTTTCTATTTGATATACAAACTATCTATTATTTCGTCTCGGCACGAATTTATTCTAAAAATTATGTTTTTTTTAATACTAATTTTTAATAAGCAATAATTATTTCAAGTGATTATGAAAAATCATGATTTTTTTTAACACGTATTGGATTCTTGGGAAGACAGGGATCAACGAACCACGACGAAATCGATAACAAACTGCTGGTAAGCGTTAAGTTAGTGGTGCCCCGCTATGACTGAAAGGGTTAAGACGGACGATAGTAAATACAGCGCTTATCGATACCAGAAGATCTGGGGAAGCAGATCTTAGCAAGTATCGGTTACGATTTGTCGAAGAACCCGATCGGCTGCAATGCTTTGATCGACACAGTGCGCTATCTGCTAAAACGCTACTCAATAGCACTTCATGTTGCAGACTTGGTTCTCTTGTCTACGATTTTTTTCCCATGCGAAACGATTCAAGGTCACGTCGAATATCGAGCTGCTTGGTGAACACTGGGAACCGGTATGAGAAATAGCAAATCTATGCACGTGTTTTGAGTACGAATAATGTTTTATTTTAATGAAGCATAGTCCATTGCATTATTGATTGATTTTCTGAAGAGTAATTCGTTGATTTGAAATTATACGTTGTTTTCCTTGATGCAAACCCATTTTTTTAAACGACTAATGCATCGTTGATTATATTAGTTATCAATTGATTTTCTCTTGGATAATGTTGCAAGTATCAATGTTGAGCGTTCAAAGCGAATCGAGCGTTATTTTTACGTAAATTTCGACCATGTAAATTTGTAAACTCCTATAGATGAATCCATCATGCACGTTTTTGGCCACGGGTCAATGATGTTCTGGATTGGATCGTGCATTATTTCAGCATTATTTCAGCAAGGTACACTAGTCAAATATCGTCCCTTATTTGTGAAAAAAATTGGGAAACAATCTATTGCGTGTGAATAGATAAATAAAACGTCAAACATTACGCACAACACTCCTTTATTATTGAAAATAATTAGAAAAAACTAGTTAAATTTGCGACAGATTTGTTGAAGATAGCTTTTACAAAAAAAGTGAAAATTGTAAGAATATTTTTCTGGGCACCTAATTCCGTTCCAGGCACGCTATTAAAATCACAATAATGAGTACGTGAACTCGAATTGTATTTATAATAATAATTATGATGGAAAAATTATACTCAGTAAATATAACATAATATCTAATCGATCATCGGTATGGTTTACGTAATTCTTATCCTCCGGCCAAGTTTTACAGGAATTTCCGATTTGTGTTAATAAGCATCAGTCTAGAGAATACTTAAGTTGTGACCTAAATTTTTATCTGTCGTTTCAAATCATACGTAATAACAATTCATTTTAATAAAAAACTTTCGTTTCAAAAAGTCAAGCATATCAATATTTAATCAATGTCGATAATATGTCAATCAGAAACTCGCCTTGAACAGTCTTTAGGCACGATCTTTGAAAACGGAGTGCCTTATACGTTCTCCATCGCAAAAAACGTCGGATCGAATAAAAATTCTGAAATCTTGTAGGGAACACGTTTTGACACCTGGGTCGTCGTTTTCGGGCATTTTTAAGAGTGACGCGCGTGACCCCTCCATTTCTTGTGAGCACGGTTTCAGCCAAACCGCTGAACCGATTTTGATGAAACTTGCAGGGGATTTTTTTTCACCCCAAAGATGTGCAAATTTCTCGTTGGACCAGCTCCGACTTCCGTATGGAAACGGCGTTAGCTATGTTCGTAGATTTTCACGATACAACATCGAGCTTGGGAATACAGTTTTACGATCGCCAAAGAAAATTTTCAGAATTTTCGAGGATATTTTGCATCTGAGTGCAAAATCGTCGCAGTTTTTGTAACGGGTGATTTTAACATAAAGGTTTCGGATGTCACAAATTCTCAAACTCATCAGTGGAGAAAACTCTTCAACGAGTGGGAATTATGCTCTTTAACATCGGAAAGAGCCTACTCAACAATTTATAATACTCAAATAGCCTCGTGTTTCTCTGCGCAAACGTTGACATCCAGTTATTATGAAAGCGAGCATAAAAAATTTGGTTCGAACTATGAAACCAAGGTGAACAGAAGAGTCGAAAAAATCCATGCCACTTTGTACTATCGCCCTGTTATGTCAATGTAATACCGTCATATTTTTCTTCCATGAAACAAAATAAAACAAAAAATAGGCGATCGTGCCCCACTCGCAAAAGCGATGAGCTTTTTGCTAAGACGAACGAGTGTCATTAGCTTATCGTACGATCCTTGTCTTACTGCCACTTTTTTGCATCAGCCGACTGAGGTAACTAACGCTAGATTCGGGATATGAACGCTGGATGGCGTTATTGAAGAACAAAACGGAGGGGGACGAAATTTGTCGACCGTATCCTGCTAACGCAACAGAGATAGTTTGTTGTTTGTGAGGTTGGCAATTGTTAATTGCATTCGAATCGATTACAATTGCTTCGAATACGAAGGCGATTTGGAGAATCGGGAGACTCGTTTTCTCTCGATTACTCGTTAATCGGCGTTGAATCGTGATCGATGCTGCGAAGGGTTGTTCTCTGCCCACGACGAAAACCGGATTAACGGGAAGGATATGATCAATTTTGGGAGCGCTGTCTCGTTTTCGAGTGATCCGATCGAATGTAAACCAAGTTTGGTACATCACCCGAGGCCTCGGCGAACATCAAATGTGAATCACGATTCAGAAGGGTTCCGAAAAAAAGCTAGTCTGGACCGAAGAGGGCCGGGCCGATAGTCTGGATGAGGACGGAGACAGGGTGGCCCGGACTTGGGACCGGGACGATGTCAGGAGCTTAATCAATGCATTTAGCCGAATTCCGTCTGGTCTCCGAGCCTCGGAGCATCTTCTGCGCTTCGGGTCCTCTGGCCCAAATAAGAGGCGCGCGCTCGTGCAAAAACGTCAACTCTGTCGCTTGTGTATTCAACTGGTGTAGTCCAGCTACGACCCGTCACAACCCACCACTCTGCTTCCTTCGAACTAAAACAAACTCCGTCCAGCTAAGCCATCACGGATTGAAACGTGTCTTCCTGTGATCGTGTATCTCGGACATCTCCGGACTATCTTCCTCGTCTTCTTCTCTTCGGCGTACATACGAATATTCCGAAGATCGACCGGACTAGTAACAACGTATCGCGTACACGAGTTATCACCGAAACTACAGCTCACGATTCTACTTTCAAACATGTTTGCTCACTTGCGGCTATTGCCACTTCGACCTTCAACTTTCCGTTCACTTTCCGGTCGCAATGCTGGCCAAAATTCCATTTTTCGACAGCTGCATAATTCCAAAAAATATTGTTCCCAGAAACAGGTGAAATATAAGAATATAGGGACACGCAGATGTATTTCTTATAGCTGCAATCCGTCGAACGTAGCAACGGTAGAATGTTGACAATCGTCAGCTTCAAGTGTAAGTGCGCGCAATGCGCCACACATTCGTTAGTGTTGTTTTCAGGTGTACAAATTTGTTGCCAACTGTTTCATTGTGGAAACTTCAGAACAAGGTACGTATGTACTTCGCGAGCATAACTTCTTGACATTTATAAGACTAGTCTATAAAAAGTGATTCGTCTTGGGAAATATGTAATAATTTGTGGCCGAATGTCAAGTTCTTCGAAGGATTATGTTGTGCCTCTAAAAATTTCGAGCTGTTTTCTTATCGCTACTTTGAAGAGTAAGGCTTCTATTTCATTGCGAAATGAAGAATCGGCTGTGCTCCGAATTGTCCTGCCATTTTTTTCCACTACTGTTATCGTAAATAATAAAGTTTGCGTGCGAATAAAAATAGTTTCAAATTTACAAAAAGTCTATTATTATTTCTAAGAGTATCTCACGAGAGTTTATACTCGCAATATGTCATCACCACGTCATTGATGGTAGCATTTCCCCAGATATATGCTTGTGTTCGCTGACAACTACTTTTATTCTCATATCACTTCACAAATCGACGAAGCAGAGCGTTTAGAAAGGAAAAAAGACACAAATTGTTTTGCCCAAGTTTTGACCCGTATACGCTGTGCGTCGTTGAGATTCTACTCTGTAAGTGGAGCTACGGTTTTGGGCAACGATTAGACTAGAGTTAGAGTTAGAGTTAGAGTTCGCGTTATTGGATGAAAATTATAAGAAAAAGCATCGAAATCAGCGAGGTATAATTCATCGGGAGTAAGAGTTGATAACGGTGATTGCGGGTCATCCGATCGAGAGACACCAATAAACTCTCAAACGATGCCCTAGAGTTGGAAGAAATCTACATACAAATTACTCGCCTCCTAAACGTCGATCGATACCTGCAGACGAGTCGTATAGATATCGTCGACGGTAGGTACACTTGGCGCATTCGTTAGCCTCTCTCGATGCTCGAAAGCTATGACAAAAAATGTAATACAGGGAATGTTAATTGGATCGAGTTTGACCGTAGGTTTCGACAGCCGAGTGCTTTTAAGAGCTTGTATGGATTCCGACACTCGTTTGAAGGATGTTCCTCTCGCCGATTCGATTCATGTCCCTTGGGGATATTCGCTTCATTGCTGTGTTTAGAAATACGTGCGATAACCGGGATCTTATTCGTCCTTCATCGAGCTGATGATGTCATAGTTTGTACTCAGTTTAGCTCGCTGTGAAATTGGTAAAACGAGAATATGCAAACTTACAGAGTTGAATTTTCAGTAATTACGATGATTCGACTAGCAGCTTCCGATCGTTCCGAAGACGTTGAACGAGCCTTGTACGAAACAATTCGTGATCCGGTAAATTGCTCAGGATGCTGGCCAATTTTTCAAGCTAGTTCAAATTGCTCGTACATTTCGTGACCCATCAAATTTCATGCCTCGGGAATTCTACTCTTGCCCTCGATTGTGCGGGAAACGGATACCCCATTCGTATCATGTTCTACCGACGACTTGGTACCAAAGCCTATGTCATGTATAGAATATCACGTATCAGATGTATACCATATTTTGTAGAAATGTCATGTCTCATCTCGCTTACTACCGCTCCTATGTCGTCTTCGTAACGAGAAAATTCCGAGTCCAGAGCTTGTTATTTATCGAAGGATTCAATTCCCCTCAACTCACTACGTACTAGAATGAAGTCATCTCACACGATCGAGTCATCTTATTCTGTTAATTTATCTCTAACGCAAGAAATAAATCCAGGGGCATCTAGCTCACCAATGGGACGAATATCCATGTGGATCACACGTTTACAAATTCCAAGTTTCGTCTAAACAAATGAATTCATTTCTTGAGAGTCACAATTGACGGGAGCTTGTAACTTCGATTAACGATGTTGCACTGTTTACACATCATGGAATGATAGCACCGATTTTTGACCATAGGAACACGAATAAAACTACCGTACACATGTTTCATTGATGAATAAATTTTGTGTTCATTTTTTAAGTATGTTACCAGAAAAAATTATTGGAATGAATCCTAATTACCATATTAGTCAATTCAAGATACATGCAATTTATGTATTATTAAAAAAAACTCACATTATTCCATTGTTAGTATTAGCTAGGATATATTTTAGTACAAAACAGATAGACGCGTGTAGTTTGTGAGATATACCAGAATCGAAAATTGTCGAGTCCTCAAATATTTATCAGGTAAAATAAAATGCATGATGTTTGGGCGTTAGTACTCGCGATAGAAATGAGTTTGGTGCTTTTATTCGCGGGAAAAATGTGTTGTGACGCTCATTCGAGGCAAAAGTGATTCCGTTGATACGTAACTCAATTTTCGTTGACCAAGATGCTGTTTCAACATCTAGACGATTGGGAAACTCCTCTCCGCGCGAGATATCCAATTTCCATACGGGTAGTGATAATATGCTAGTTGACAATTTTTTAGAAAGTGGTTTATATTACGCCTTATGGTCTGTTACACTCATAAAATAAATGATTCGATGAAACGCGAGAATATGCTTGATTATTTTGAGTTTCGAAATGCGCAACCTGTTGTGGCGTCCTCAATACCGTCACGCGTTGGAAAACAAACAGTTTTCTCAAGGAAATATACATACTCAAAAAACCTATGATAGTATCGACATTTTTGTCGCAAATTATCGTTGATCATTATAGATGTAGTTACTTCGACAGAGATTTTGACGTGCTGAAATTTTGCTGAGCCGAAATCTGAGTTACTCGCGAAAAACGGTGACAACATCAATTTTTAGTTCATTCTCCATTGCAAATACTCATACCCATCACCGTATTATTGTATCAATTCGGCAATAACGAATGATATTAGCAAATTATCCGAGCAATTGCAGTGACCATCAAGTACTGAAGTAATGGTTTGCAAAGAGTGACGACATGGGCTCTGATTGGTATTCAATGTCATGAAGCCAAAGTGTTTATTTTCGTATTTTATTTACTAAGAATATTCATCAATCTGATCGAATGTACCCAATAGTTTTTCCTATTTTTCTACATTTTATTTGTTCCAAATATTCATCGATCTTATTTGATATATCGAATAACATTGTTTGTCGTAATCTCTTCATCTTGAACAACTATGTCGATACAAAATGGATGAGATTTCTTACGAGTGTCAACTTTTCCATCGTAGCGATTGGTAAGTTTGAGAAAAAGTGATCGTTAGCTCGATAAAATTCGAGACTTTGGGGCGAAATTTCGAAATCCCATGAATGACGAGGTTCGTGGCGGTGAGGTGTTCGCGTATCAAAAACAGCGTCGACGGCGAGTATAGTCGTCCGGATTTAGTCGCGCCCAAGACCGGGTCCACTCTCGGGGTTGAAATTGCATTTTAATCTTTCATTAACGACGAGAGGGATGGGAAAAGCCGAGAGTCGACCGAGAGTCGAAAGTTTTTCATTAGAAGTCAGCGAGTCTGTCGCGTTTCCTGTTCGTCGCGGCGTTATCTTTGCGGTGATCTGGGCGCGGGCAGGAGGCGAAGCCGCCGGCTGCCGTTGCGGAGGCCAAGGCTAAAATCCGACCGAAAACCCGACAAATAAATCTTGACGCGCGCGGAGTCCTCAACGGCGATGCACCGAGATCTGAATCGCATATCCGCAGACCGTCTCCACCAGAGATGTTTGTATTCGTTCCTTCGGTTTTTTTTCCTTCTTCCGAAATTCATCGTCTAAATCTCACGCACGAGATCCCCTTGGTTTCACTCGGATGCCGCGAACAGAAAACGCTCGCGAAATTTGCGGCCCTCTTGAGCTCGCGAAACTTTCAATGATGAGAGATATACGAGCAAAACGCTCGTGGAAACTCAACGATGATCTCTCTCCACGTTTCCACGTTACCATGTTTACCTGTCTTCACCGACGCTTTTCTCGAAATCCCGCTCCTGAGTCGACGTAGTGTCACGCGAAGCAATATCACCGTAGTGAATCCTGGCATCTGTGAAAAGTAATTCCTAACAATGGGACATACAAATAATATTGATTTAATATGTTATCGTATCATCATGACGATTATTAGTACATTATCAACGAACGTCCAGGTAGAAAGTAACCAACCCAATTGGCTTGCATTAAGCTGAAACTAGCTGCTAAGTAACCTAGCTAAGCGCAAGCATGGTTGGTAACGCTCAAAATCGCTAATATTAGGCTAACAGTTTTATCTTGCATACACCTTGATAATCTAGCTTATAACAAGATAGAAAATAAAGCTTCTATAACGTCTGTTCTTCTGTCTATGAAAATATTTACCACCTCGATAATGGTACATAATACAACTGTGTATCAAGGTCACTAATTTCAACTCGAATAGATATCACAAAAGTCAGACAACACCGGAAAGCTTATATAATAATTTATTCCCAAATGTTTACCTTTCGGCGTTACATTAATCTAGGTCTCATTCATTACTTCATTTCTTCATATTTCGCTTATTTCTGCTTATTCCTAATATGTAATTTCTCTCCTTTCTTCTCTTTCTTTTTTTCCCGACCCTTCTCTTCTTTTCTTTCCTATCCTTGCCATTGCTGTCTCTCTTTTTTTTCTGCTCTATCTCTTCTTGCTTTCAGTTCTTTACCCCATCTTACCCCTTTTCCCTGGTCACTTAAAATCTCATCCATATTTCCTCTTACTCTCTCCATCTCTGTGCATCTTCTTACTAGATGTTCTAGCGTCTATGCTTCTCCCTTACACATCCGGCATACCCTCCTCTCTTCTTTTATCCAGAACTTTGTTCCCCTCTCTTCGTTTCCACACCTCAAACCCAAAAGCATATGAGAAAATTAAATTTCAGGTCACTGTTGTAGGAGATTGTTACGTTAAATATTGTTTGCAATTTATAAAAGTAATATATTCATTAGAATAATCGGTCTGTACTTTGTCGAAATCCGAACTGCTAACTTGTTATAATAAACGAAAGTTTACATTTTTTAGAAAATGATGATATAGCTTACTTCTTGTTACGAATGCGCTCCTGCGAAGCTTGCGTGTATCCAAGATAAAAACGAATCTCAAAATAAGTTTGACGTTTCAAACTTATCCGACCGAGACAATATTCTACCTGGGTGATAGTACGAGAAAACTCGGCACAAGAAGTACAACCGAAAATGAGCTATTCGCGATTAAAGGAAACAAAACATTTGTCCCTCGAATAAAAGCGCCAAACTTACAAATTTATCACGCCAATACTAACGCCAAAAATTGTTGTACCTATTTTGCTCACCTAGTAAATATTTGAGAACTCGAAAACAATTTTCGATCAAGCGATCAAGGCCCAGGCCAAAACTGGGGTAGATAGTCAGTCGTCATCGAACCAACTATGCCATTCGGAGATGAATGAGAAAAAAAAATACCAGTGTTTTTTATTTTATCAATTGCAGTTATTTATAAAAACTTGTTTAAACAAATTATAATAAAAGTTGTTACTTTGCAAAACTGACTACACCAATCGAGTCTACGGGAAAAATGTTGACGAAAGCCTGATCCGTAATAATTTCCATGTTTCAGAAATTCAATGAACGATAACCGTTTAACACTAACAAATTGAACATTGATGAAAAAGCGTTTCGCTGTTTAAGTTTTATGTTAGAAGACGAAATTTCTTTGCGGTCTACCTAATACATACCTACGCTTGCTCGCTTCGGGTCGGCAATATGACCGTAGTTGATGAGATTCGCCAGTAAAATGGAAACGATTGAAGAAAAATGGACATTCAATCGTTTCACCGTAATCGCGAAGTTTGAACGTATTCTGAATACGTAACTCTGAATTCACATACCGAACTATGCGGATGAATGACACAAAAACGAAAAAACAACATGAAAATTCGGGTGGAAAATTATGAAAACGTTGGAGATAGCTTCTATGGTGTTTACGCAATTTGGATACTGTGAGAAATGAATTTACTATATTTATAATCATAAAAATACATGTTTGTATGTTTTAGCATGATATACGAATAATTCAGTGCAGTTTGATCGATTGGCGTAAATGCTTGTGCGATTTGCACCTTCATGTAGGTGAGAACGCGAATTCACATACGATCATTTTGATTACGACAGGATCGAATGTATTTAACTGTATGACAACTATCCAGCAGAATGGGGAATTGAGTTGGGAATTTTTTTCAATCGTTCGATTTTATCGACGAACCACCCGAAAAGCATCTATAGACTTCAGCGACAAAGACCGCGTATCATTTGATTATTGGACAAAGTCCGCGTCGAGTCCATCGAACGACCATTTATCGTCAATCGATTACAAACAATACCTTTATTAGGCACTGAGTTCCCATCCTTCTTCCAAAGTCTTCTCGACTGTTCCAGTTTCAGTTGCATATCCGTATCCCATTTTTAGCAACAACTGACCTCGCAATTGTCGAGTATCGCTTCCTGTCTTATGGCTAAGATCAAGGTATACAAGTACGCATGATTCAGGAGGCGAAGCCCATGGTCGGCTAGCTGTGAACCTTCATATAAATATCTACTAGCTTCGTAAGTTTCGCCTCGCTACGAAAGCCTACTTACAACTTTTTCGTCAAAGTTCAATTTGTGAATGCAAACCAGTTATAAGTAATCGAATTCCTGAAACATGGGAACTATTGTGAATCAGATTTTCGTCATCATCTGTTCCGTAGAATCGGTTGCGGCAATCAATTTTTCAAAATACCAACGTTATTTGCAACCTTTTATAAAAATTCTCAAACCAAATTGTTGATAAAAATTTGCAATCGTTTATAAAAATTATCACACCAAATTATTGATAGACAAAATAAGAAACGAGTGTATTTTTTCCCATCTACCCACGAATGGCATAGTTAGTTTGATGCTATCTGGCCTGAGTTTGCTAGTTGAGTTTATACTAACAAATTGAACTTTGACAAGAAAGTGTTATATAATGTTTGTCATCATTTTTCCGTGGAGTTGATTGGTGCTATCAGTTTTTCAAAATAACAATTTTTATCATAATTCGTGTGAATAATTTTTTATAAACGATGGCAAATGGCGAAAAAATAACACGGTATTCGTACAACGCGTAAGTATTACTCATCTGAATATTATCGTCAATCAAGCAATTCGTTAGTCACAATTTGCCCGATGAGCTCCGATATCGTGTCGAATTCGTGATGTTTCGACGTTGTTACATTTTTCGCGCGAATCTTGACGTTGAAATATTTTGCTGCTGTCTAATGATCATATCATTTCTTGACCTTTCAAAACACATTTTTGGACAACGCAAACAAAAGTAAAATACTCACGTCTATTTGTATTTATTAGTTCATATAGATACCAAGTACTTGGTCGTTGTCAGCGCAGTTTCATATTTTTGCAAAAATATTGCTTTTTGGATCGCTATTTTTTTACATGCCTGCCATGTGACACGGCTCGATTGCTTGGTTGTCTCTGTGATAGCGTAGTAATAACGTCGATAATAATTTGTCGGTAATAGTTAAGAGAAAAAAGACACTTTTCTTCTCGGTGGTCGGACGTTGAAAAATGTCTTACCTCGCTGCGAAGAATCGTAGTCTTTCGTGGGTTTATCCATAATCTAAAAGCAATATCCTCGATCGAGTCTTCCCATCAAGACGACGTTTGCCCAATATTTTCCGATCAAAGACCGGTGAATTTCTATGCGACCGGAAGTAACTTATCGTCGTCGTTTGAAGAAAAAAAACGAATACAAAAAAAGGGGGGAAAACAAAGATAAATGTCGGCTGAAAGTTTGCTCGTAGGTTGGACAGCGAGGTGTGGAGGAGAGATGTAAAGGAAGCAAGAGCGCCAGAGGAGAGGAGATACGCGAGAGAGAGGAAGGTTTCCAGCGCGTGTGACAGCTGAGGTTCCCACGGGACGGAATCGTGTCCACGTGGGTCCAACTTCTGTCGCAGCGAGACCGTATATACGTTGCTCACCTCTATGTCGTTGTAGCAAAGCGAGGAGACATACCTCTTCATACATATACGTGCGCGTAGCACCGCGGGCGCGGAGACGGACGTCAGCCAACCTGTAAGAAGGTCGAATGGATGGATGGCTGAGCGGATGGGCGCTACGTGAGCCAAGGCTACGTGATGCCCTCCTGGTTTTGTATAGCAGAACGATGGACGATAGACGATGAAGCACGTTGCGCGGCTCGCGTGTATCTTTTTTTACTACCTGACCGGGCCAAACGAGGTAGTACGATAAAATAATTCGGTGTTAAGGGAGAATCGCGATGAACTGGGCGCCCGTTCTACGCGGCGCGCGTCGAGCAAACGAATGAATTGAGAGCTAGGATACCGCGAAAACCAGGAAGTCTTCGGATCACCGGCCGTCATTCTCGACTCGTGCTGTAACGTTACAGATATCGCATCGCGGAATGATAATTAATTCGGAGGACTTTTCCGCGTGTCACCACGAAGCTAACACCCTTGCGTTACCAACCAAACAAAAGTATGCTACTGGCAAACTTGCCACTCATGTACAAATCTATCGGTAAAACTCTACTTAACTGAAACTTATTTTATCCACTCGTCGCATATAGATTTATTGATGTTTATCACTAGGGCTCGGATAAATATGTACTAATAATCTCAAAATATGTACATATAATATGGGTCTAAGAAACGGAAATATGGAAAAATATGGACCAAAAAAGACAATTATTATCAAACATGAAACACTTTATTCTTACGTAATTCTTTGAAAAAATATTTGAAAAATCAACGAGATTAAATTGTTCAGCTAAAATTTAGCAGCTAAAATTTACTCTGCCTCGCTTTTCGAGTTGTTGCAGTATACAACAATATGTTTCTTCGTATCTTCAAAATTGAAGCTCCTTCTGTTTGATCGGAAAAACGCTTTATACTGACTGAATGACCTCTCTACGTCACAGGACGTAACTGGCGCAACCTTAAATTTGCACAACTCGGTAGGCGAATATGCCTCCTCTGGATTGCCGATTGGTGTTCCACTGAGAATATTGTTAATTTTTTGTAGCGTCGTAAATCCTTTATTTTTTTCGAGGACAGACCTTATTTTCGATTTTACCACTCCAGCAACAGAGCCTTCTGCCTCCATTATTTTCTTTTCAATGGTTGAAATAATTTTAATATTGTCTTTTAATGGTATTGTCGGATTTTCCAGCGCTTTAATTTGATGGGTTAAAAAGCAATAATTGCTTTTTAGGTGAATTAAATCATTTCGCAGAGTATCGTTTTCCAAAATTTCTTTCGCATTTAAAATACTAGGCAAAAATTATACAGTTTTTTCTAGTTTAAGTACTAAAGATAGGAAACATGGACTAATGTGATTAAATTCTAAAAATATGGCCTTAACCTCGAAATATGGAAAAATATGGATCTAAACCCTTCATTTTTCAGCTCAAAACATCATAATTTATGTAGAAAACCAAATAATTAATGAGAATGATTCAAATAAAAAATATATGTTTGCATATTTATCCGAGCCCTAGTTATCACAGATATTTCGAGCTGAATACAATTATAGAATTATACACGTTGGTCTTCGTAATCCTGAGTCAAGCATGAAAAGTGGACAGTTTGATAAATACCATCAATTTGATAAATAAACAATGGTAATTCAATATTATTGATAGTTATTAACTCCGTTTCTCTGTAAAAATATTAAAACTTTATAATATATTGCATGAAATCCATTATTTTTGTACTTGGTTGGACGGTACGTGTACTTTTTTTTCAAATTGAATATTTCTTCAGTTAGAAGAGATGTAAAAAAATGTTAGTGGATATTTCGATAAGAAATCTGTGAAATCTTGGGGAAATGAGGTTTCTTGATTTTTTTTTTTAGGAAGAAGATTATTCAAGAAAATGTACTTCGATGGGTACCCAGGTACTCGGTTGGCAACGCGATAGTTAAATCAGAGCTCGTATAAAATTCGGCAGACCACGTAACAGTGAAGTAGTAAAATTTGCGAGTAACAAAATATTCCACAATCTCAAGCACAATCCTGTCTTCTCCTTGATTCCTTAGCGAGAGAAAATGAAGAAATCATCAAAGCTCCTCATTTTGTTGGTATCGTCGTTCTTCGAGCGCAGATCCAACGAATATTGGGTCGTTCTTATCCACAGCCACGGGGATCGAGTCTAGCTGAAGTTGATTTTAGAATCGATTTCGAAAACTGGCGAGACACAGATTCGAAGTTGCGCCCCTGTTGGCGTGACGGAAAGAAAATACATAAATAATAATGTTCGAACATCACTCGAGCGAGTTCCTTTACCATGGTAATTACACATGCGGTTTCGAAGCACGGCACGAAATTCTCGAGTCATCGAAGGTAATGTTTAATGTATTCGGACCGAGCCTGGTACCACATCGCAGGCGACTGCATGTGGGCGCGTCCTAAAAATATGAAAATTAACGCGCGGCTTATGGCAAAAACGCACCTCGAGTCTCTCCGAGCTTTCGAACTCTCCGATGCGAGCGTCGTTAGTTAGCCGTGTTCGCGCGTTGCTGAACGTTTGCCGGTGATGCCACGCGACAGTCTCATCGGAATTCGTTCTTAGTTAGCAACGAAATCCAATGCCCGGCGCCAAAGGTTGCAACCTTGAGTAGTCGTCAGGCAAACGACGTGGCTACCGGACGTTAATCACGTATCGCAGAGTGACGTCGTAGACTACGACAATCATGCCTCGAATGAAATATACAATTAATGCCCGTCACTTTGACTTATTGTTAGCCTCGATACTCGCCGACAACGACTTGATAATGAAAGCCGAATAAATCATTGGACGATTAAAGTTTTGTAGCATTTGGACAATCGTATCGAAACGAGTATCGCGGAAATCGACGATCACGATGCTTAAAGAAATTACAGCTTTGATGTAGGATTGAAATTCTTCGTTTTGCAACTATTCTACAATTCGTCGAGACGACTTACGTCTGTTGTTTTAACAGCAACGAGAAGCTTTACAATCGAACCGCGGCCGTTTCTCCAATGTGAGCTGTGCATAGTACTGGCGCATACAAGGACGAATATTTACAGTAATTATGGATTTTCTGGGCGAGACGGACCAGCGGATTTTTCGGTAATAATCAAACAGCAAAGATTCGGCTAGTTAAGAATTCCTGTTTTAAGGCACCACTAACCAATTTTTGCGACATTGACGTAAAAGCCGTGGGAACCGGTAGATACATAGAAACTCTCAAGAGTTTTGTTACCTTGGTAACAATGTGAATATTCCACGCAGCGTAAAAAATTGCATCGAAATATCTGAGACGATATTCGATGGTGCATTATTATTGGAAAGAGTAAAGACACCAAAGTAGATCGCTGTGATGGCATTATTTGACGAATGAGGATAAATTCGTCGCGAATTAGCGGCGAGTCTGACCAATGGAATTATCGCCAAGATGGATCGCCGCTCTGTCCGATGAGCGAACATTTCTCCTTGCAATAGTTTATTTCGGTTTTTGTACCACCAAAAAAAATACTGCGATGAAAAAAGAGAATTTTTCTCGATTTGAAAAAAAATTAAGAACACTGATCACGATAGATCATTGTTGTATTCGCCGATAGAAGGCAGCTTCTCGCAAGTTTCTTCGGATTATCGAGTTCCTTTCTATTTCTCAGTCGGTGACTGGTTTAAACGATTTTTTTTCCATAGTCCATCGCAGCGGCATCAGATATTATATTTTTCCAACGGTTTTACGATTCGACGCGAAAACTTCTGGTGCGATGGACCACCGCGTAAGTTATCGCAAACTGATTGTTTCCGAAACATGTATAAATTAGTCTTCAAAGAGAATCGTTTGCTCTGGAAATCGATGATCCTAGTTTTGTGATTATGCACAACGGTTAATTCGATATTTGTGACCAATAATGACAGCAGTCACCTACCTTGCTCGTAACATTGGGAGTTTTTGTAATAGTTTATAGGAGAGACGAAAGTTGTTTGGTTAATTGCCGAGTGCAAGGAAATTAATAATAATAAAATATAGCTGTTCGATGATAAAGCACAGAATATCAACGGTACTTTTTCAAAATACGTTTTTATAATTATAACAATAATAATAACAATAGTAGAGATACATAACGATAGTAATAATCACACATCTTGCGGATGTAGAGGTCTCGGTTGAGAACATACGATCCGAAATGGTACGAGCGTTACTCGGATTCGTTGTAGAAATCGTTTGGATGCATTCGTTAGGCATAATTTATCTCCGGTGAAGTTTTACCGAGGAAAACGACATTTCTGACATCATTTTTAACCGCAACTCCGAGGCTATAATCCGAGTCGTCATCAGAGACGTAATTTACGATCGAGCGTATCAGTAAAGTTCGGAAATAAAAGGTTTGAGGCGTCGTTAATTGAGTCGTTATTCGAAGGGGAGAAATTTCGTCGTACGGCATGATAAAATTATCGAAGGAGTGACGAGGAGCGACGAATCCTGTCTCAACGAACTTGGTAGCATCTGTAAATCTCCAACTTTAGTGGGTACCCGGTGGTGTCAATGTATCAGCGGATCGCGTTGCAGGAGACGCCTGCCTCTGGAGAGTCGGGTCACTCCGATGCCGGTGTCCGTGTACGGCGCGAGGACAATTCCCAACGCCGACGCTCGCGCGTGTCGTTTACAGACTTTTAGGGTATCCGATGACCCGTACGAGTTTTCCGGTCATTCGCTGGGGCTTTGGACTTGGGAGAGGCTTATGTTAATCTCAAGTCGGAACTCGCGAAGCCGACGTCTAACGTCCTAACACTCTTCGATCGGCGATACCCAGATTATCGGCCGAATTCGCAGTTCTTCTTCGCTGCGAAGGTGACAGAGACGCATAATGCTACCTACGATTCATCTCGATGGTTGAAATCCATTCCAGATGCGGATTTTCAATTCCTTCCACCACCAACTTTTACACTTACCAAGAATATCGCTGACATCGATGATCCCATTCGTCAAGTATCACCAGTCGAGGGAAAAAGACTATTAGAATAGAGTACGCACGATCAAATATTCTGATGTATCAAAGGCATATAGATTTTTCGCAGCTCTTGACGGAGCTAATATGATCTACTAATATTTAGAAGTGGATGGTACGACAGTATTTTGTCACCGTTTGCGTATTCATTTATTCATTTCCATATTGACAAGTGTAGTTGTCGAGTCGAGATACCATTGTGTAATTTGTGTAATCTGTTCAGCTCACGATCAATCATCAAATATATGCGTATATATATATATATATATATATATATATATATATATATATATATTTATATACAGCGAGTGATCGAATCGCGTTGAACGAGATTAATTAGTCATAAATTTGGATTCTTATAGGCACATTTATCTTTTACATCATTGTTCCATTACCTGTCTACAGCTGAAAAGTGTTCCCTCTAATCTTCGTAATCCAACCCGTACCTGTCTTATATCCTTCTGCGCCTTTTCCTCTCGCTTCGCAGATGTAAAGAGATAAAATACTTTACGAGTAAATATACAACATAAATGTACAAAATTACAATGTAATCCGACGGTAATTGGTACAGTAACCCCGGACGCAATTGTTGGAAGGAAAATTGTTACGAAAAATCGCTAGAGAAATCCACATAGCCGATGGAAAATTGCGAACGAGATTTTTAAAATTGGTCCCATTTCTTCATTACACGGTCGTTTAAGTCTCATAGTCCTAATGTCTCCGTTCTAGTCCAGCCAAGGTACTCTTCAGGAACAGGATTAGAATTTTTCAATCCACTGGCATTTTCATTAACCATTGAATCTATTTTTTCAATGAAATAAGTGCTCATTAACCGTTAAATTAATTTCTCAACGGAATAAATTGCCATTCGCTATTTAATTTATTTATTTCATCTACAAACATGTCTATTAACAAATTAATTTAATGAATCGATGTATTATTTTTTCATTGAAAATTTTATAAATCTTTTCAGGAAAAAACCGTGTACTCTATTTTACTTAGAAACTACTTCTTTTAATATAAAATGTGATTATGTATGTTAGTATGTCAATTTTTTTTCAAACTATTTGGTCATTAAAATTCATTCGTGTCCTTTGCCTCGATATAATGCGCGGTAGTAGGTTTTAAATCGATTTTCGAATAATTTCCACTAATTTATAAAGACGTCTCGCTTCCAATCGTCGTCACCGAGCATCATATCGTTCTTCCTTGTAACATCGAATCTAACGTAAATATCGATCGATCGCTTCACGTACGAAAGATCACGATTTCACAACGACGTTACCATCCAGCGATTTCCCCACGAAGAGCGTTTCAGAGAACGCAACGATTTATGGTCAGAACAGCACCTCTAACTAACGTAAGTACGATGCGATTTCATTTCTTCTCCTCTCTACTCTCGCAATATTCTCTCGCGTTACTCCCAGTCGCCTACGAGCTGCTGGCTGACATTCGCATTACGTACGTTTTTTACTTCGGCATCGAGAGACGACCGATCCGATGTGACGGGGTATCGCCATGGAGGTCGTTGGGAACGCGCGTGTACCGCCCTGGTGGGTTTTACCAGGTACGTGCAAGACGCTACCGCGACGTCGCGCGGTAGACGAAGGAGACAGGGCCGAGCGGTCGGAGGACAGAAGGTACGTTGCACGGCAGGCTTGTAAGTAAGTAAGTAAGCAAGCAAGCAGGTAAGTATAAGTACGGCGACGCGCGGGGGAGGACGCCGCGCTCACGGAACGGCGACGTGCACGACGGACGAATGGACGCGGACCGTCGGACAGTGGGACAGAAAGACGGAGTGACGGACGTGACCACCGCACACACGCGTCCATGGATCGCTTGGTCCGTAAAAAACAAAGTGACACGCGAAACTATGCATCGTCCTGTGGCGAAGAGTCCTGAATCGTAATGATTCTCCGGCTCTGTCCCGCTCTTTCGCTGCGTTGCTCTTTCTCCCGAAGTCTTTGGGCTCGAAAAAGTATCATTGTCGCGAGGTTTGTTCAATTCTGCCGAAGTCCTCTCGCCATTGGTCACCCCGGCACGAACTCTCTTCGCAGAGATACATCTTTTCGCATTTATGGGAAAAGCATGGTCGTTTTGCGGAGAAGAGCGATCCGGGGCGTATGGGGTCTGCAGGTACACGGTAACACGTTTTTCCTCGTTGTATGAAGTGTGAAAATTGTTGCGCCGCGTAATTAACACGTACGTTTGTTGATTCAACACGATCGTTAGCCCGTTGTTCGATCAGCGAAAAATGTTATTTGATAGTAAGGTAAAACTTTTTAAATGTTACTTCTAACACGGAGTTGTGTTACTTTATCACTACACACGGAATGGGGTGTACTTCCGAATAGCCCATACCTCCGAATAATCTAAAGTTTCATATACACATGAATTTCAACGCACTGAGAACGACTATGATAGGCAATATACCCGCAAATTGCATTTTCAAGGTCAAATCTGGAAAAATGGATTTTTTAAAAGGTTTTTCACGCTTATTGTGATAAATATTGATTCTAGAGGAAAACAGTTGCAACAAAAGTTGTAGGCCATAAAAATATTGACATTTTTTGTTTCGTACAATTTTTATGTAGAGCCAGTCGTTTGTGAGAAAAATGCGATAATGGTCCAAGATATGTATATGTCGTCGGCAATAAGAATTTCGGGCATTGTCGAAAATGCACGTGTGGGTTGGGTTGGGTTGGGTTGAGTTGTTAAATTGTCGTCCCGCCAAAAACAGCTAAATTCAAAAACACAGAAATATACAAAAATTTAAAAACACAGAAAAATACAAAAAAAAAAATTAAAAGCACAGAAAAATACAAAAAAAACATGCACTTTTAGACTCAACTCCAACCTTCCCGTGGTAAAGTACGTAAGTAGATTTTAATATCGAAACTAATGGAGTTTAGCAGAATATTCCTATTTCGGAGCATTATCTCTTTTTTCTCAAAAATCGTATGAAACAAAAAATGTCAATATTTTTATGGCCTACAACTTTTGTTGAAACTATTTTTCGCTAAAATCGATATTTATCACAATAAACGTGAACAACTTTTTGCAAAATTCATTTTTCCTGCTAGATTTGACCTTAAAAATGAAATTTGCGGGTATATTGCCTATCATATTCGTTCTCAGCGCGTTGAAATACATCTGTATACGAAACTTCAGATTAATCGGAGGTATGGGCTATTCGGAAGATTATCCACGGAATGTATTGAAATCAAGCTAAGTGAAGCGAATTTGATGCGAAGAATGACGGATAAATATGCTAGTATCAAACTCGGAAATAAAAGCACGTCAATAGAGTAATGCTAATAATAATCAAGCCTTCATAAGGTAGTAGGTACAGTCGCAAAATGTCGTCCCTTTTCGGTTCTTTTTTATCCAAATAAGGCCATTCAGTTTTGATATCCCGAATCTGAAGTCGGGTGTCTCGCTCGACTATTGCAAAAAAGTAGCAACGAAACAACGATCTTACGACGAGATATTTGAAGAAGTAAGAAACTGTTCGAAGTGAGTGAAACATCGAAATGTGATCGAAGTTAATTGAATATTGGATATGCTTGACTTTTTCGAACAAAAGTCCCATCGAAACGAGTTGTCATTACGTATGAGTTGAAACGATAGAAGAAATTTCAGGTTGTGACGTAAGTTTTTTCTTCGAATGTTTATTAACAATATTAGGGAACTTCACCTTACTTTTAAGTTTATCTTCTACAAGTGTTTCCTAAATTTACGTAATATTTTCCTCTATTTTATAGATGCCAAAGAGCAAGATGTTGGATCTTGAAGCAATCATGAAAGCTTTCGAAGATGTACGAACGATCGATTTGTCTGTACAACTCGTCTGCAGGAATAGAATTACTTAAACCATACCAATGATCGATTAGATACTACACTATATTTATTAAGTACAAACTTTTCATGATAATCACTATTATCAATACAATTTAATTTCACGTACTGCTCATTGTGATCTCAATATTGGAATGAAATTAGGTGTCCAAAAAAATATCTTCAAGCTTGTACTGTTTTGTGAAAGATATCTTCACAGAATTTGTTAAATGTAAACGACTTTTTGATTATGTCCAATGATCAAGGAGTGTTGTGGCTAAAGTTTGACGTTTCGTCCATTAATTTTCATGTACCTAACCGTTCTTTTTCCAATTTTTTTCACGAACGGCGACGATTTTGGCGATTGTAGCCTACAATGCTGAATGTGAAATGTTATTCAACCGAACAAGCCTCTTTGGACGTTTGACGAAGTGCGAGAAACAGTGTCGGAGTGGTGTTTCGACGATGTTTAAGAATGCTCGTCAAATTACTACACGAGGCGGTACAAAAGCCCATTAAATCCACTTCGCACACGAAGAGAATGGTGAATAACGCTGACGGACGTACCGCGCATGTTTGAATCTTAAAATTTCACGGCGTGATTTCAGAGTCCGCAAAATTCATGACAGCAGCGTGAAAAACGATCGAGCTTTATTTTTGCACTTTTCCGTGTTCAACGGAACGGGAAAAGAAATCGGTTATTCCTCCTCGAGGAGAACCGAGTCATCACGTTCTTCGTGTTCACTACACGCGTAACGCGAGAGCACAATGTTATTTCTTCGGTTAGTCCAAATCCAACATTCGGAGTCTTCTCAATAATTTGTTTTCCCGACTCGTCATTCCTTCGCTATTACGTTCATCATTTTCATTCGCTCGAAATACCGGTGTTCCATAGTGCATGACTTAGGAAACATGTGGCGATTTTCTAAGTGGTGGAAAAAAAGTTTTTTGTACACCCAAATGCGATCACATCACGGAAGGATGTGGCAAAATGAGCTGGTCGAAGGCCCAAAAATGTATAAAATATCGAGGTATTGATATCTGGCTGACAAGGTACCTGGAAAAATTATGAGGAAAAGTATCCCATAAAAATATAACGATTAACTTGAAGTCTGCGGCTGATCGGTGTATCGCAAGTTTTAAGTAAAAATTTAAGCATAAACAGCACAAGAGTCTGTTCGTTAGAAATTTGTCCATCGACGCACAGTGGGCAAAAATGGAAACAATTCCAGTCACGCGTCAATTTTGATCATATCGCCATCATTTTTTCGAATCTCTTCAAAACGTTATACATTTTGACCTAAAGGCGCGGAATTTTTTTTTTGAAGTTTTCTGGATATTTTTTCCAATTTTTAATGATTTTATACTGCGAAGCTGTGAGATTCGTTGGAATTGCAATAATAGAGTTATTATGATTTTTTCAGAAATCTTCAGGTTTTTTATTTTCAACATCTCGCAAGCTGCTTACCACTGAATTTGTTGGAACCAAATAATAATGAATTATATCTTCGTTAATATATTTCAGATTTGATGCTCTATTGAGGTCAATGTCAACTGGATTGAAAAAAAAATCCTTGACAAATTCATTGATTTTCACACCGCAAAATTTATGCCATTTGAAGAGATTTAAAAATAAGTATGGCGATATGATCCGAATTTTCGATATTGAAGGTCGACAAATAGCAATCTGGTCACAGACTTTCGGAATTATCAGTCTAACGCGAGCCAACGCCACGAATTGGGCCATAATTTATGGATTTATCGAGTTTGGTGAAGCTTTTGCGGGTACATGTCTGTTTTTGCGATCCAGGCGTCCACTCTGACTCCGCACACTCATTGGATATCCATTGTTTCGAGTTGACGCGAACGATCAGCTTGAAAATATGTTTAGCCATTGTTCCACGGCTGTCGAATTAAACTGTATTAAAAATCCCGTCAGAACTATCGACGCGGATAGAAAATGGAAGATTTGAAAAAATTATTTTCCTCGCAAAAAACGAAACCCACTCGAAAAATTGTATTCTGTTTTGGAAAGAGAAACTTTGTGTTTTTTTTCCAAACGTGATAGACAATAATAGCGCAATTATTATGCTCGTGTCGTGTTTCGAATAAAGATATTTATTCGCAGAATGACGACGGTGATTTTCTATCTAAAATACAAAAAAAAACAATATTGAAAATTGCTCAAGTAAAAGTTCTTCCCCAAATTCGGAAAGTGAAAACAACTGAAATTTCCCCCCAAGTCGGTGGACTACCGCATCGGGAAAAAATGTATTTCTCGTTTTACTTTCCACTCGAAAAATTTAATTTCGAGGTGCGTTCGCGACTTTTGAAAGTTGCAATTTTTAAGTAATAAATAATCGACCAAAATTGCGCACAATTCATTCCGAAGGGGATTCCGGTATGGAATTATTTATTCGATAAAAAAAAGAACAGTTCGAATGGAAAATCTGTTTCGTTGTCCATTTACGACTCGCGACTCGGCTTAGCGGGACTTTGGCGTACCGAAGTCAACTGTAAATAGACAACGTAGTTTATTACTCGGACTTCTCGCGAGCTAGATAAATTCGTCGTTCGTGTCTCCGCTCGTTTCCACGCGTACAAAACAGTCGGTTCTAATCTGATGGTAAGAAACTCGTGGGTGTTCCGCTAGAATTTCGAAAATGTGAAAACTCTTAGATTTCAGCGCGTCTTCGGATGGTATTCGGATAAGAATAAAAGTTCGATTCGTCCCGCGGCAGATTTCAATTTCCTTGTTTCCCGATTCCGCCGACTAGGCAAACCAGCCGAGTTTCTTGATTGTGAAAAACGTAGCGTAAAGACCTACGAGACGTGACAAATTACGGTATTCGTCATGCCTGCACCGTGGAATATTTGTTACGCTGTGTCAAGGGCCACGTTAGCGGGTACCGCATCGTTGGAGCGGTCAGGTGCAAGTTCGAGGAGGAGCGCATCCTGCTGGTTCTCCAAGACCGTAGAGCACCTGTTCGCCGCGCGATCACCCTTACGCGCGTCGCAGAGCGTCGCAGCTCCATAAATACACCTGAAGGAAAAAGTGTATAAAAGGCCGTCCGTTAAATTGACCAGATAAGATGTAAACGCAGCGGATACGGCGGGACGATTACCGCCGACCGGCATATGCGAAGGACTGTGAAATGATAGATCGATCAGATGCGATATTACCGTTGAAGAACATTCCGCTCATCGATTATTACAATTTATTCGTCGCGTGAGACTCGTGCCGACGTTTACAACGTTACACGTCCACTCGCTTGTCGTAACAAGTGCAACCGTTCTAATCAGTCCAATTATTGCGCGTGAGCATACGCGAGGGGTAACACGAGTACAGGGTGTTTCGTCTGCAATTTTTCCCGGCGATTCCACCTAGGCGATTGCCGGGAGGTGGAAAACGATTCGAACAAAGTCGCAGGACTTGAAGGGGCAGAAAGATATTCGCAGTTTTCGCCGTTCTTGGCCCATGGCCTAAAGGTCGAGTCAAGGTCACTGCGTTTTGTTAAACTGCAGCCCACATTTTCTACGGCGGAATTAAATTTCTCCCAAAAACGTGCAAGTGCGTTTTGTCCCGATCACTTTTATGTAAAACGATAAATATTCGGAGCACACGTGAAGTTCTAGATTCGTTGTTGATCGCATGGCGAACCCAGCGGCGTAATCGTGGGAGTAATGGGAATAAAAATAATAGGAATAATAATAACGTCGCGGTACCCCGTCAGCGGTGATTTGAAAAACCGTAGAGGCATTCGAAAAAAGAATTCGACTCGAAGAATCAGGAGACAGCTTTGATTCGACAAATTATCTTGTTCTCTTTCGTCTAATTTGATTCCGTTATGGAAAATATGAGTTTCAGGGGGGAAAAAAAGTTGACCTTGAAGCCGTCGACCAAGGTCAACCGCAAGCGCGGAATATTGGTTCCCCCTCTGGATCGTAAAACTTTTGGTGGAATTTTTGAGGGTTCTCTGCTCGGCAATGATTCAGCGATAATTGCCTAGATTGGGACGGAACACCCTGTATAATCTATAAACGGAGAGAGATCGAACCGATGCGTGTTGGCCTGGTCGTGGATATAAGGGAATACGCGCGAGGAAATTGGCTCGCGTGTAGGCAGAGATAAAATATATAAGTGGGAGATAGTTGACGGCACGTAAAGCGTCCGTAATGACCAATTATGTAATGACAATAAATTTATTGAGAAAAGCGTATCGTTATCAGCAAAATCACGCGGTAATTAATACCGTTCGTTAGACACGACCGTATTGTAATAATAACTCTGTTTGATAGGTAATTCGGATGGGGAGCGCGTAATTGCGTTAATTGAGATCGAGTCTGTGCCGTTCATGTTCTCAGATCGCATCCGGGCAGAGTTTTAATTGGCTGCCAATGTTCGTCGAAGCAACATTCTATCGCGAGCATCTTAACGCTCTATTTTTATACTCTTCACTCCGAGTTGCCCCAAAATTATTGACCTCTCATTACCAACCGCGAATTAACGAATGAGACACACGCGAGTCCGTCACGACTCGTGGGTAAAATTAGAAAGAAAAACAGATTTTCGATGCTGCGGTGTATGATCGCGGAAAACAATCCGAAAGAATGCCGTTCAATGCACGAAATTGCCGTATCGAGGGAACGAGCAGAAAATAACGGTATACCCCGAGAAACGTGATTTTAAGAAAGACGAAAAAAACGTAGGGAACCAGGATAAAATCGAGTACACGTAACACGTGTACTGGATATACCTCGAGTGAGATTGATTGAAAAATCTTATGTGTATTGAAAATCGAAAATTTCGAGCTATTTTATTTTTATTTATAATTACGCGTTAAAAAACTGTTATTAGTTATTACTTTCGCGCACAGTCATTATATGATACGATTTATAAATATTTATACCTTTTTGTTTACCTGTTTTTTGTTGTTGTTTTTTTCATCTTTTTTTTACGTTTTTTTTGTCTTTCCTGAGTTTTTCCTCCACGATTTCCAGATTTTTTCGAAGTTTTTGTCTCTTCTGATCCTGTTGAACAGTTTGACGTCATTCTTCGACCCTTGTATCACTTTTTGAGCCCGTTTTTCGGTTTTCTTCTTAACGTTTTGATGGTTGGTCGAGTTTTTTTTCGAAGTTTTGGATGCAACTTTATCACAGATACGGATATACGATGCTCGCGGGTCAGTTGTAACAAAGTTTAACAGTGATCTTACATCTTTCATTGAATTCCCGTTTCAATGAGAGTTATACCGTTTTTCCGCAGGTCGTCTGAATTTCACGGTCTGCCCATTTCCGCAATTGCTACATTACAGTCTTGAGAAATTACTGACCAGGAAATGCGAAACGATCGTTCGTCTTCCGGCAACGCGCAACGTCTTTTTTGGAGACTGCAACGGAGAAGTAGACGTGTGACCTGTGTAAGTGCGTGGAAGACTGCTCGAATTGGCGTTTCTTCCTTTTGAAAAGCAATTTCGTTTCGTGGAAAAAAATCGATGAAAGGGCATAGCCGGATAAATATGGGAAATCTGCCCCCATGGCTTTTTTGACCCGCACTTAGGGGATCGATTTAGCATCAAATAAAAATAATTCACACCAATTTTTAGCCCTTTAACTCAAACGACGTTCGAGATTTTCAAAAAAACCTGTTTTTTTGATTTTAATTTTATTTTTATACTGAAATTCGGAGTTAATCGATGGTGATTTTTTTTCTTATTCTTAGGAGTCTAAAACATAAAAAAATCGTATGATCATGGTTTTTCAACGAAAAGTCGATTTTTAACGAAGAAAAGAAAATTAAAATCTTGTTTTCTTTAGGGTTTTTGAAATATGTCAATTACCAAAATTCGTCGTTTTCACGCACTTTTATTTTTTATTTTTTTGCTTGAAAAAGTACGTAGAAAACTTTTCTTTGCTCTGAAACGACTATGTATTTCAAAATTAGCGACAACTTGGTGCTTTGGAACGCCATCTACCGGGATTTCCGGAATCTATCGATCATATCTATTAAGGTTCTGTTTGTTCAGGTAACCTCAAAATAAAGTAATCTTTATGATTAATTCATTGTATGTATTGAATAACAGTTGTCAATTAATTCAGGGCTTGTATATTGAAACTATATTTAAGTTTCTCGATCGAACAATATTGGAGTATCATTGTTGATGTTAATGCATCTCTTTTCATTTTTCAGGAGAAATGAGTTTCAGGAAAAAAATGAGTTTTTAATTTTTTTGACATTGTTCCACCACTTCAAAAAATCTGAAAAAATTCCTGAGTGTCGAGGAGTGTAAAATATATGTTCTGACAAATTTTGGTAATTGACATATTTCAAAAACCCTAAAGAAAACAAGATTTTAATTTTCTTTTCTTCGTTAAAAATCGACTTTTCGTTGAAAAACCATGATCATACGATTTTTTTATGTTTTAGACTCCTAAGAATAAGAAAAAAAATCACCATCGATTAACTCCGAATTTCAGTATAAAAATAAAATTAAAATCAAAAAAACAGGTTTTTTTGAAAATCTCGAACGTCGTTTGAGTTAAAGGGCTAAAAATTGGTGTGAATTATTTTTATTTGATGCCAAATCGATCCCCTAAGTGTGGGTCAAAAAAGCCATGGGGGCAGATTTCCCATATTTATCCGGCTATGCCCTTTCTATTTTAATTCTGCAATCCGTTTCATTTCATCATTTTTTCGCATTCGATGTGCGGAACACCATTACGTTTGTAGAAAATACGGCTCACAACAGTATTAGTCGTGCAAGGAAACCAGAAACAGGTGTCATCGGTGCACAATATAAAAGAATGTTCATCGAGCTGGCATTAATTTTTTTTTAATTATTCACGACCAGTCTGAAAATGAGAAAGGCTAAAACATTCGGTTGTCTGAAAAATGGTCGATAAAAAGTAGATGTTTATTCGCGCAAGCGATCGGCAGTCTGATTTTCTTATCGCAGCCCAGAATCTTTGCGAGTCCTGCGAAGAAAAAGAAAATAGGCAAGCCGAACGAGCAGAACGGGATGCATCAATTCCATAAACTGCGCGTCACCAAAGACATCTGCTAGCTTCGACAGCTTCTACACCCCGCTCTCGTTCCTTCCGGCCTTTTTTTCTTCTTCCTCGAATTTCGCATAATAAACTCGACGACGCATAATATAACCGTAAGGCGTCTTGATATTTTTCCTTTTATTAGCGGCACTTACGTCGCCCGTCTCATATTAAACATTACTAGAAGACTTACGAGGCAAGCTTCTCGACTGGAATTGGAAAGGCGGCTTTCGGTGGAAAGGTGACTCTCGCCGTGCTCAAGGATCACCGTGGATCAACCTGTTTTTATTAAATTATTTATATGATAATCTCCTCAGCCCCGCGTGTGTGCGCGAGTAATCACTTTAATATGCCGCACCATCACCAAATGCTATTCACTTTTCTTGCCACGAAAAATTCTCACCGAAAACTAACGCGAATGCCGGACCATACATTTCAAAGTAATCATCGTTGGCCTGTTTTTTCTTTTTCTTTTACGTTTCGCATGGAAACTCGAGATGAAATCCACGCAAGTACAAGAATGGCGAAAATGAGATTTTGTGCTTAGATTAGGTACGAATTTTTTCCTTCTTCTTTTGCTACTATTATTAAATAAGACAACAATTTTGAATTTCGAAAACTATTTTTCCCAGTAGCTCGTAGCTCGCGCTTGATTAACATTTGCTGGTAATACGGCGTAACTAAACATTGCTCATACCGTCTACCGTCATGACAGTTTGCTCAGTGATTCCAGAATTCAAACAGAAAATGATTTATGGGGAAAAAAAAATTCTCACATAAATATTCCACATTAGATACGTTGAGTTACTTATTATTTTCACACTGCTCGAATGTAATGATACATGCATATTGATTAACCGCGAAAAATCAAGAGTGTACCTACAGAACGAACATGGACTTGAAAAAAAAACATATAGAAAATCAAAAAAAAAAACTACAAACGTATTTTTCTAAATATTCTTTAGTATTTATTCATTTGTTTGAAAAGAAGTACAAAAAATAGTCAGATTTCTTTTGATTACACTCCGTAGAGTGTTTCTTTTAAATAGTATAAACAATATCCTTCTCGAAGAAAATTTCACTCCTGGGGATTAAATCAATAAAAAAATGTCCACTCTGTATTTACTCAGCAAATCACTCCGGAAATTTTTCAGAATGTAATATTTATAGCATTTATGCGATTTTATTAAATTAGATAGTGAGATAAGTATGATTAGCCTTTCTTGGTAATATTTCATACTGTTAATTTAATTTATTCAATATAATTTGAGGAATAATTACGAAGGAATTATTTCATTCAATTTCATGATAATATTTTGTCTTCATACATTTAATTTGAATAAGATTAGTTCGATAGTTTTTTCAAAAAGACATTTTCGTGCGCCTATAAAATTGTTATTTTAGCAGATACGCGGTATTGACAAATGAATTTACGCGGTAGTGTAGAATCAATGGTTGCGTATCATACGCACGTATTAGATACTTCTATTGAAAGGACCACCCAAGATCGGCGGACTACTATTTAAAAGAAGCATAGCCGAATGATACACCTGATCGTGAGTGAAAAAGTCCGAGTGAAAAATGTAACCTGTTATTTAATTATTTGGCGCTTTATTCTCCGTTAATCTTCCGGCTGAATTTGCTTATTCATGAACCTCTTCCGTTGTCTCTATCGCACGCGCTTACTCTTTTTAGCTTGTGCTCCACGAGACCTCTGCAGCCGGCGCGACATCGCCGATGTACAATTAAAACCTGCGTTTTATTCGTTTACGCGATATAGCTTTGTGATACAACAGGAAATGGGAGGTTTTTGGGATTGCGGATACTTTATGCTCGCTACTATCGTTCTCTGTCACAACAATTCACCGCTATCAACGTTTTCTTATAACAAGAACTACGACGAGCTTACGAGCAGATGGAATCGGTCGATTGTTCATCTGCCATCCAGTAATCGCTATTCATTTGTTTTCCTTAATAATTCCAATAATTCTGTGCCTTCCAAAGTCCAAGATAGAAAAACCAGTGTGAAAACTAATAATTTGCAAATGATCAATCAGACCGAAACCACGCGCCTGAACTCTAATCTCAGAACACTTGCTAGATTGAGGGTGTAGTCTAGCTCGTCGACTACATAAATAGACTATTTTTGGGAAAATCAAAGGAATTGAAAACAGTGCTGTTTTTGTGCTGTTATTTGTAAAAAAAAAACACAATATAGTAAAAATCAACATTCCAATATGATGCTGGTTCATTTTTGAAATATTTGTAAATAGTGTAGAATTTGTGGTTCAAATTTCAGTATGATCGGCCCAGGGGTTCCGGAGAAATCGCGAGGAGCGCCAGAGAAAACGTTGTTTTGAGAAAAACGCGTTTAAAGTTTTTTGTAATACGTCATAAAAAAATCTTACCAAAATTCAATCTGCGATGCCTGCACCATAGGAAGTGCTTTTTTCTTGCTCCAAATTTTCTTTCGCTTCGAACGTGACCTTTTTTTTCGTTTTGCATTCCCTTGATGTGTTGAAGCAGTGGCGGTTGGCAAGTTTAATACGCGTAAAATAGTCGTTGTCGAGGTAATTATCGGAGCTTGACCCGATTTTCAGACCAATCTCGTCCATGATCTTCAAAACTGGGCTGCAGTCTTCATTAAATACGCGTGCAGCTATTTTTGCTGCAATTTCGACTACTTGCTTGCCATTGAAAAGCTCTTTGGGTACCATGTTCCACCCATAATGGTTGTAACTTCCGTTATTACTGCGCGTGTGGCTACCTTACACCTTACAAGTAGTTTAGTCTACGTCAAATACGAGGAATCGTGTGGGTGGTAAAAACAGTTGCTTGAGCGAATAGAGAAGATACGGTAAAGGATATTACATTCGATGAGTGAAGCGAGCGACCCTGAAGCAAGTGACTTGCTTTACTTTTCTGGGTTCTTCTGTAAATCTCACATCGCAACTCGAATGAAAGATCTTTTTCTAGTGTTCAGGCTTTCCTGTCTTCTTCTTCTTCGTCCAGCTTCCAATCCTCGGTTGAGCACGAGGGACTTTCACAGATTTTCGGAGTATTCCTCTCCTACTAACTTTGCGTCCTGTCTTAACTTGCAATGAGAGAACAGTCTCTGGCATGATGTATATACGATTTTTCTCTTCCCACCTGTCCATTTCGGCTGTCTATCAGTTCTTCATCTAGTATTTAGAATTTTCTTATAGAATTTCTTCTGCTTCTTCTTCTTCAAACTGTCCATCTTCCTCGATTACAGCACGCTTAGTAAGGACTTATGAATCCGTAGTACATGGATATACCAGGATAGATACGACATGGGACGCAATCACGAAAAGATAAGCCAAGACAGAACCAGAAAAATGATCAGCTCTCTCACTTTTCAAATGACAGACATGCCGAACGAATGCTCATCTATACATCAATAATACTAGGCATGCTGAAAACTCGAGTCCATGTTACAATAAGCCGTAGTTTTGCGGTGATTAAAAATTGTAAACTCCCAATATGAAAAGAAACCCAGTCGATTCAACGATCCAATTTCGTTGGATTACAACTGCCACTCGTGTCTATCATGTATTCCATCGAGTAGGTAGCGGGTTATAATTTCCCTGCGATTAAGATCGCTGTTATTGATCTAGAATGGTATTTATCAACACGTATAGATCTAATGGAAATTCATAAAATTCACATTGTTAGTAGCTGAACATATTTTTTTCCATACACAGTGGATTCGTGTACGTCGGCTAGCATTATTGTCCAAGTCTATTGCGCATGCACGTTGAACTACTGTGGTCATTTTTTTGTTTCCATCTTGATTCATCCTGTTTTTGGGGTTCCCCGAACAACGTCCCGTTTTACCTTATCGAAGGCGACGCTTGTTAGACCTTCAGGTTCTTCTTTCACAAGCTTTGCATCCTACTCGTACTCAAGATACTCACTTGACCCATTAAGGTCGAGGCGAAAACTAGGCTAGATACCATCAAGCTGAATATGCCATTCATAGTCAAATGAAAAAAAAATACCAGTGTTTCTCATTCTATCATTTGCAAATGTTTATGAAAAATTATTCAAACAGAATAGGATAAGAATTGTTATTTTGAAAAACTGATTGCAGTTTGTCATGATTGTTTAACTCATTTTTAATAAACAATTGCAAATGTCTAAATGAAAGACACCAATATTTTTTTCTCCATATGCCTGTAAATGGCATAGTTATAATAGTTTGATGCTGTATAGCACAGTTTTTGCCTGAGCCTTAAGGGGTGAATTTCCAGGATTATATTTTTCGTTTCTTTTTTTTGCTGGTTCTCATTTTTTTGGTTTGTATCTATGATTATATATTATTTCAGCTACTGAAGTTTTTCTTCTTTTTCTGTTTGCTCAAGCTGCTTAATTCCATTTCAGGTACACCGGATCGCGACTGACGAGCAGTTATCAGGATTCGCATGTTAGTTGCACTGTATAGTTGTTTTCGAGGATACATACAAAGGTGTTTTGATAGTTGGTATCAGCGCCGCCTCTCGCATAATCCTGAATCCATACTCCATTAGAGATCTCTTTCCTCTGTTCATACAGACGCAGAGATGTGTGCGCGTACAACTGCACGCGCGCATGTATCTTGTACAAAGCGCGTGCAACTCTTCGCCCCAATGAATATGCATGCCTTAATTCGCGCACTAATTGAATAATTTGTAAAGCGCCTCGGAAGTAGGGACACGAGTACAGACCGCGACGCGGTGGCAGAGAGGCCTGCGTGTTGCGGAGATCGCGGGAAGGGGATTTTTTGCATTCTTCGCGGTTTGCCGGTTCGTAGACCTTTCGTTTACCGGAACAACGCGGTGCAGGGAAACACGCCACGAAATTCATTCTGCCCACAGACGACAAATTTGCCGCCCCGAAGAAGTTCAGCAGATCTTTCTGTTCCTCGATCGAAGAACTCTCGACGTTCACCGTACCGATTTCGCGAGCAAATCGGGAGTCCAGAATTATAAAGGGCTTGCCCCTTCAAAGCTTCGTTACATTCGGCCGGTGATTTTGCTTACGGATCCAAGTTTTTTGGACGGAACAAGCGATTTTGCGTACTTACATCGCGACAATAATCTAAGCGGAGGTTCTAGTCGAAAGTCCCAAAAACTAACGTGATTTCAGGATTTTTTTTGAGCTAGCGTAATTCTTTTTCAAAAAAAAACATCTCGCGTCATTTATTGGTAGATATTTGAACAATTTTACAAAAATTGTTTCGAGCAAAAATAATTTAAAATGGCGGCTCCAGCCCCTACTGAGGCAAGCTGTGCGCGGCGGCAGTTCATGTGCCTGGGCACTCTACAGCCCTACCAAATGATCCGAAATGGAAAAACCAAAAAAAATTTCATACAAGATAAAATTTGGAGAGCCATATAAATTTCCGATTTTTCAAAAACCGTTTAAAAAAAAATGGTGGTCATTTATACAAAAAAACCCTTGTTTTTTCCTTTTTTTCTGGTGCTTCAGAGTAAAAAAAACCAACAATAATTTGTTTTTCAAACGCTTTCGTATGGCCTTCTAAATTGAATAAGCTCCAATTTGGACCTTCCAACATCGAAATCGGTTCAGTCGTTGAAGCGAAATCGTGCCTCGCGTGAAAAAAAAAGGTGTTTCGAAAAAAAACGCGTTTAAAGTTTGACGAAGAAAAAATGGTATATAGTGTTTCTTTTTTAATACGTCTAACCAGCTACTCCAGTACTATATAGTGTTCCTTCCTCATTTTCAAGACTCTAAGGATGAAAATAAGTAAAAAAAAATATTTTTTTGGGTCGATTCTGAGTTGAACTTCCCCTTAATTTTCACATCCTTCACCACAGACGGTGGTGGAGTATGCGTCCAGACTATCGATGACTTGGGAACCAATCGTTACCGACTCGTTTGCTGATCGGCTCGTTGAAATTTCTGACGTGGATGTAACATGCCACAAATTAGTCGCTTCATCGACTACCATATACATAATACATACAGCTTGTCGGCAATATTATGATACGACAGATAAATGACAGCCTGGAGCGCGCGTACGTATATTCAAGCCCCAGACGATCGAATGTATCCATCGAAGTGGAATCACGAATCTGAGAATTAAACGGACCGCCACACATGTTTTCTGCCTATACATTTCATTCTTCGCGGAAAATCTCAAGTTCGCTAATAAACTTTCGTCTCCTGCGGAGCACTAGTCGTCGCATTTGCGCCGACAGGTCGCGGGGAGGTTTATCATTCCGAGCCGAATGAAGTGAGAGGAAGAATAACACTACGATGTATTTGAGGAATCGATAAGATAACTGACAATATAAATAGGGCATTCCACGCCGAATCTGACACTTTGAAAAAATTTCATTTTTTGATTTCCTCAATTTTGTGACATTTTTTTGTATCTTCCGAAAAAACCTTCCAGTTAAATTTCGATAGTTTTTGATGGGTCGTTCAAAAGATATATGACAGATAAGTATAAGAACTGTTTGAAAAGAACTAAACAAAGAACGCACAGGGACAAAAATTTGTATTCGCAATGAATAATAGAGAAAGCAATTAAGATCAATATGAGATCACCTGATTCTTGGTATTTGCTTCATGAGACTAGAACCTTCCGGTACTTTTACCATATTTTTTCTTTCACTCGGACTTCTCGTACCGTACCTATTCTCTGTTTGTTTGTGAAGATCACGCGTGGGAGTCGGTGGGACAGTTATTTCAACTGAAATACAGCCACACGCCGTGCATCTCGAGCGACAATTCAGTCTTCCGTATATTGTGCTCCCAACGACATTGTTATTCCGATCGCGGACCTTCAATGAACAAGACTTTTCACGAATAACCTAAAAACTTAACCACGCCTGATATTTGTTGTAATACTGCGGTTACATAAAACCGTACTTCACGATTGATAATTATGTTGTATTTGTTCGAATCCCAGCGAATCATCTCTTCTCGCAGAAATTGTTGCAGATTTAAAAAAAAAAAAAAATAACCTACCAATAACCCACAAACAGCTCCCGACTCGACTATAGCTAACCCCTCGAAGAATCAGTCATCGTTGCTATTATTAATAGTTGTTCTGATCAGATTGTCCTGTAAAAATGTTATAGACCGTTTCATATTTCCCTAACAATCTCGTGGTGGCAATTGCGTGTAACCATCAGTCCGCCGTGTGGACGTTTGTTTTCGCATTCGATAGTTGGGTCGTCTCTGCCCATTTCGCTGGTCCTTCAGCAGTCTACAGGCACAGACAAATGACCAACGCGACAAGGTATATATATATGAGAGGACATATAAACGTTATTCCAAGAATGTTAACGTGAGTAATCATATTCTTTCCCGTTTCGGGCGTAAAAACTGAAGTTGGCAGTGATGTATGCTGTCGGCTGCACGAGTTGCATAGACAAGTAAGCAAAGACCAAGGCTCCATTCATCGGCTAATAGGGCCCCGACTTCGTGGTCCCCGTCTGCTCATGCTCCTGCTCTCACAATGCCCGACGCTTGTATACCTACCTCGGATCAACGGGCCTTACCTTGCGACTCACTCGAGGCACACGAAATACGGAACATTGTACCGGACTTATTGCACCGTCTCGAGTAACACGTTCGCGGGTATGATTTCGGCACTCTTTGCATAATTATATTGTGCACCAGATCTGTGCGGTAGACAGCCTACTAAATGTGCAACGAAGACACGTGCGAGTAGAGTAGTCTGACAATGCGCCAGACATACCGAGTTTTTCCGAAAGTACGAAAACAGTCCATCATCCAACAAGTTGAGCACTTGATTCCCAAAAATAAATAGAAGCGTGGCATTCATAAGTAGTTTTGATCATCCTAACGAAAATCTGATTTCTTTTCTGAATGTTCTCATTTCCCAAAAAATTTCAATTACGAATCTCCAAAGTGATGCGGTAAATATTAATGATGATCAACATTGACACGACGTTTTCCATTTTGTATTGGAAAAAAAAATAATTATTTAGTGAATAAATAAATAAATAAATAAATAAATAAATAAATAAATAAATAAATAAATAAATAAATAAATAAATAAATAAATAAATAAATAAATAAATAAATAAATAAATAAATAAATAAATAAATAAATAAATAAATAAATAAATAAATAAATAAATAAATAAATAAATAAATAAATAAATAAATAAATAAATAAATAAATGAATGAATGAATGAATGAATGAATGAATGAATGAATGAATGAATGAATGAATGAATAAATAAATGAATAAATAAATGAATAAATAAATAAATAAATGAATAAATAAATAAATAAATAAATAAATGAATGAATGAACGAATGAATAAATAGAATGAATAAATAGAATGAGATCAGTATTGAGCTGTGGATTTCGAAGGAATTATTAAAGTCAAAAATTCTCGATCTCGAGGCATGGCTCTCGTCATCTCACAATAAATTCAACTTGACGATTGGCAATGCTGTGGAAACGCAGACGCTTTGGTTTGTGAACTGCAATTCAACCTCATCGATGAAACTCCGCGGTGGAAACGGAACAATTTAGAGACAAGCTGCTATGCGAGAGACGGAGATGGATGGTAATTCGTTCCGAAAGCAATATCGTGGTTCTCGAGGTCCCTTTTCTTGAAATTCACATGAGGCACCGAAGGCTGGTGCTTGCCTCTCTTGATCTCAGTTCTTGTTTGCTTATGGCATGGATCAAAGGACGTCGAGGTGATACCGGCACCAGAAGTGATCCTTTTAACGCTGCCTCCGATGCTTCCGTCGAATCTACATCAGCTCCTACTGATACTTTTGCTATCTTACCACCAACACCTGTGTATACACGAACTCTTGGCTCGATCCAACCATTCGACCCGAAGCTTTCTCCTCTCTTTTTTTCTCTCCTTCCCACTCTAGTCAAGGATTCTTGAAATAGCACGGTGGAAGGACCATCTTATTTCGGCGAAGATCCGCTTTAGAAAAGCCTTGCGACGAATAAGTTGAGACACGGTTTCTCGGTCTTTGGAATTATACCGACGAAAAAAACGATCATTCCGGCGTTAAAAATGGATGATTGACATTTTCAAACGGCTTCATTCCTCTCATCCCCAATTCATTTTTTTTCCTACTCTGATACCGGAGAACAAGTCTATTATCTACTCCATCCATTCGATTCGGTCGTCTTCGTTGACTTCTCACCCAACCAAAGATTTTCATCAGAGTGAACGTACTGAACCTCTCATGAATTCGTGGAATTCAAACATTCGCAGACTATGCGAAAAGAAAACTTAAGGGATTGCATACGCGTAATGGCAGGAACGTTAACGTATGGTAACCGCGATGTGAAACACTATAAACAAATATTTAGAACGCTAGTCCATCAATCTCGGTCCCCAGATTTTTTTTTCATACAGAAAAATATCTTTTTTCCTCGTTACAGTATTTTTTTACAGAATGAAAAAACGGAATAAACTATAATTATATTTTTAATAATAATATTCAATAATATTTGAATATTATAATAAAATTTAATAAACTCTGGATATAATATCTCAGCAAAGAGAGTTCATCTTATTGTTAGCTATGAGCCACTGGCTCGTCTCGCCGCAATCTAATTTCGGTTCGCGACTAATTTCGTCTAATCCAATCGCAGCCATCAGCTTTGGCGACTTCGCTCCGTAAGAATAATACTAACGAATGCTATTTCACTCGCATCGATAGAAATCCTTGCAAGTGATGCAAAATTCACATTTTCATGCAGGTCAAAAAAATTTCAACGCTTCTTCATTGTTTCGAAATCAACAACTTCCATTTCATCCATTTCTGACAAACGTTTCATTATTAGGAAAAATCTTCTAGTCCATCGTACGGTATCGAATAACCACGATTATCCTAAATATAATAGTTTCGAAAAATCATACTCACTGTCTAAAAAAAAGTCCAACCAACTTATTAATCATACTAATTATCTGATGAAAAAAATCTAACTAATTTATTGATCGTACTTATCATCTAAAAAGAATCTATCCAACTTATTAATCATACTTGTTATCTGTACAAAATCCAATCAACTTATCGATCGTACTTACTATTTTTTTTAATAAATCTAACTAACTCGTTAATCATACTTGCGATTTGAGAAAAAAACTCTAAAAAATTAGAAAAAAATCTGTTCATCCTCGCGAGTCGATCCGACTCACGGATGTTCGAATGCCACGATGATTATGCCACGGGCGCTGCATCTGTGGCGCGAACATCAAGGACGAGCAAGCACTGGCAGCATTCGCGCATTCGTTTTCGTTTCTCTTGGACGTTCGCGTCGCCAGCGAGTGCTTTCCTGGCCCAAGGGTGCTAGCATTAACGTTTCGACGGGCATCGTGGTTGGTTCGTTGATTCCATCTCGAATCACAGCAGACTCTCTACCCCCGAGCCGCGTACGACCCAGTCGGGTTGCCAGGGGCTAGCCTTCACGCGTCAGCGACTCTTACGCGCTGGAATTATTGTCCTGACGACTGATACTACATAAATAGTATGCAAATCTCGTCGAGGACCGATAGTTAAATTATTGTCCGATTTGTACCGAGCCCGAAAGCGAGCAGCATCGAAGCGCGGGTCAATATTTTCGAAATTTCATCTCTCGTATCACGATCTCTGTTTATTTACGACGATAGCGCGCTTCCCGAACCTCGTGCCTCTGATAACTGCGAAATTTCGTCTTCTGACGGTCGACGTTGCTGGACAAAAGTCCCTCCGGTTCACAAATAAATTCCCCCTCGCGTCGCGAATCACGCGCGACTCGCGACTGCTTCGGGTAATGATTATTGTCGCGATTGGCTTGCATCGCATTATTATTTATCTATTTATAGTCCAGTCAATATGCACTTTTAATCTTGCGAAAATTCCGGTCGGCTCTTTTTTATTCGTTGGGAGGTTTACTTCGTAGTGTAAATTAAAAATGGCGACCAAATCGTGCGGTTGCGTATATTCGCTATTTTGAATTGCATGAAAAAAATGGTTTTTCTCGAATACCTCCGCCATTTCGAATTTCACCGAAAATTTGTAACAACCAAATTTGTAGAAAATTGAATTTTCTACAATTTTAATTCCCACAATTTTTCTTCTAATATCGATATTACGCCGGTGGCGAAGAAAAAGAGAACCGCCCGAATACGTCTTCGTGGAACGTTCGATAACTGAACGCCCATGTAACATGAACTTCCGATTATTTTTGTTAAAAAAATATCGATCTTGGAGAAAAAAACTATAGAGAACAAACTTGTAGAAAATTAAGTTTTCTACAAATTTAGTTCGTGCAACTTTTCGTTAAGATTCGAAATGGCCGAGGTATTCGAGAAAAAACATTTTTTTTCTTAAAATTCAAAAAAGCAAATATACGAAACTGCAAGATTCGGTCGCCATTTTGAATTTACACTACCCCCCTCTCCAACGAATGAAAAAAAAATCTGACCGGAATGGTTGTTATTTGAGAACAAATATTTGGACATATCAACTGGACTATTAACATAAATTTGTTTCTTGCTCTAGATTCAAAAATAATCCCATCAAAATCTACGCGATATTCTTTTGTCCTAATATTATTGGTACCTAATCATGGAAAAAATAATTACGATGAGAAACAATGATAATTTCAATGCATTATTTGGAAAAACAACAAACAAAAAAATCTAAAATTTGCCAGTAATTTTGAATCGTGATTTTCAAATTAATCGCATCATTTCTCAACCTTCGATAAAAAGAAAGCAGCTGGAATAAATTATGAGCATTGAGTCTGCTGACTAACAATTGACCGGCTACTCAAATAATGGACTCTTGTCAAAAAACGGTCAATATATCGTTGAATTACGACGAATGGTCAATTTTCGAGCGATTATAAAAATTGTTCAGGATCTTATCAATCGATAATTATCGCTCACCGAAATAATATTTAAATAAAGCGTCGATTGCTTCCCTATAAAACTAATTCATCGAAGTGCCGTTTTGCGATTATCTTCGAATCTATCGATCAATTTTGTTCCTTCGAACCGAATGTGACACTGATTCCGATTGAAAACGATTCGATCCGATTAAAAAAGAGAAAAGTACGACAAAATAAACCTCTTCGCGAAATGTTGTGGTGCATAAGGTAAATTCATGATGATTTTTCGTTCTTATTATTTTGAAATTGATGATTTCTAATCGACAATTCTTATGAATTCCAAGTAATAACTATTTGAATGTATGAAAACATTCTGATTTTACGTCTTTTTTTCATCTCGTCTCGCAGTATTTTAATTCAATCATTTCATCTCTGAAACACGATTAAAATTCACTGAAAATTGATACCAAATTCTTTATTATCTATTTACAAAACTTGAATTTTTCAGAGAATTCTTTCTGTTCCACCGAGTTGGTTTTTTTCCCTAGAAAGTATCTCCTCGGAGCGCTGCGCTTGTAACGATGGTACGAAATTTGAAGAAAGAGAAACTGCCATCCGGTATAAAAATCGTAAAATTTCTGATTTTAATTAAAGCTTTGTCAAATAACTTCGAGGCATTTTTTGAGTAGGATCTTATGCAAGCACATACTTTTCACGATGAGAATGACGTTTCTCGACGAGAACAATGAAACAAACGTATCTAGTTTTTTCGGCTGTCATTTTTTTTAAACTCGATTTGATAATGTAACGATTGAGAGGCGCAATGAAAAATAGCTGACAAATCCATTTGTGTTCAAAATTATCAAACCGACACGCTTCTGAAAATAGTTGAAGGGATAGGCGTAATAACGGTACAACTCGATTTACAATGCTCCGGAAATGAATCAGCAGCTCCAAAATAATATTTCGATCGAGAAAAAACGAAAAAGAGCTCAAAATAGAAAAAAAACGTCGAAAAAATGTGAAAACAATGTAAAAAAACTCAAAAGAGACAAAAAAAATCGAAAAAGATGAGAAAAAATAGTAGATGAAAAGACATAAGTATTTGTAAACAATTTCTTAATACTTTTATACAAGCAAATGATAATTTTGTCAAATAACATTTCCTCACCATGCAAAATAGATGCGATCTTTGGAAAAAACGGTGTAACTAGAAATTTTCATTTTTCAGTGAACGTCGGGTCAGATTTATCACAGGCGTAATTGATTTCCTGAAAACTCTCCCGAAGCATTTTACTGAAACTCGATTTTATCCGAGTTACCCTCGTTTTTGTCGTTTTCCTGGAAATCACGTTTTTAGAAACATCCCGTTATTTTCTGCTCGTCCCTTAAATTATTCACGTACCTCGCGTGATATAAAGAAACAAGGAAGTGGACGCTTGCCGTTTTACCTTGTCGGCTTCTCAAAGCTTCTAAGTCCTCTGCCTCGAGAATTTCGGCGAATCGTCGTACACAGAAACGAGAAAGGTTTGGAGGTATAAATTAGAAACACGCGTTTCTACATAATTCCGCATCGAACAGCATCGCATTGTATGTATATCGCGATTTCGCGAAGAATATAGGAAAGAGGGCAGAGGTTCGATACCGGTTGTCGGGGGTAACGTCTCGCGCCTACAAACAATGTTTACCCTCCAAACTCACACCTTCTCACGGGAATACGTCGGCACGATGTAGAATGCAGTGTAGAATGCAGTCCAGCAGAATATTCAGTCGGCACGAATCGTGGACTACGAATCTTGACCGAAGTAAGAAAAGAAAGCAAGCTCCGGTTATTCCCTCGAGGAATCACCCGTCTGATCGAACTCGCCCCGCCCCAGCGATTTCCGTCTTCTTCATTTCTTACGTATTGTTTTTCCTTCCGACATCGATATGCATGCATAACAAATATTTTATAAAACGTTAAATCGATGTCGACGATTTTTTTTAAAAAATCGGATCTAGAACGTTGGACGCTTCTGGAACGATCGATAATTGAGGAACTGCGTGGAATAAGGTCACAATTAAAAAATCGTGCTTTTGAGTAAATTTAAAAAAAAAAACTGTTCAGAATGAAATCTAATAATCATATTTCAATCAAAATCCGTATACTTACTGTTAATACCTCTACAAGCCATTCAATGACACGAATATGGCAAAACTTCGAGTAACGCTAAAATTGGAGAGCTATAAAAATGTCGAATTAGGCCCTTTTTACAGAAATTAATTAATAAAAGACAAAATTAACCGAGGCAATAATACAATCTCAGAGTACATTACAGCAATTATCAATGAAAAGGAAGAAACACTCTGGGTTGATGGGCTAGGGAGGGAAATTTTTCTTCGTGTGAACATTAAAGAGAATTGATAATAACGATTATTTTCATAGATTCTATAGTTAATTTATTATCCGTTGAGTAGAAATACGTCATTATCGTGCCAAGATTACATATTATCTGGTGGCACGTAACGCGCTAGAGATTGAAGATCTTGCATTTTTCGTGCTGTTATACCTGCTGGCTCGACTACTTTAACTTTACTCTGAAAATAGGATCTTATTCCACGAAACAATTCAGTTTTGGAGCGAAGAATAACTCGTTAGGTGTATATTACTTTTCATAAGGTAACGCTTATTTTTCAGATCCAGAACCATGAATTTACCAAAAAAGGGACTAAATCAACTTGTTCCTCGCAGCTGAATTGTAATTTATGAACCGTAATAGTAGTACGATTCTGGGACAATGCCTGCTACTGAGCCTACAAGATGAACTGGTTTCTTGGATTCCATCCTATTTTCATCACGATTCTCGACCCACTTCTTTCTCTCCAATTTCTCACTTCATGCATATCCGTTAAAATTCTGTCTAATTTTACGCTAAAATCTATCGTTTTCGGCAATAATCAACTGCTTTTTATAACTTTCGATTTGCAGATAACTATAGCCCGGCTTCGGTCACCTGTGCGAAACTGGAAGAAATTCATCACCAATCCAGTGACTACAACAGATGAAGAATGCTGTCCCTGGACAGACGCAGCTACGATTTTTGACCACATCACCCGTACTTTTCTGTGATACACTTTGTTTCCGGAAGCCGAGCGTAAAATAAAGGAATCAAAAAATATTTTCGTTTGGACTCGACGAATAGTCTGGAAGAAAAAATATCATCGAGTAGAGAAGCAAACTATTACGTTAATCTAGTTATCGACTAGTGCAGCTAAGTTGATTGTGTATTTCCTGTTCCCGAAGGAAAATATTCTCAGCAACACCGAAGACGTCTCGTGCAACCCAAATCTTCCGTATGTTTATCTCTTCAAGATGATCCGTCATCAACAATTTAAGTAAGCTCCGACTCGTTCGCGAAGTTTTGACAAAAAAAACTAATTTCGAATACTTTGTATCGTTGTTTAGTTGACCCTTCGGCTACACAATTGGTCATTCTCACGCTGTGGGCGACTTTGATCGAAAATAGCGTTCAGGTGTTTGGAAAAAGCCGGTACAGTAGATTTCTAGGTGAACGATTTGTTTTCTGAAACATTCATTCATTTTTTTTTTCAACCAAAAAACGTTTCGCGAATTTCTTAAGTGTGCTCAAGACTTCCAAGACACTTCTAACATCAGAAAGAAGAGGAACCAAAGTCTCAGCTGAACATCAAGCTGTCGAGTACCTACTCGGCGATTTTTTCGAACATCTACACTTTGGGTCAATTTGACCCTGTCCACTTATTGACCGTCTATAATTTCAGAACTACTGAACCTTTTACTTGAAACCAATTGAGAGGCATAGCTTGAATAATGTTAAGGTACACCGATCTCGTAGATACCAATGTCTGGAGCGCGGAGGACCATTGCTGTACCTAGAGGTCCGTTCGAAACTAGAAGATCGCATCCGCGGGTAATGCATACAAAAAAGGTGGAGGGAGCCGAGAAAGTGGAAAAGGTGTAGGTGCAGGTAGTAGGTAAAGATACAGCAGCGTATAGCGTTCCTCTAAGAGTGGATGTCAAGTCGGAGGGAAAGCATGGATGCCCGTTAAAGTGCCTTTTTGCCATAGCAGAACGGAGAATGTCATCCAATGGGGATGAAGTAAAGGAAAAATAAGTAAAATAATGATAAAAGGCGGAGCCGCGGGCGTGATTTGATTGGTCGAAATATCCCGGGCGTTCGAGTCGTCGAGTCGATGCCAAGCTTGAGAGGGGATCCTCCTCACCACACGGCCGTCCCTCTCTGCTCTCGCTCGTGTTCTTATTCCGCGTCTGACGCCGGAGAACTCTGTACCTTGGCTCCATACCAGTCAGGACACCGGATTCCCAAGTCCTCGCTCCGCATCGCTCGTGCTGTTATTCTTTCTTTTTGTACTTGTTTTTTTATATTTTTATTTTTTTCACATCGTCCAACGTCGAATAAAAGTACAGGGCTCATGAGGCATTAGCGGCTGCAAGGAAAAAGATGGAGTAGACTACTTGCTGCGTACGTGAAATTATCATTATTATCCTCACTTCAATGAATTTCGGGCAAAAATGAACCCTCGACGCTTGACAAGCGGTCAATCGTATTCCTCGGTGGAATCCGACTTGGAAAACGCGATCCGTCTACCTTATTACAAAATACCATCGAGCTGTGCTTGGGCATGCCTCGTTTCGGATTGCGATGTTGATCGAGCCAAAAACAGTACTGATATTTGAACCAACAGTGGCTAAAGCTTTTGGCATAAATGTAGCATAAATCCATGTAGAATGTAATATAGCTACGGATTGTTCGGACCAGTTTGACGAATTCGTCTTTGAAAGCGTTTTCGAGACGGTTGCTACGAGAATACAGTAGCCAAATGTCATCCCTTTTGTGCGAGAAAAAAATTGGAAAAAGAACTATTTCATGTGGATTAGGGAAAACACGTCAAACATTGGACGCAACACTCCTTCATTGTTAAACATAACTAAGCACTCGTTTACTTTGTTACAAATTTGGTAAAGATAGCCTTTACAAGGATATTTGTGTGGGCACCTTATTCAGTCCTGCGGAAGATATCGAGATGGGAATGATTAGTACGCGAACTTAAATTGTATTATTAATGATAAGTATTATAAAAAATGTGTACCCAGCATATATAGTATAATATCTAACCGATCATTGGGATGGTTTACGGAATTCTAATCCTCCTAGAAAGTCGTACAGAGAAATCTTGCGTTCGTAGAGCTTCGAAAGCTTTTACGATTGACTCGGGACCGCACAGCTTTTTCTTTGGCATTTATAGAATAGGGGAAATATTGAATAAATTTGGAAAGCAGTTGGAGAAGATAAACTTGAAAGTAAGGCGAAGTTGTCTAAGTATCGTTACCTAAGACCGGGGACGATATCAGGTCCACGTACGAGGACGTTATTAAGAATTTGCCATTTGTGTTAATAAACATCCGTTAAGTAAAAACTCGCGTCGTAACTTAAATTCTTCTCTACCGTTGCAAATCATACGTAATAACCATTCATTTTGACAAAACTTTCGTTTCAAAAAGTCAAGCGTATCGATATTTAATGAATTTCCATAAATCTTCCACGAAAAAATCACATTGAACAATTTGTTACTTTTTTAAATATCTCGTCGTGAGATCGTTGGTTCACTGCCACTTTTTTGCGATAACCGACCGAGGTAACAAACTTTGCATTCGGGATATCGAAACTGGTTGACGTTTTTGGAAAAAACGAAACTTCAGGTTCTGAGACGAGATTTGACGTGTGTACCTTAAGGCTGAAAGAATGCTCGTTTGATATTGCAACGAGGGTGAAATTTGTTCTCGTACTTGACGTATCTATGATGTACGACTGATTTTGACTAAAAATGATCTCAAATCGAGCTCAGACGAGAAGCGTGCGTGACACGAGCTGATGGACATTCGACTGGTTTGTGGTTCGAAAATTTCAATATATTTAACGCAAACTAACAGCATTACGTACGATCTTCGTGATCACACGTGAGGAGATCGTGGAAAGATTCAACCACGACTCTGGGTATTCACCGTGTTATTAATAATAATAGCAATTAATATTAGCGAATAATATTCGATCGAGTGAATCGGCAATTCGAGTCGATAGTGAGATATTGGAATTCACAGATATGACAGCTAAATAACAGGCTAGCCAACCTCGTTATTCTTCCCTGCATTTACTATATTAATTTATGTGCTGTTGCTTCCATTGATGACTTTCCTTAATGACGATTTAAACGACACGACCGTATTGCAAAACTATTTGGTAATAAATGATAATTTGTAATAAATGAAAAAATACCTAACATATTGTTGCGGCATGTTTTTCTCGGTCGACATAAAGTGGCGCGGAGAAAATCGACCTTATCAATGGAAAAAACTCTATAGATGAAAACCATTGAAAATTTCTCTGCGCCGATGTATTAATGCCGCAATTTTCGAATAAATTCACAAAATCGTATTCTACTCGCTTTCGCATGTTGTCTAACAGAATGCAGCCAGATACGTTAACGCGAGGCTTTCGAATAGCTAACGAATCGCTCGAATTTCTTCTTCGTGACAGCAGTGCAACTGGCGAGTCGTTTTGCCAAATAATCCCATCTGTTTGAAACGATCACGTTGTCACGTGCAAGAATGCTAAAAAAAAGAGAAGTTGTTTCCGTCAAAAGTATATCCCGTTAGTATTCAAGTGTAGAATAAATATCCTCCGCGGCCTAATCGAACAGATAAACCGATCACCTTCGAAACTAGCGCAAAATCGTACATTTGAAAAGAAACGTGTCAAATTTTTCAATCTTTGTTTTTTATACAAACATTTGCGTTTCAGTAGGATCGTTGCTAAATCGTTTTATTATAGTTATTTTGTGGAGTATCGTACGACCCGACTCGAAATATCAGTAAATATTTGGAAAATTGTGTGTGAAAAACTCGGAAAACGTGCAAAAATGCTGCCACAGTCAACTCCGAGAATGCGAGCACGAGCATTGGAAACATCTGCGAATCATTGATCTGGCAGGCATGAAGTTCGAACAATAAGAGCAACAACGGGCTTGTCAAAGTTTGGAATCACCTGAAAAGCCGAAAGTACGGGGGCAAATACGACGCGGGATTTCGGCTGCAAATAAGGTGCATTTCGGCGTTCGACGTGCAAACAGCCTCGCATTATTATAGGTACGATGCATCGCCATCTGTGCGCGGAACCATCCCTACGGACACACCCCCCCGATCCACCCTTCACCGCAGACGAAGCGATTCCGCTATCATATTGGCAAAATTAATAAGCCACCGCAACGTTCGAGCGGGATGTGTTTCATTCCGGATTTACACTGCGAGCGGTGCCGAGTCGTGACTCATCGGTTTGCGGTGATGGATTGCGGGGGAAGTTGGGTAAATCGGCAAATCGTTTAGTGAAATTAATTAATTTTATTATTGGTACTTAACCGTGAAAGCCGAGGTGATTTAACACTTTGCCTACATCGTTCGGACGGCGTCTGCGTGCGGGAGTCGTGAATCATCATCGCACTTTCCTTTTCGCTCAGTCTTCCGACTATTCTCTACAAACGACACGAAAGCTTCAGCACTGAAAACTGCAACATTCTCGGTGAAAACATTGCATCATAGTTTGCTCGCACGGAGGAAAAACTTATGCAGAGAAAAGAAAATAACACGAATTTTTCAGGACAGTAGATACACGAAAAATAGCCCAAATAAATTTTGCGGTACAACCGAGTTTTTAAAAAAAATTTACAACGTCACGTGAATTCTCCAAGATCGGGAGATGTGATGTACCGTTAATCAAGAGACATTAGAGTAATTTTATGCGAATTTGCATCGCAATGAGCAGAACAATTAGAATTTTGTAATTTAGTGGAAGATTTTAAAAAATATGTAAGAAATACGAAACGATCAATATTTTCTGATGTACCCCGACGTAATTCAACTTTTTCTTTCAATTATTCGCGAGATGCAGGCGTTAGGAATACATGCCAATTAGACTTTCTATTTTGCCACTCAAAAAACAGTTATTCTCAAAATTTCACTCATAAAATACTTTTTTTCATATATTCATGCTGCTTCGACAAAATTTATAATAAAATCATTTTATTTTTTGCTTAATGACATCGCTTTTGTGCAAAGTACGAATCGCTCAAGCGACTATTATTTATTGAATCGAAATTCTCTGATCAACTGTGAAACAAATCGGGGAAAAAACGCTTTTGGTGCGTGTCACAATCAGGTCTTCTCCAAGCGTTGGAGTAACAATGTTATCCGAAATTCCAGACGCCATCTTCTTTTGAACAACGTTGAGTAGCATCTTCAATCTACTTTTTTTCATCCCCGCTCAAAAGTTCACGTAAAAATCATTCAGGATGACGCAAAATCTCGGTATATGGAAGTACGACGATGAACTCATAAATCACTAGATAACATTTTGAATCACATCTGACTTCAAGTTTACGAATTGCGTGAATCGAATAAATTGGACGCGAATTTTCGACCCGATCTTCGAATTGAGATAAGAGCATTTCTAGTACTACGATTAATTCCCAGAAATGTATTTATTCAGCTGAAAATAGTAAAATTACGTAGATGAAAATGAAAATCTGAATATATTTCCAAAGTCTTAAAAATATTCCCCGCTATCGAGCTTTAATTTTCCTATCTATCCTTAGCGAAATTTGTATACGAATACAATTTTAATATATTAATGAAAAATTAGAATTTATATTTAAATAATGGATTTAATTCAGGGTGAAATACTCATCGAAAATAAATTTCAGTAAAAAAATGTAAATAAGCAATCTTTGTTCTTTGCCGGTCATCTCGGACGACTCTAACGATATGAAACTCTCGACCGTGCGATCCTCCTTACGAGACATTTAACCCTTGAACATTGACCTTGAAAGGGTTTGGTACGATTTAGAAGTAAGCTCGACGCGACTGCACCTGGCTCGACTACGGAGACCGAGCACAGGTATTATTGATCCATCATCAATCACCGAGGAGGTTCCACTTCAGCTTTTATGCGACTACGGTAGCCCACTCATTTCGGAGAGAACTAATCGTGCTTTAAAAGTGGCGCCCTCCCTGGACAATCAGCGATCGCGTGCCGGTTTCATTTCACGCGTATTTAACGCGATTCATTGCCGACAATGATTCAATCAATTCGAATTTATTTTGCCTCTGGCACGAACCAGTAATTACCGCTTTCAATGTCCTGTTTCACCGGATCAACACGCTTCGTTTCAAGCCAATTACCTACCTCTCACTTTATCCCCAAGATTTGTCATATTTTCTTCGAATCGCTTCATCATAAATCGCTGCAAGGTCGCTAATTTTTGTTACCAAATACGTAGGTACAAAAACTCTCTTCTCTTTCGAGTACGTATCTGCAAAATTGTTTCTATCTCCTTTCAGTTACGACTTTTTCCAGCCTCCATTTTTCATGAAATTAGGGTTTTACAGGTTCTTTACATTGTTGATTACGAATCCGCTGTTGAAATTTCAAAATCAGCGACCTCAAGGACGCTTATCAGCAAAATTTCAGAAAAATTACCATATTTTAGAATTTTGTTCGGCCATATTGGATCCGCCATTTCGACTTTTGAAAATTTGACAGCGGTCCAGTAATCAGCCACTTCAAAAAACCCCGTATACAAATTATACAACGAAGGAATTTGTTCGTTTCCTGATTTAGTCTCATTTGATGGCGTGTTATTTTTCTATGGTGTGCCACCGTATTAATGCATGACACACCATTGCTACGTGATAAGCAGCCGTGACTCGACACCTTTATCGAAACTCCTGGTATCGAACGAACACGAAGCGGACGCAGCGCAGAAAAAGTGGAAGTTGGGAAAAAATACGGTAAAGCTGTCGTGATTCGTTTGTGGTTGGTACGCGGACTGGTCCTCGCAGTCGTTCACCGCGTCATCGGGACTTCAGCGAACGGAGAGAAATGAATTCCGTTCTATTGGCTGGAAGTCCACCCAGCGAGCGGCGTCCAATTCGGGATTGTGCGAAATGTTGTCAGCCAATTTTCTTGGCCAGTGCCTCTGAATACCGTAGATTTACATCAACCCCAACCTCGAGCATCACGTTGGCGTCCGCATGTGCTGCTGCGTGTGGTGGGTAAATACCTACCCCGGCTAACCACAACTGTGATTATAATTCTCACTCCGGTACGGAGACCGAAAGACCGAGATAGAGGAAGAGAGAGATGAAGAGAGATGGAGAAAAGAGAGAGAGAGAGAGAACGCTTCGCCACGCGATGCATGCTACCGTCCGTCGCCGGGGGATCGATCTGCTGCTGTAAAGGATTACGTACGCGGATTTAACTGATGAATCACATTGTCGTCTTGATTTGTGGCGGCGTTAATTTTCCGGGGGCTGTCCGCATTTGAGAATCACACAAGGAGCGTGAACGCGCTCGCGAGCGGTCGAACCGTGCGGATCAGCAGCGGAGCGGAAAAAACCCCGTTGCCGACAGACATGATAATTTTCATTTCAGTTTTTGAAGTAAGGTACAGTTGCCAAATAGCGTCCCGTTTTCGTAAAAAAATGTCGACAACAAAACTATTACGTATAAATTAATGAATAAGCCGTCAAATCTTGTTAAACACAAGATTTCTGTATTGTTAATATTAATGAAACGTTGCAGATTGTATAAATATAGTTTTTACAAAAAAGTACAAGCTGAAAAAATATGTTTTTGCCCACCTTTGAGATGACGATAATCGGCACGTGGACTTGAATCGTATCATTGATAATAATTATTATGAAAAATGTATACTTAGCATTTATATATTATAATATCTAATCGGCCATTGGGATGGTTTACGGAATTCTAATTCCCCTGGAAAGTCGTACAGAGAAATCTTCCGTTCGTAGAGCTTCGAAAGCTTTTACGATTGACTCGGGAGCGCACAGCTTTTTCTTTGGCATTTATAGAATAGAGGAAAATATTGAATAAATTTGGAAAGCAGTTGGAGAAGATAAACTTGAAAGTAAGGCGAAGTTGTCTAAGTATCGTAACCTAATACCGGGGACGATATTAGGTCCACGTTCGGGAACGTTATTAAGAATTTGCCATTCGTGTTAATAAACATCTGTTAAGAAAAAACTCGCGTCGTAACTGAAATTCTTCTCAACTGTATCAAATCATACGTAATAACAATTCATTTTGACAAAACTTCCGTTTCAAAAAGTCAAGCGTATCGATATTTAATTAATTTCCATAAAATTTCCACGAAAAAATCACATTGAACAATTTGTTACTTTTTTTCATATCTCGTCGTAGGATCGTTGTTTCACTGCAACTTTTTTGCGATAACCGACCGAGGTAACTAAATTTGCATTCGGGATATCGAAACTGCATGACGTTGTTTGTGAAAAAAAAAACGGAAGGGGATGAAATTCGGCGACACTCGAGAAGGAAGCTGCCAGTTTTTGAAGCATGAACTTGAACGAACCAACTTCAAGGTGGAGATAGTCCTGTCGCGTGATAATTTATCCCGGTGGAAAATATATTTCGACCTTGTAGAAGGAATTTCATAAATATGTTATTCGGTCGATTCGACGGAGTCCCAGGGAAAAGCCAGATTGTTTTGATTTTTCTCCCACACGCGGGGCTCTCTTAACCGGAAAACTGGATCTAGCGGAACAATTGCCCCACCGTACAAACTTTCGCGTGCAAAAGCTTCGCACTCGCACGTTCGGACGTAAACATGGAAACCGGCCAGCCCCCTCATCCGTGGAGAGAGTTATATCTAGGCGGCTGAATTCTCGGTTAACGCGATCACCGCGCATGGGATTTTGGCGTATAAACGCTTCGGGGAAGACTTAGTTAACGCCAAATGAAATGTCCACTCGAAATCTTCCCGTTCCCAATTTACCGCCATCTCCGATGTTCCAGCTTGCGCCTCGACGCTCGTCGTTTCTATCTACTCCGCGCCTCGTTCCCCACCTTCCTCGTTTTACCGAGGGATCCTAGAGATACTCGCTACAAGATTTGTCTACTTCGTTGAGCACTTAGTATCAGGGAAGAGAGACGGCGGAGACGAGAGAACCACGCGACATATGGGACCACCATTTGGCTCGGGATGGTCGCGCGCTACGGCGCTGGGCTTCGACCGCAGGATTGACCGCCCTGTCGTCGCTGCAGGAGCTAAATGCTACCAGCAATTTGTAGGAGTTTGTTATAAAGCATACCAGTCGGAGTTCGAGTCTATTGGCCGGTTTTCGTCCCACTACTTTTATTTCCCCATCCATTGACATGACCGCCTTCCTATACCGTGCAAATTTATTGCTTTCGTTGAAATCAGCTCGAAAAAATTAACACCACTTCACGATACGGTTCACTTTCATTGCTAAACACAATTTCTCACTAACATATTAACAGACGATGCGTCATATATATAACAAAATAATCGTGCCAATTCTGCTTATGCATCGTCATATGTGATCAAATTAAATAACTTTCTTGATTTTCAAACGATCTTAACCAAACTTTGTGCACAATAGTTTCGGGGTCGTTGTTGCACTACGGCGAACCCAAAATGACTGGCAAATCTTGAAATATGATACAAATTCTTAAAATAGTATATACAGCTGTTTATCGGTCGTTGAATCTAAATTTGGCATCGCAATGGTAAAATTCAAAATGGCGGATTCAAAATATCGAATAGAAAAAAATGATGGCCGATTGAATTAATTATTATTTATATTCCTATAATCCTACAAACTGTACGGTATTCGATAACATAACCAGGCTTTCACGCCCATTGTCAAAGGTTTAGTGAGGCATTGGAAAACCAGAAATGTCCACCCCCGAATTCTATTTTTTGGCAACACTCTTAGAGCAACACTTTTTAAATGTTACTTTGACGTTGGTTCGGGTTACTTTCAACACAGATCTGCGTTACGTTACCACTGCACACGGAGTGTGTTGCGATAAAAATTATTTCGTATAAAAAAAATCGTCGGCGTAAATTTCTTGTGTCAAATTTGACGGAAATTTTTTATTGTGTACAGTAAAAAAAATCCTTGCCGATATTAAAAATGTGAGTCTCCAATCTAATATTTTTCGCTATTTCTAATAATAACTCCAGACTAAAATTGCCACGAACAAAAAAAAACGCCTCGAATAAAAGCACCATACACATTTTTTATTGATAAGCAACTTTTCTGTTCATATTTGATAAGAATCAATTACACATAGTATCAGAATTTGATTGACCTTGTAATTAAAACAAAACGTAATCAAAGGCTGGAATAACGTATTTGCTATTGAAATATCTCTGTAGAATTTTTACCAGTTGATTACGCGCTTGATAATAATTACCGCAAATATTTATTAGCTAGAACAAAATACAAAATATTTTGGTATTTAATATTCGCGAGTTCAGTTTGGTGCTTCCAGTCCAGGGAAAAATATCTCGTTGTTTTTATTCGAGAGAAATACTTTTATTCGCAAATACCTCGTTTTCGGTTTCACCTTTCGTTTTTTGGTGCTGCTTTGTGTGTGTGTGTGTGTGTGTGTGTGTGTGTGTGTGTGTGTGTGTGTGTGTGTGTGTGTGTGTGTGTGTGTGTGTGTGTGTGTGTGTGTGTGTGTGTGCAAACGGGCAGCTCGTGTCGTTTCTCGCGTTAGATTTACGCTTTGGTTTTTCCATCGATATCAGGAAAATCCCCATCCATCTCGATCACAATTCATCAAGATTAATTTTCTCTAATGGCACGCGACGTCGAACCCGTGTCTTCCGTTGGTCGAGTGTAGTTCCCCCTGCCGTTTCTCCGTATACGGGATAGAATTCCGTTCCGTTGGTCTCATAAATTCGTTCACCTTCGCAAAAGTGGATCCGCTTTATCTCCCTCTCTCTCTCTCTCTCTCTCTCTCTCTCTCTCTCTCTCTCTCTCTCTCTCTCTCTCTCTCTCTCTCTCTCATCGCAGTATTTCTCGATCGTCCAAATCACTCCGCAAAGATTATTGCGACACGCGATTGATATAATCCGCTCGGTATTGTATCATCGCGACGAAACGATAAAAACCGGCGAACCGAGCCAATAATAAAACAGCCAATTTCGGTACAAATGATAAAAACAACGATAAGGAAATGAAAATGTTTCTTATTTCGTCGAGACCAGTCTAATCTATGATGATTTTCATGGAGTACGAAATCCGGTCCGATTCGAACGGAAATTGCCGTTTCATTTACATCCGCGGAATCGTCTTCGTAGCCACGGCAAACAAGATTACGAATTTGTCGTACCATACCGTTTCAGGTTTAACGCGTAGTAAAGGTTGGACAAATGGCAGATAAACAATTCCATTATATTTATCAGATAATGAAAGGACAACGATAAAACGGCAATAACCCCCGCCGAAGAACCTACATCCGTGGCTCACCGTAAAAACCATTGTCGTTTCGGTAGGTATATCACTCGGACGAGGATGGAGGAGAATCAAGAGAGATGGAGGAAGCGCGTACCCCTCCTCTCCACCTCTTCTTGCCCCACGGTCCACGTCATTAATACCACGTGACTATTACATATGGATGAGGACGTTATACCAGAAGGACAGAGCTTGCTTTTCGGTTATAGCAGGGAGCAGAGAGCAGAGAGCAAAGAGCAAAGAGGCAGGGTGTAGCGCCACGATTGGATAGGAAGGACGAAACTCATCAACTAAAAGCATTTCCTACCCAAGATCAACGAATACCTACTTGCCGTTCGTCTACGCGCCCATATAGATTTCGTGATCTCGAAACCGTATTTTTTGGCCAATCTCTCTTACGTCCGACCGAAAACGGTTCCCTTTCTCTACATTTCACGATTCTTTACCGCATTTCTGTACACCGAGAAGGAAATTGCAAACATATCCACGGAATTTTCTCAAGGTACTGACAAACGTTCTCGGGTCGACGTTACTACAGGGACACTTTCGAGTATTTGTACTAGCTGTTGGCTGATAGTTTTGGAAGTGGAACGAAAAATTCCAGTCAAACTTATTTTTGGAACTTTGTAAGCATTATAATCATCGTGAATATTGTGACTTTTTTATTGCGTCGCGGAACAAAAACCCTCCGCACGTTTTTAGTAATAAATTTTCGAGTTCCAGCTTTTAGAGCACAAATTATATGCTATTATGCTTAAAAAATGCACTACTTATATGGTCGAATTTTGTTATCAAGTAATTTAAAACTGTAAATTCATACAATAATAATAATAAAAATTGTGAAAAAATATATATGTACCCATAAATTTCACCAAACTTGGCTGAAACATCAGCTTGGTGCACGTTCGAAGATCACCACAGCTGAAAACTGGGGCATCGCGATTTTCTGGAAATATTTTCTTTGGCGCCTGCGACGGAGCAATAAATTATGTAAAAATTATAAAATACGAGAAATTTCATCTTTTCTTCAAGTTTGAATTCAATTCTCGACGAATTTCAGCCGTTTATCAATACGATAAATATTTTCATTGAAAAATAAAGTTCTCGATAAGATTTTTACCACCAGGAAATTTCCCATCTTCTTTCGATGTCCTTGACTTTGTTTAATTTTTCTTCAACTTATTAAAACAGTTCGTACGATCTGCAAGGTGTTCATTTTTCCTTATATTTCAAATATTTTTCTGCTCAGAAGTAACGAATTTTACCGAAATGATAATGATGAAAGATTCGTTATTATATTAGCTCGATCGTACTTACGGTGATAATAATTTCAGTAGTTGTAATAATTGTACAATTAATCTACCATTATTTATTCAGACATTTGATTGAACAATCACATTTTTTGGATATTTGTGGCATATTTTTTGGAGCCTCCAATCTTTCTTCGTGACGAAACACTAGTAACGATTTGAAAGATAGAAATTACGAAACTTTAATTCGTAATGCAAAAATGTATGCAAAAATGTATGAAAAATTTCACGCGAAGAAACCAGGTCCGCAGAAATAGTTTACAGCACGTAGATTATTTTTATCGAATTGTGCAAAAATAACCGATCAAAATAGCGAATAACTGAAGAAATTAGCGAAAAGCAGAAAAAAAGCTCAAATTTTTTGAAAACTTTACTCGTGTTGTATACATTTCAATGCAGTGATCATGAACGTTTTTGACATAACACCCGCAAATTTGATTTTCATATTGAAAAAAAAAATTCCATTTATGCTTCGTGAAAAGCTCGCGAAGAATTTGTCCCGTTATTTTGTACGAGCCTCGTGTAGGATAGACCTTCTCTGCGTGCGAACAATTTTACACGATCCGTATCGATGCGAATCAGATGAATTGAAACGCAGAGGCAAGTTAATTGCGAGTTTAAATTTATTCACATACGAGAGATCGTCGCTCGTGTGCGTTGCAATTTCAGCCAGAGTTTCGGCATCTATAGCGAGGCCCAAATATACGATACCCAAATATTATGCAGATCTCCATGGAATTATCAGAGGCGGTTTCGATCTATTGCATTAAAAATTGCGAACATCCGTTCGATGATTGATTTTCGTGGAAGAGATCCGACCACTCCTAACGGAATAATCAATTGCCAAGACAGTTACGAAAGTGGTCGTAAGATAATCTGCCTATCGATCCGCCGATTATAATCTCGGATGTCGTAGCGATACATTATTCTTATTGTCTTGTCGTTTCCCACGTTTTACACGTGTTCGTTCCGCCGATCAAATGGACGACCGACCTACGATGAGAGCTACTTTGATCGGTATTGCGAAACGAACGAGAAAGGACCCCGCGCATTCCTCGTGGGAAGTGGGCTTTGGTGGAATTGTCTAAAATCGAAATATGTTATTCTCCCGAAGCTCCCGATTAAGAGTCCTCGCGGGCACGAAATCTTTAAATGGACAGTGTTTTAGCTAAAGCGGGTAGGAAGTTCGCTGTCTTTTTAAAACCCGAACACCTTTTTATTTCCGTGGAGAGCATCTGAGCGATTTCGACTAGCCGATGTGATCCTCTTAGTCTCCCGTGGGAAATCGATGGACGCAGTTTTTTTTCACCTGGAGTGCTCAGGTGCAAGGCAATTCGGGTCAAATTTCTTTTTTTCAAACGAGACCCCCAATTTTTTGCGGAGCCATATCCTTCGCGTGAAAATAGGTAACTTTTGTTCCAAACAATTTTGGATTTGCGCGACCTTTAACCGCGACCTGACTTCACTTGCGACGAGCGACCACGGTGACTTGCTATCGCGGGCCGCGGTTCAGGGTTGCTTAGCACCAAAAATTGCTTGAAATAAAAGTAGCCGACGAGAATTGCCCTGCACCTGAACACACCTGGTGAAAAAAGACTGCGTGAATCGATTTCTCGTTCAAAAGACGAAGATCAACTTGGGTGGTCGAAATCGTTTAGATGCTCTTCACCGAATAAAAAGGGTGTTCCCGTTTTAAAAAGACAGCATGTATAATCAAAAATAATAGACCTTGCTAACTTTATTAAAGGTTATTTAGGGTAGAGAAATTTAAAGATTGGTGAATTACGCGTGGGCGCAAGAATATTTGACTACAAAAATTGCACGACGTGCGTGTGCCCAGAGGTTATCACGCCACATTGGATTATTATTATTATTATTATTATTATTATTATTATTATTATTATTATTATTATTATTATTATTATTATTATTATTATTATTATTATTATTATTATTATTATTATTATTATTATTATTATTATTAATACTATTATTATTATTATTGCTGTTGTTGTTGTGGTTGTTGTTGTTGTTGTTATTGTTGTTGTTGCTGTTGTTGTTGCTGTTCTTGTTGTTGTTGTTGTTATGAATAAAATGAGTGAAATGAAAAAATGAGACTTTGGTAAAGCGACAAAAAAGCTATACCTACCGCTAATATTTTCTGGTACTTCCAACAGCGCGCGAGTATCAGCACGTGACGATCCAATGGCAAACAGTTTTTGGGATACTATGATCGAAGCCGATTCGACAAAAACGAAGAAAATAAAACAAACGATTGAATGAACAAAAATGCAACACGAAAAATTGACAGGTGAACAACGAAGGTGGAACGAGATGATTATTCCTGTTGGTTGAAAAAAAAAAAAATTTTTGGATTGAGTTGCCATTTTTTTACCGTCGTAACTTTGACGAATCATACTTTTCGTTCTGGGCTTACATCGGAAGTGAGGGAGACGAATTCGTCGATGATTTGGAAAAAATGCGGGCCGATGATTCACTCGGACGTTTCCTTCCATCCGATGAAAATTCGAAGATCCAGCGTGGCTCGTCGGAATCGAGGGTAAGATTTTTGAAACGCGTCGGTGTTATTATAAATTTAACGGTACCGGAGTCGAGGGGTGCGCGTATCCTTTTGTCGAGGCGATAGGCAATAGGCAATATAGGTATCTGTTTCGTACGGTTCTTCATGTAAATCACGGAGAAAACCGACGTGACCAATGCTTGTTCGCCGAGGTGCTGCGGGCGACGCGAGGTTAAAAGACCGGAACTGATTGCGACAAATGGCGCCTTCACCCTGGTCTCGACTCCATTCACGCGGTTGACTGCCACCGCCAAAGCCACCGTCGTAATCCATCTTGACGTGCTTAAAAGGTTAACTGATTGCTACTTTTTATCAACCCGAGAGACTCTTCTCTCTCGCGAGGTCCTACGACGAGGCTTCCCGACCACCTGTTCAGTTCGCCTATACACGTACCGTGTCGTTCTCTTTTCCCCCCTCCGCGACCAAATTCCCCGCGTCAACTCGCTGTCACCCCGTCGACTTTTCTCATTGTCAGCTCCCCATCTCTTTCTCCATCGCACACCTCTTCTCACATTTTCGCGAAACATCAAAAAAAAATTCAATATAGCATCGAGACTTAAGGGATCAGTCTACTTTGAAAGCTCAAGAAAAAAATGCTACTTTTACGATTTTTTTCTGACGTTGCTATAATAGATATTATTATGAAAGTTGTTTGGCTTAACGAATACACTCTTAGAATATATTCAAAAAAAAAAAGTATATTTTTTTACTGAATATTTATTTTTAAAAAAGATAACTCTTCAAAAAGTACACGAACGAAGATCATATAGAATTGTTTATTTTTACTGTCATTCTTATTACAAAAACACTGAAAAAAATCCTTTTTTTTTTTCAAAAAAAAAAGGCCGCCAACTTGTTAATTATGCATACAAATTATACTTATACTTTAGGAGAGGGGGGAGGGGGGTAAAAGGGTCCCTAAAAATTTTATTTTTCAATGAGCGCAGCATATTAATATCAGATGTAATACGAAAACTAAGTGTATGGGCATTTTTCTCTTTCCCTCCGCTCCTACCTAATAATCTTTGATTCTCATGTTCCTGATGATTGGTTGCTGAGAAACCGTCAACTTAAGCCGCTTGCGTACTTTTGGCAGCGCTGCGTTTTTTGTAAATGAATATCTAGTAAACAAATGAAAACATTTTTTTAAGTATACTTTAAAGGTGTATTTCCAGAGCCCTACAACTTTGATCGTAATATCTATCATAACAACGTCAAAATAATTCGTTAAATAGCGTTTTTTTGCAGCGTTTAAAGTAAACCAATCTCTACATTTCGAGACACCGACAACGACACCGTCAAAGTTACTAACATCAGAAAGATGCATCTGGAAAAATATGTACGAAAAAATATTGACTTATTCTTTTCATCGTCACGTGTGTACTTTTTTAAGCATTCTGATTCATTTCAATTGCATATCAGCTCAGATAGATTCTCGTCCGATAATTTATGTGTGCGGTTTTTTCCGCTCTCGTATACCGTATCAGTTGAAATTAACGGAGAATCTTCGTGCTAGAATTCTAAATTTGGATTTAAGGAAGGAAACGTGATCCGAATGTCATCGGTGCTCTACAATTGTCTTATAAATTTCAGAATACGTACTGAATTTAGGAGTGATGACACAGGTCAACGAGAACGGTTGTTGTTGGGCAGTGAGGAGTCATTTCTGAAGTAATTTCCTGCGTAGATCCCGAATCAGAGATCATCCGGTGTCGTTCCGTGTACGTGTACTAGAATTGGGTACGTTATACTATATTTTACCAGAGAATCCTTCGTTCCCAATCGTTTTGCAATATAGTTCATCGTACAATTAACGAGATGTGAATTTGGACACATAGAAATGCAATCCATCGGATGCCGAAGACCTGTGACGTAATTTTGAGTTTCCATGCGATGCCAAAGTTCTATATAACATCAAAGTACCACGTAATACCGAATGTAATACCACAGCATACGTTTTTCATGCCTCATGTGGTTATTCAAATCAACAATATATTTGACGTTACATAACTTCTTTGTTGCCCATGATTTTTAACCCTCTTATCTCATCTTACTATTATCCTTAACCCATTTGCGTCGATGCAAGTGCACCCCTTCTCGCGAGCAAATATGAAACGTAAGATCGGCAGTATTGGGTCATAAAATTGCGATCGCCACTCTGGTAGTTGTGTTTATTATGCTTTTCCTATTTATTTTTTTGTTCTTGTTTTGGATCCAAATCGTCAGACTTCCACTTTCGAGTCGTATATCATGCTTGATATCATCGTAATTGCTCCGACGCTCCGAATGTATGAACTGTGTACGAACCATCGTCGAGACATATTGTGGCGGATCCAGGCTCGCGCGCAGAGCCTCGAGCATAAGGTGGATATTACGGAGCAAAAAAGCGAGCCCACTTTAGTCCGTTGAAAATGAAAATGGTCCCTTGGCTGCAGTTATCCCTGATAGTTTCATTCGAGGGCCAACTGTAGGCAGCCACCGTTTGATGGTGTCTGGTCAATGGGCATCTACATCGCTGCGAAATTTAACGCTACGAACCCTCGTGAAACGCACACGTAGTCTCATATCCATGCGTGAACGATGTTCCGCACAGCGACGTCCAGTCAAGTTCGAGAACATGTGGCATTATTTGTACTTAGTCGCTTAGTCAAGACACTTTCCGTCGGGGGTTCAGGGGTTGGTTAACGGTGGCAACGTGAGAACTGGATAGGGGTATCATTTACACTTGATTCGAACGATCGCGGTACCTCGAACAATGTTGGTACCAGCTCGATGGGCCATTCTGCGTGAAAACATTTTTACTGCATTGTAAATACTCCGTGCATCGTTATGCTTCGTTGGGGGGATACGTGCACTTGGTGTCCCAGAAAAACGCTTCTTTCACGAATTTTTTTACAAAGACAGGTTGACTTATTCATTTTTACGTGTTCTGAAACTCGCATAATATTGAAGAAGTAGTCACAAATAACGGAGTTATAGTCGATCTTCGAGGTCAAAAAAAATAAAAAAATTGGCTGGCAGTGAGTAGAGAATCTCAAACGCAGCTTCACCGAATGCTTCCATATTTTTGTCAGTTAATAATGATACAATCGTCTTGTACAAAAGCTTTTTTTCACAATTTAAATTGTGTCCAAAATGATGCACCTTTTGGAAAAATTTACTTCTTTGCTGAAAAAAAGCTTCGTGTTTCGGCGAAAACCCCCGAAAAATCACCGAAACAAAAAAGGCTTTTCTTCAAGCATGAGACAATTATATCATTAATAAGCGGTACAAATTTCGGAGTATATGTATTCGGTGCAGCTGTTTTCGAAATTCTTTACTCAACGACTTCGAAAACGTCATTTCGAGACAAATGGGTTTTAATTAAGTGGGCATTGAGAGCGAGGCTACTGGTTCTACCTGCTTCGATTCCGCTCGATGCTGCTTCACATTGATTCTCATTTTGTTTAACAATTTTCCACCTATCCGAGCTTCGTATATTTTTTTTTATGTTGTTACTAGGGGATAAATGATTGGACTTAATTTTTCGGTTGGTGTCACTTCGAGGGTAAGTATAATAAGCCACCGCTAAAAATTAAATACCTAGTTTTTTACCATTTAATAATGGGGAAAAAATATTAAAAAATTATATTATATCAACTTCATAAGTAACCATGTAGGTACAGTTGAAATTTCATCGAGACATCTCAATGGTGTCCAAGATAATGAATGTTTGAGTTAAGGGTTGCGACCCCCGTATCTTTCCTAATCTTAAGAGAAGTGGTTTGAAATTTGGTCTCGAAACCTTTCTGTAAACGAACAATAATTCAAAAGGTAAGAACATCGAAACAACGCTGGGGCACTCTTTATTTACTTAACTGGCTAAACGCTCTTGACCAATTATTTTTGAGATGATATGCCATTAGAAAATGTAGAAAAAAGTCGATTGTTTGAAAGCTGAAAGCAGCGTACGTACCCCTTGAGTCGTTGATTTCTTACAAGATGCTGCTGCTCTGGCCGCACAAGTCTCCCGCCACCGCGAACGACTCCATATTGTAACACTGGGCACGCTGAGTTTCAAGTCTTTTCGCCGATTGTTACCAAAATTGATGCCCGTTTTTTGAGGTGAGTTGTACAAGATTTCACATGCGTGCACACACCATGGCGAAATTGATATCATTACCACACAAATTACACCTTCGTCTTACATAAACGGCTTGAAAACTATAATCGAAAGAAGTATTATACATAAAAAGATAAAATTAAGCAAGTACATTCCGCACGAATATTTTTGGAGAAATGCACTTGTAGGTGATGGATGATTTTTTTTAACACGGAGAAATGTCTCGAACCTCTATATCCAATTTGTTGATGCCTGCACATACCGATTACTGCGTTCCCGAGGAAAAAAATGTATAGGTATATGCTTACAATTAATTATGCATAAGTACACATAAATTATGTCTCTATATAATTATATAAAAGTATTTATAACCATATATAATTAAGTATAACTTCATATAATTTTTTTTTCCAAAATTCAATCATTGATGTAAATATTTACTTACAAGTAAATCCAAATATCGTTTTTCTTAACTTTCTTCAAAAATAAATCTATACGTGGATCTGTGTATAGTATACTTATGTCGATGAAAATTATTTAAAAAAATTAATTCAAATAATACCTTGCAACAATAACCATTTTACTAATTTTATTACATACAATTATGTACAATTATATATAAACATTTCTTCTCCAATTATTAACATGCCGCGTCTACAAATAATAACAACAACAACAACAACAACAACAACAACAACAACAATAATAATAATACTAATAATAAATACATATAATAATAATAATAATAATAATAATAATTGTAACGAACGGACTCCGTCCGTCGTCGCTCCCTACTATTTTCGGAAACTGAGGATCCAGCCGCTCGGATCGTAACAATAATAATAAACGTATGTAGAATAATAATAAAAATAGGTAATAATAATAACAATAATTAATAGACAAATGATGACCGAAATCGATGACGGAGTGGTGACACATCGCGCACGGTCTTTCGTCGCAAAAAGGTATTACTTATTGTTAGTCGTTGGATAGCGTAGTTAGTGGTCCACGCGGTGGGCTGCAAGAATCGGGACTCGTGGACATATGGTCAGCTCGCACGGGGCGAACAAAAAATTGGTAGAAAACGCCGACAGAAGTTGGGAGTGTCAGCGAACGATATATCAGGGCTTAAATATTGTACCTAGTCCGCATTTCTCCCCGCGCGTCGGTTCCTGAGCTCGATGGCCGGGCGAGTAAGAACGGGAGAAGGGTGAGACGGAGGGTGCGAACCCTCGAGTCCTACTATGCGTGCGAGAAGGACGGAGTCGGAACGATATTTGGAGGGGGGAGGGGGAGGAGGAGGAGGAGAGAGATTAGTTAATAGCTGCTTTCGCTGCACCGCTTTCAGGGACATCTGATTAAATGCGGTTTCCAATCTGTCGCGTTTTCCAGTTGTTCGCTGATGGCTCGCCGCTCCAACTCGAGATGCGATCCACCGTGATCGAACGAACGAACGAGCGAAGGACCATTACTAATATATAGGAGAATAGGAGGCGACGGATTACGACACGTATTTCGTGACCACATGTTCCTCGACCACTGTTAATTTGACCGATGTAAAAGTGCGCGAGCGGAAACTTTCGTTACAGATTGCGACAGACCGCGAACTTGCGAAACGAATTTCACAATTTTCATAGTTTTCGTCAGTTTTTCTCGCAAGGTACGCAAGACTTCGTACGAATTCCCAAATCCCTGTAACCCGGGAGCATGAGCACCTGAACGGAGGGAGCAAGCTGGCGCGTGTGTCACCCACGAACATCGAAAGTTCTCGAAGTACTCCGTGAAATGTTCATATTTTGGAGAACAAAAATGTTTGCGCAGCTAGACAAATTTGAAACGCTTTCAACGTAAATAGTGGCAAACGTTGTACTTGATCGGTACTATATTGTATATTATATCATAGTAGGCAGAATATCATATGTTTGGAGTGTACACTCAAAAGTGATAGAGAGACTGATCCATGGATGATGCATGCTTTCGAAAATTATTGGTAAACGGTCTATTGTATACGTCTACAGATGTATTATAGGAGTTAGTATTATCCTCACATAAAATCCAAAAAATGAGATTATATATTATTACATAAAAAACAATTGACCCGATATAATTGTAGGTACATAATTGATGTATAATTTGCATATCGTCATATGGGATTGTATACGATTCTATGAAGTTATATATAATAATATATAAATAATACATGAATTATATATAACTATAAGGGATCAACTTTATTTTATATACATACATATAATATATATTTTTTTTTTTTGGGGAAGAAAGAGAGAGAAACAACGAGGGATTCATAGAGGCACATCAAGAAACAGCTCGCGAAGAGTCCACAGGTCGCCATCTGTGGTCGCGAACGTATACACATCGGTAAAAATTGTCAAAGAGAGAAATGACGTCGACATAGACGGGTCGAAACATTTGGGAAAGACTTGCTCGTTTCTTTTTCGAGAATTTAGAGGCTGTCATCAAAATTCGCAGATTGAACAAACCCGCGTTTCTCTTCGTCTTTATGAGAATTGGAAGCCACAGCCCGTAAAAACGAGCCCGAGGATCACGAACCTTGTCCACGAAGTCGAGCTCGTTTATTCACGACTTGACCGAATATCTCTCCCTCTCAAACATCGTGAAATGGCTCAATTATTACCCGTTTACCTATTTATTTTTTAACTATAAATCTTCGTACCGGAGTTTATCATATTTATGGAGCACGAGTGAAATACGAATGGTGATATAGCGTGAACGAGTTATTTTATCATAAACACCGTTCACTTCTTTTTACATTAAATTTTCTACTGGATTGCACATCATTTATTTTTAACACTCAATCATTTATATTTGACTTTACCATTCTCGTACGTTTCATTTACTGTGGACATTCTCCGCAAAAATTCGGAAAAAGCAGCTACCGAGTTCCTAAGATAGTAGAAAGTGCCATACAGTATGCTGAAGAATTAATCAATCCGCTTATCTATCAATGAAATGTTTCTACCCCTCTCTAAAAAAATAACTGTCTCAAAATAGCGGTAAAAAATGTATATTTCCCAAAAAATGTTCGTTACTTGAGTCGAATATAGTGAAACTTTATTTTTAATTATTGCAGTTTTAATTATTGTAATTTAAAAATCGCATCGATCACGATCGCATTAATAAACGAATAAACAATATAAATAACGAAAAAAAAAAGGAATTAATTAATCGTAAACTGTTTATTTCCCTAAATTTTTAAGGACACCCATCAATGACGGTTTTATTACGATTCCGTTTGTATTGTTTATTTAATTACTCTCAAAAGTTCTTCATTTATTTTTCAACGTGGCTGTTATCGGATACATAATATATAGCGAAAAGTACTTCGTTCCTATTTTTTTTTTCTTTGTCATCTCGGATGCAACTCCATTGACGTCGCGTGTATCGTCGCTCGATACTTGAAATTGTAATAAACTCAAACTATATGCAAAGAAGTTGAAGTAACCAAGATGATGGCCAACATCTGGTGCCCGAAGTACGGTGCTATAATACGAAGCCTGAAGTTATTATAAAAATAATCAAAGTTACTCTCTGGATCCAGGGTGAAGTCGTGCCCCGGCAGTGGAACGAGAATGCTCGTGGAGCGTTACAACCTTCTCTCTCCGAAACTCGCAGCAGTCGCAGGGTTGGTCCCCGGCCCGTGGCCCCGTCCCGCGCGACCTTGTTCCTCGTCCTTCCACCAACCTTCGGTCGAGAGGTTATTACCTTTTGACAATTATGCGTTAATTTGCACCTAGCCATACTTCAAACGTTTTTATTCATCGCACGACGAGTCAACGCGCGCGCGATCAACTCAAATAGCTTACGGCGAAACGCGCCACCCCAGCGAATCGGGGGAGGATCGAGGGTCGGCGGCGCCAGAGGATGATGGAGATTTCGAAAGTTTTATATTTTCAACTTGGAGTTGCTCCAAGCATCGCGAAGTGACCGGCCACGTGGCTACGGATGCCTGTGGCCGTCATCTCTTCAGCACCGTGTTACGCGCCGCGTGTTTAGGCGAGGCGAGGAACAACGATGATCCATGCGCGCGATGAATAACGTTGAATCAACTAAAGTTCTTCCGTCACGATTCAATTTGTAAGTTCGTCCGCTGTTTACTTTTTTCTCTCTCCTTCTTTTTTGGTTGTTGGGCATCGCGTTTGGGGTGTCATTGTGATTCTCGCGTCGATGTGTTAAGAGTCGTAGTTTTTGAGTCGGTGATGAATTTGTCTTGGAGTGATTCAAAAAAGGCGATACATATATTTATCTGGCTGTTTGGTTCTTTCTGTCTATTAAATACAGTTGTTCAAAGTTATTTGCGGCGATTTCATTACTGTAGCCTTAATAATTTATTGTACGACTGTAATGAGATTTCGCTCGGAACAAATGACGATCGCAAGATCGACTTTTATCATGTAGGTAGTCCATTCGTACTACTGGCGAATTTCACTGAAATGAGTTGGCAAATGATCCTGTCATCACGACAGGATTGCACGTAATGCATTAAATTTCTTAATCCCTGGCAGGTGCATTTGCCATAAGATTAATTTTTTCAAGGGAAATTATTTCCATTAACCATTGAGGTTTTTTTAATAAGAAAGATCTTCATTGACTATTGAAGTCATTTTTTTAATGAAAAACATGTGTATAAAAAAATTGAATTTAACGAATTAACGTAGTATTTTTTCAGTTAAATCTTCGTAATCCTGGATCACGACACGTCGCAGAGTCGGCAATTTTATCGGTATAGATCTCAATTCAGTGTTGGTGAGCGGATATGCACGGCTTTACAGGATGTTCGTAGAATTTTTCTTTCTAGGTTCAGCAGACGCAGAAGCCTCCTCGTCAAGTCTGACTCGACTTTTCGAGGTTGGGTGGGTCGAAAACTGTCCCACCTTCTGTTTAGCTGTTGATGCCTGAGGGGATATATTTTAACCCGCCTCGAAAAGTGCAAGTTACTCGTAGTCGTACAGTTCAGTGTAGTATTTAAACTTTTTCATTTCGTTGTCAATTCTATGCATTAATTGTTTTATAATTAAGAAACAGGCGTGTTATTTGATGTCTTGTACTAATTTTGAAGCTGTAAGCCGGTGAGATCAAATGCATCACACCATTCAAGTTATAAAAATAATGAAACAAATTATAAATTCCTTTGAACTTTTTTTTTTCAATTTATACGCTTATGAATTTATTATTTGCGCTGATCACGTAAAGTTCTTCGCCCTTCAAACTCAATATGGCAAACATAAATTGCTGCCCAAAAATGATATGGAAGACGTTATTGAAGTGTTATTTTTTTCTCATGTTGAGTACTGATTCATGTTGAATAATTGAGATAAGTGTTTATGTTAAGTTTTTTAGCATTGAGAAAAAAATGTTTTCATCATTTCTGAGAGGGGAGCGTTGTGCCGTTTTAGAAAAAAAAATTATTCGGGAGTTTTGCTGAAATAACGGTGAATTTGTTCGGGATAAGACACAAGTAAACTGATCTGATGGTTGAAAGTCGCAAAAAGTAAACGCCGCATTCTTGTACTCAAGAAACACCGCGGCAGTGCGCACCCCAGCGACGAATTTGAAAGTAATTTTTTTTTCGATCGTTCGTAAATAAAAAATCATCGCGTCCCGAGAAACACGAGATGGAACAGCAACACGCGAGAACGTGAGGATCGAGAATAATCGTAGATTTTAAACGTGCCATTTCACTTCCGTCGTGACTATCGCGCTGGCTCTCAGATTAGGCGCAGTGAGCTGTGAAAAAAAATTGGAAAACAAAATAGAAGCGATCATGTTCGCACGAGCAAACCCGAAAGGTTTCGCCGCACGTATCACCGTCCGCGTGCCCCGTCCAACCTACTCGCCCCGGCGGGAGTCCCGGATGTTTATCCCTTTGCGACGGCCTTGACGCTGGCAGCCGTGATTTCTAAATAGCAAAACAGCGAAGGGTTGCACCAGAGGTGGTAGCGAGGCCGATTTAACCCTTGCGCAATGCTAGATCACGTGAAATCAATTAATTTTGTCTATCGCAAGTTTGGAGGCGAGAGGGAGGCGTGCAATCGCATGTTCCTTCGCCCGGCACGTGGCCTGCGACGATCGTTCGCATAGAAGTGACTCCCGAGGTCATCAATTGCCATGGTAAGGGCGGCTCGCGTGGAGGATATCGTGCCCCCGTTTTCCCGCACACCGAACGCAAACACGAGTTGTCGTAAGCCAAAAAGCATAGAGATTCCTTTTATTCCTTGCCTCTCGCGCGGGCGTGTCTCGTTCTTTGCTGATACACGCGCCGCCAAATCTCACGATATTACCGACGTGTGAAACGGCGTGCGTTTTATCGCTGGACCCCAAATTTAATGCTGGTCAGCCCGAAATTCCCCGAGTAAAAATATCTCGATTTTCACTTGCTTTGGTTGAAAAGCAAAAAAAGGACAATCAGTCCGACCTTGAGGGGGTATTTTAGTCGTGAATTTTCAAAAAGTATTGTTGGTTTTGAAGAGGAGGAAGAGACATTTTACGGTGCAGGAATCGCTGAGTAACAAATGTAAGCATAAAACGTCACATAAAATTACTTAGACTGCTCGAAATGAGATTTAAGCGCGTTTTTCTCGAATATATGTTTTTCGAAACGATTGACGCGATATCTCGAGTTTTAGTCGATCGACTAACTTCCAATTTGGTGGAGAGCTTTTTAATATATGTCGCTATCACTCGACGAGAGATTTTTCCAAACAAATTTTCTATTATTTTTAAAAAACTCCCAAAGTTGAAAAATTGAGGGGAAAAATTACTTCTTTTTACATGGCCGTCATTTTGCGAGAAAAATTCGCATGATCCAAAATTAAAATAAAACTAATGATATTAATCATTACGACACTGAATTCATTATTGGAGAATAGTTCGTCTGATAAATTGTTCATTTGATAATATTAAATAATTGTAGTCGAATATATTCGCTTTTAGATGTTTTGTCCAAACTCAAGAAAAAATAAATATGAAATATACAAATTAATTATATTTCATCATTTTCCAGCAATTATCAATGCAAATGATATAAAAAATAATAAAACAGCGAAAAAAATAATTTTCATAGTTAGAAAAAATGTAATTGATTGAGTATTATAAATGGTAAATCGTTCGCATGTAGCTCTCATAGTTGACATTTTTCATTAACTTGAAGCTGTTCGTTGAAATTTGAGGTTTTTTTGTAATACTAAATTTAAATAATTTAAATTTGATTTTTCAATTAAACTAAAAAAATATTTTTTTAAAAACTAGTTTAAAACTAGAAAAGAAGAAAGCACAGTTGTTGTACTCACTTCAATTGGGCATAAAATTTTTGATTCACTATTTTTGCAACTCGGCTGGTTTCGGCAGATTTTTCGGGATTTACGTTACGAACGGAGAAAATATTGCATCAATTGAGATTGTACGTATGGAAAATGATAAATGTCAGAAGACAGAGGAACAAGAGAGGAATGCGCTGCGTTTGATTTGCAACGTCAGAATTTTGCTTCTGCTAGTACTTTACAAATTTTGCGGGTACTTCGATTCTCCGATTACCAATGAGGATGCAATAATTCTTCTAACGAGGATAACTTCGTTCTCGTATCCCGAAGTTCAACTTCAATCGAAAGAGAGAAGATTTTTATAGCTAAAATTTTGACATCTGAATCCTTTATTTTTGCTTGTTGCAGGTTCTCGAAAATTCAAGCTTCTCAGTGAAAAATAGACATTTGTTAAATTCGTGGCCGAGGTACACTCGCCATGTCGATGAGTAATGGATTTTCCAAATTCGAGGAAACGAGGTTTTATTCACGCAATTCGAAACTTTCACAATCCTGTTGACAAACAGCGTTGGGTTTTACTCGAACATTTACCGTTCCATGCTCACTGAGTTGGGAGAAAAAAAATAGTGACTGCTCATTTGATCTCTCAGAATCCGAGTTACGACATCGGCAATCCTGACTTTTTACTGAAATTGATTTTTTCGTCGACGATTTTCTCGCCGTTTTCAACAGCTGCCTAAGAATAATACGTAAAATATACACATTTCCGATCCGTCCATGAAGAATCGAGGTACGATAAGCAAATTTATTCCCAACTTTTCAAAAATCTCTAGACATCTCATCAAAAAAGCACCATGAATTTTAAGCCACCTCGAAAAGTTGAAGTTACTCGCAATCGTACAGTTTCTTATTTTATTTACAGTTTTTCAGTCTGTCGGCAGAGAGTGCTATGCGCCAACGGTACATGCATAATTATGAGTGAATAAATTGTGTGATAATTGGGGAAAAAAACTGTTATTCGAAGTGTTTTACTAACAATAAGTTTGAAGCTGCAAAGTGGTGGGATTGTGAGTATCACATTATGCGAGTTATTAAAAATAATAAAATAAACTGTAAATTCTTATACATTTTTCCCCTCCAATTCATGAGCTCGGAAATATGTCGTTTTTGACTGCATGGAGTTCGTTGCCCTTCAAATTCAATGTGGCAAACACGAAGAGGAGAAAATTAGAGTCTAAAGATAATATCGAAGACATCGCAACCGAAATGATTTATTGAAATGTTATTATTTTGTTTTCTTATTTTGGGTAACGATTTGTGTTGAATAATCTAAATGAATGTTTATTTCTATTTTGTTATATCAAAGAAAATTGTGTGCAAGGACGGTTTTCATTTTCTTCAAAATCGCGTACTTTAGAAAGTTAACCCATCAAGAGACAGACAGAAACTGAGTTAGATAGCATCAACCTAACTATGCCATTCGTAGGACAAATAGAAAACAAATACCGTTTTTTTATTTTGTCACTTGCAATGGCTTAATGCACACATTATGATAAAAGTTGTTATTTTGAAAAGCTAATTGCACCAATCGGCTCGGTAAAACGGCTATAAAAAATTGAATTTCTGGAACATAGATATTATAGAGATGTAATTTTATATCATAACCTTTTCGGTAGAATTCATCGGTGCAATCAGTTTTCAAATAACAACTTTTGTCATAATTTGCTCAAATAATGCTTTATAAACAATTGCAAATGACAAATTAAAAATCACGGGTATTTTTTTCCCAAATGCAGATGAATGACATAGTTAGTTTGATGCTATCTGGCCTGAGGTTTGCTTGGGATTTGGCATAATTACTCTTAGTCTGCGTCACACGATTGCTTGTAACTGTTTTATCCTAACCAATGGAACTTTCACAAAAAAATGTTATACAGGTGTTCATCATAATTTTCTCATTGTCAGTTGAATTGATTTTTGCAATCAGTTTTTAAATAACAACTTTTATCTTAATTTATTTAAATAATTTACAAAATAAAAATCACGGGAATTCTTTTCTATTCGCTCGTAAATGGCGTAGTTGGTTTGATACTACGTGGCCCAGTTTTCGCCTCGGCCTCAATGGATCCATCAAGCATCATTACAGATCTAGTTGTTAAGAATTTTGCTCAAGTCGTACGAGTTCGATGGCAACGATACTACCAGAATAATAAGACGACGCGCCAATCAGATCCGGAGAACGTCGTTATTTTTTACGATACCTGGCAAGAAGGAAGATATAAAAAGCGATTTTTTCTCCAGGGATGTCAAACGTTTTATTGCTCGCAGGTTTCGTTCGTTATTAATCGCGTGCGCGATGCTCGAAAAGTGACAGGTGATTTTTACGGCTTTTTCAGGCTCATTTATGCCGGGTCGAAGTCATTGCCGCGTCTCGTAGCCACGTAATTAATAGCGGTACAAAGTGTACGAAAAAACGTCTTCGGCTATCGGCTCCTTGACCGTTCAACTCTTATCCTTTCGATTCAAGCGTCAGAACGCGCTACGCACGAGTCCCCCGAATGAATTACTCGCGCGTGGTTATCGGAGAAAAAACTCGCATGAAAAATGACTAGATTCTGATAAATTTCATTGTAACCTCGACATTCGCCGAGGGCAGAAAAAACTTGGGAAAAAATCGAGGGGAAAAAACAACCTGCAATTATCATACTTCGTCTATTCTACGCATCGGATCAACATCCCAACGCCTGTGCCTATTCTAAGAAAATTTAAAAATCTCACGTTCGTCGGATTTGGGTCTATATTTTTATCGTACCCAGTCAGAAAATGTGTTCGCATTTCTTTTTTTCCAAATAACGTCATTAAGTTTCGATATCCCGAGTATAAAGTTAGTTACCTCAATCGGCTGTCGCGAAAAAGTGGCAGTGAAACGACCATCCTACGACGAGATATTTAAAAAAGTCAAAAATTGTTCAAGCTGAGTTGTGATTGAAATATCATCGAAGTTCATTAAATATTGACAAGCTTGACTTTTCAAAGAGAAAGTTTTTTCAACGAGAATTTATTTAAAGGATGCTTATCAACACAAGTAGCAAATTCCTAATAGCTTCCCCCCACGTGGACTTAATATCGTCCCCGATATTAGATGCCAATAAAAGCTGGCGTGATCCCGAAGCGATTATAAAAGCTGTTGAAGCTGTACGAACCAAAGAATCATCTGTACAACTTTCCTGGAAGATAAGAATTAGGTAAACCATACCAAAGATCGATTAGATATCCCAATATATTCGCAACGTACACATTTTTTATAATAATTGCTACTATGAACACAATTTAAGTTTAAGTACGTGCTAATTATTGTGATCCCCACACCGTCCCCGGAATACAATTAGGTGCCCAAAAAATAAGGTAGAATTTGTATTTTTATCTGTACAGATTTTCCAACAAAATCCACTAGTTTTTGATTATTTTCAACCCTTCGAGTGCATATGGGCCCTCTGGATCCATTTTCTACCGTATGTCTCACTTCGAACGGATGTTTTGGCATTAAATTTTCACTCTTCGTCGAGAAATAAATTAAGGGCCAGAAAGTATGGATAATTCGCTAAAAAAAAATGCATAATACCGAAATACAAGGATTTTAAAAATGCCCAGGGTCAGATCGACCCAATATGCACGTATAGGTTGGCGGCAGAAGTGTGCACGCGAAGGGTTGATAAAGAAGGAGCGTTGTGTCTAATGTTTGACGTTCTATTCGTCGTTTACACGTAATACTTCGTGTTCCACATTTTTTTTCTCGCAAATTTGGTTTCTTTGACGAAAAATATACATCGCTCTCGTATTTAGATTTTCTAATTGACGATTATACGATGAAAAAATCCATCCATTGAGTCGTCGCTGGTTTCAAGATGCGTACGAAAAATTCGAGATTACGAATGTCTGCGAGTTGTTATCGCTGAATCCCGATGTAGGATCGATCAGTGGATACGATCAGGAATGTATTTGGACAATGGTCGAACGAGGAGGCTGATCGATTTCGTCTTGGGATATCCTGTTAGATAACAGTTTGACCCTCGCGCGCCGTTGAACGCGTTCGATGGGGAAATATGAATGACGTAGGTACATTAAGCGGGCAGCAAAAGTGCTGAGAAAACTTGAAGTTACTCGAAGGATAATACTATACTTGGAGCCCCGTCGTAGATGTACATATTCGCGGCATCAATCTTCATCCATCACTTATGGATCGACCGTCGTTCGAAGTCTGCGTCGCTTCGTTCGGTCTTTCCTACGTGTGCCGTCCTCCTTCATCCTTTCTCTGCGGCTGCCTCGTTTCATCGCGGCCACGTTTCGCGAAGCTTCGAACATCACGCGGAACGATTGATCTTAGCTTAACTTCCAACGGCATTTGTTACCACTCTTTTATCAACTTTCGCGGAAAACTCATCCACCACAGTCGATCATCACACGTCACTTCCGAAACAGAAAATCACGCGTGAAAACAAGGATTACGTCAAGGATACCAGTCAATCGATTACTCATTCTCGAGTCTACCTTTGGGACCAACATGATGATTTCGGAAGATCCGATCCGTGAACTCTTCTCCGAAAATCAGAGTGAAAAAAAAAGACTACAACGACGCGATTCTCCGGATGAGACTCGCGTACCGCCGGAAGATTTGGCGACGCTGAACACGAATCTGGGGTCAGAATTACACGATCAGAACAGCGTTGGCTCCTAATCTCGGGTAAATCGCGTGATCCTTGAGAATTCCGAAGGTCGCTTCACGGTTTGGGGAGGATGGATCGACCTATTAATTCTAATACGATTTTCGTCCAGGATCCTTCGAATGTTTGACAACGAATACACGCGGAATGATTCCTCTCATCTAATCGAGAGAACAGAGCAATAATTTACGAGGGCTGAGCTATTTATTTCTTCTTAAAAAAAAGTTTTTCTCGTGAAAATACGCAAAATTAATTTATCAAGAAACGGAAGTAATTGTTTATTATTTTGGACTGAATAATGTCCAAAAAACGATTTTAAAATATTCGTCTAAAACTTTGGTACAACAGCTATTTTTATCAAATAATACGTAAATAACGCTATCTGATAAGTAATGTTTCACCTATTGAATTCAATAATAAAGATGAAAATATTAATGCCACGTAAATAAATTTGATGAGAACCAATTTGTTAGCTCAAATGTTTAATACTAATTTGGCAACCCACTGTATATACTCAGCAGATCTGTAACATATTGGATAACTGTACCCTTATGGATCATCAATACATTACCGTGAGTGAGCTATATTCTCTTTTACGCAATCTCAAAAGCAAGGGGAACAATTTTTAGAGGAAACGGTTCAATTTTGCACTATTTTATCTATTTTTGAAACACAGCATCTTGAGATGAATGCATCAGTGGTTCGTGTCACTGGAAATTTTATCTTGATTTCAATCTTAAGACTGTTGGCAAAACGGATCACCGATCGACCAAAAAAAATGAATAGTGACTTTCTATTTTCAAAATCAAATACGTCCAAAGAAGGTTATTTTCAAAACGGACTACATCCATGACAAATTTTTGAAATTGGTTGCAAAACCAACTACATCCAGCAGGCTCACATCAAAACTAACTACATCGTGATGCGAATTGCTGATAATTTAAAAATAAAATGATAAATAGATGCTATAGTCCGCTGTGTACATCTTAGATGTAGTTAACGAAAAAAAATATATTTTTTAGAATTAATATGTTAATTAAATTAATTAACCAGACGACTCATGTAACCCTTTAAATCATGGTGGGACATCAGTGTCCCACCCAGATAGTAACGATCTGTTAACGTTTATAAGCAGATAGTCAGCGATTTCGTGGGTTTTTTAATAATAATATTCATGCCTATTTAAAATAATTATTGATAATAACAAATTAGCATTTGAAAAGCAGAATCTTCAAAATAAATCCATCCAAGACGAAATAGATGCTAGTATTGTCTGACAATTCGTGTACGGAGGTTTTCGAGGTAGGGGATTTATAAATCCATTGTCAGATGAGCAAAATTCAAAATGGCGGATTCAATATGGCCGATCAAAATTGTTGAAGTGTGGTAATATTTTCGGAAATTTGGTCTGTAGGGGTTTTCAAGATCGCTGATTTTGGAATGTTGACAACGGATTCGTAATCAGCAATCTGAAAAACCTTGGTACAAGCATATTTCATTTTAAAAAAACGCCGTTTGTCGCTGGTCAATCCCAGGGACCATTGATACGGATCGTCCTCGCGCAGCAAGTAGGAAAATATGGCTGAGGAATGGACGAGAAGCGCGAGTGGGTGGTAGGTTTTCGTCGTGCCAACTCATCGATGGGTGTTTACGCGGTTCTGTGCCGCCGCAACGCCGACGTCGAATTCGCCTGTCAGACGTTATTGATGGACCACGAGCACTCGGGCATTCAGGCATTGAACATTGACCGTGGCAGCGGTGGCGCGGGCGTAGCGGCGGTAGGCACCTATGACGTTAACGCGAATATAATGCGATCCACCATCCCAGCATCCCCCCGCTCGTCTGCCGGCCAGCACAATATAGTTTTCATTTTCGGAAGAAGGGTGAACGTCAACCCCCTTTCTCGCGCGGCACCCCACGTCCGACGTGCCGCGCCGCGCTGCGACACTGCGCCGGCACCTTGTCCTCGCTACCGGAAAAACGAGGAGGTCTGCAAAACGAGCTGCGCGGAGAAGCTTGTAGGAATTCAGTTTGACGAAGAGTTCCTCGGCCAAATATCGGAGGTAATGACGCGTACTCCAAAGCCTCTTCGTCACGGACAATTTTGTCACCCAGTTCCTCGAGAGGGACGAGGAGCGTTTGTTATGTTTCCAACGGAGATTACACTCGACCGACTCGGCGAGTTTATTCACTGTAAATTGACTCCTCGTCTCTGACAAAGAGTCGCCTCGTATTATTAATACGTTTGTAACCGGACAAAACTGATTCCGCTTGGTCGCGCGATCGTATAGAGATTCGAAGACTTTTCTCCGGATAACCGCGAGTGTTTGACCTTGATATTTCGAAAATCACTCGTTCGTTTCGATCTCTGCATTTTTCACCAATTTTCTCGGCAATTTTCGACTAAACGGTCGGAAAAGTCTTTTCTCATTGGATTCCCAATTCCGGTTTTTAACAAGAACAAGCTACAAACTTGCGCGAGTCACTAACGAATAATATCCCTGGACTTGAAATTTGAGAAAACAAATTACTCACTGTTTTTTGCTCAAAATCTAACATCCCGTGAAACCAAGGTGCGCGAATCGCATAGCCAAAACTTTGACCACATTTTTGTTCAAAAGAATATTTTCAAAATCGTGGATCACGATCGTCAAAAAAAATCTCTTTTGCTATAAGTGAAACTCCGATCTTTTCAGCTTAAGAACGAAAATCTGACTCCCAACGTTTATGATTTCTGAACAAATTGAACATGTTTTTCGAAAGACCTCGTGATTTTTCATTAAATAAAAACGCGTTTTTTTCAAAACAACATTTTTTCGATCGGTGACTGTCATTTCTCCGGAACCGCTGAGCCGATCCTTATGCAATTTGAGCTACGTATTCTGCCCATAACCGCATTAAAATTTTAATTTTCACAACTTTTTGTTGCTGTCAAAAATATTGTAACAAAGTCCCTTTTTTTGTTTTTTTTCTATTTACGCCATTTTTTTTCTTCGCGAATAAATGAAAATATTCTCTAGCATGCGCAAGACTCACAGTCGTACTGATTCGGAATATTTTGGGTTTGTTCGTCTCAGATCAGCCGTTATCGAGATATCAATGCCTCTAGCGATTTATATGCTTTTCGAGAAGTGACGCTTGCCTGTTATTTTCGTGTATAGAAAGTGTTTAATATAAATTCAAAAAAAAAAAAATCCTCTATGGACTCGCACAGTGCATTTATATTGAGCGCAACCGATTTCATTCCAATTTCTATAGTAACAAGTTTTTATAACGCTACAAAAATAACTCTATTTTTTTAAGCATCCGAACCAAAATGATCCCTCAATAAGCCGGTAAAGACTTTGATGAAAATTTGATTCCTAAATCTTTTCGCCGATTTACGCTCTACAATGCATTTCTTTCAGAATTCGTGGTGAGCTCTCAGTTCTCGGTGGACCAAAACTGAGGATCTCACGGAGACAAGGACAGTGGGTTATGGAAAACGAAAAAACTAGCGAACAAACAAACGTACGGCTAATGTAAGAGGGTGACTAAACCCAGCAAACGTATCGCCCTTTTTCGCCGTCACCTCGAAAATGACCGGGCAATGTTCGTAAATAAAATGAATACGAGACGCACGTGCGTTTGCGATCATAGCACGTAACTTGGACGTGCCACGCTCGAGATGTCACCGAGATAGTGTACACACAGAGGCATTTTACCCGCGAGTATTCCATACACGCATCTCTCTGCATGTGAACGCTGCAAGGTTCGGCGCAGTATAAAACCAAGCTTTCGCTGCTACGCAGCCGAGAGAGTCAAAAGCCACGAGGGATAATATTCGAGAGAGAGAGAGAGAGAGAGAGAGAGAGAGAGAGAGAGAGAGAGGCAGAGAGAGAGAGAGAAAGAGAGAGAGAGAGAGAGAGAGAGAGATACAGGGGTGAGGAGAAGAAGAAGGAGGAGAGGGAAAAGAGAGAGCGAGGGATGAAGGGTGAAGAGGACACGTGACGCGTGTTTGCCCGGTACACAGTGTATACCCGCTCGCTGCTCCTGAACGAACGATACGGAGGTTGGCAAAACACCGGCGCAATGCCGGCATAAGCGATATTTATGTCAGCACAAAGGGACGCGCGTGCTAAAAGAACAACGCGATGTTAGGGTCCAGCTATGTAGGGCTCTGGCTATTGTATACTCGACTCTCGACTTCGTCGGAGCCGTGTGCTTGTGAGACTTCAATACGTGTTATCTGCACACGCGAGGAAACGAAAGCGTACCATTCGCATTTCGGTGTGCTCGAATCGTGTGACCGCAAGGTTTTCTCCAAATACGGCGAACGTTTTATTTCATTCCGGATTTCTGCTGACAAGCTGAGAAATATCGTACCGGGTACGATTTTTTCAAGACGTATCGAGGGGTAACCCTTGGGGTGTGCGAATAATTCGAATTTACGAATTATTAAACGCAGCTCGAAAACCGTGGGATGGATTGCTTGGAAATTTTGACTGTAGCTTACCAATCTCATTGTTCGCAGAAGAACATAGTCGTTTTTTGATTGAATGTGAACTGTTTGTTTTAAACGATTTACTGCATATTTTTCAGCCAAAAACGTGAACATTTTTTAAACCTTGTACCATTTTTACAAAAAATAATTCAAAGAAATCCCGCTGTGTACTTCTCTAGCCAGTATCATGTAAATTGGCCGAAAATTATTTTTTGTTCTCGCTCTTATACTTTGGAAGACACATTTCCGCTGGTTTTGATATCGAAAAAAGGCGTTTTGCTGGATTGTCTTTGTGGTTGCTATTTCATATAAGAAATGCAATACACAAGTTTGTTTTACATACTTCAATACGTGTTTAATAAACCCTGAAAAAAGAAACCCGATCCCCTTGTCCAGTATTGACAAAAAAATCATCAAAATCAGGCCTTTGCTTCATACTCAAAAAAAGAGCTGATGTTGTACATTTTTTAAGCATCTGTTATTACAGATATTGATATGAAATTTATTGAGTCTAATAAATACCCTCTCGAAGTACGTGAAACAATTTTTTCAAATTCATTTTGAACACTTTTCATACTCCTCGAAAAGTAGATATGTCGTTGGGAGCATTGATGTCTCGATAATGGCTCGTCTAACGAGAAGCGAGAAAATGAAAAATATTTAGATTCGGTATGACTGTGGCTCTCGCCCGTTATATGGATACAAAATATCTATTTATAAATATTAAAAAGGCAAGATTAAATAGAAACCAAGGTTTTTTTTCACCGAGAACCGTATCAAACGTGGAGATATAATGATCTGCGTTGCATGCAGTCTGAGCTAGTCGCGTTTCTTACGATGACAAGATCCCTTCTAGCATATCTAAAAACTCTGATTGTGAATAATGAAATTGAAGTATATCATCTGGTCACAACATTTTTCGCTACGCCAATGGAATGTTCGATCGAATCATCCACTGTGAAAATTATGTGCTCTCTCATTTTTGCAGAAGGAATTTATTAAAGAATACTCAAATTAAGAAGTACTAAAGGTGAAGAAATACTCAAAATTTTGTGTCCAAGGATCGAAATCCGAAAATTATATACCTTTCCTTTATTTTTCTCACACCAAGTCTCATTATCATCTGAAAACCGCATGGTTTTCTCAGTCAAAAGTACTCAGTCAAATGTTACGGAGAATTGAGAATATATTCGGCTATATTTTTTCCGTATAACATCACTTTTTCATCAAAAAATAATGCGATACAAGCGACTTATGCGCTGCCTCCGGAGGTGCCAAAAAAAAGTTCCTGCAATGCTGCCATGATTCCGGCCGATTGAGTAGCTAAAATCGAAAAGGGAGACAATGTCGTTAAACCAGAAGGTATGTGCTGCACAGCGAACCCTGATGTTCGAAAAATATCAAAATCTGCCAAAATGGCGTGATTAAGAAAACCAAATTTGTTTTTTTGCCTACAAAATGGTAAGTCTTTGCAATGCTAAATCGTCAATTCTAATGCAATCAGAAATATCCTGGTTCACTGTAGAGTACACGTATCCAAGAGTACTCAATTCAAATTTCAAGTCGATCGGATAATCGCTCTTCGAGTCACAATAGCACCCAACTTGAAAAATGTCATTTCTAGAAAAATGCGTTCAAAGGTAGATTGGGGCATTTCATAGCTACGACCGGTTGCTCTTTAGAACGCTGCCATTCGCGGAGTTACAAAGATACGGCCTCGAAATTTTTACAAAATATTCTTGAAAGTACAAGCTGCTGAAAAAGGTAACAAAAAAAATCGATTTATCCAAAGTGTCACGGTGGTACAGCCTCTTAATACGTCCTTTACTCGCGATAAAAAAAATCATCTTCGAAAATTGACACGAGAATCGCTAATTCTATATACGTTTGCAATATTTTTCCATCGAACGTTTCGATTGCCGATCAATAACCTTGCGCACAGGTGTCACGAGTGACGAACAAAAATGCTGAAAATTGCTGTGCCAAACGAACCAGATTCATGAATACACGATGTACAAGTCATTTGTGCTCGAGACAGAAATTATCACGGTAATACGTTGGTCGGTGTTGGGCACCCCGAACGATGTTGAGTGAACGACACCATGAAATCACCGAGATAGTGATTTTATAGACACTTGGAAGCGGCGCTATACACGTCTCGAGGTAGAAGCATATAAACATGGCTACATATATATATGTGTATATGTGTGTATATATATATGTATATATATATATATATATATATATATATATATATATATATATATATATATATATATATATATATATATATATATATATATATATATATGTGTGTGTGTGTGTGTATATACATATATATATACACATATACACATATATAGACAGAGGGTGGCATTGAAATTTATGCGGAGCGGTTTATCCAAAGTTTAATACTTTTCGAGCAAACAGAGAAGCCCACGTGCGCGATCCACCCTTCACGGATGCTGACAAGATTAAAATGGTGATTCTTTGATGTAGCCAAGCTGCAGCTTGGCATCGAACTCGTCGCACGTTGGAGTTTCGCAAAAAATATCACGGATAGAAGAAAAATAATGGCAAACGGTAGGAAATATCAATCTCGCGCTTGTAGAATCACAGGAAATTACAAATTTTCAAAGACAGTGATTTTGAAAAAATATCCGTAGTTGTTTTTCGCTGTGATTCTGCGAACCGATGATGTGAAATCTACTAGAATTGGGTAAAATTCGTAAAACTTCGAAATTCAGGCTTGTTTGTCTATAATATAGTGGAAAATCAATTTGAACTCCAAAGTGTTACGAAGCAGTGGAAAACATTTTATACTTTTTCCTTAAGAACTCGTTACTGGTTTTTGACTATTTTTTGCTTTCTTAATATTTTTTCCTGCAACCCATGGATAATTCTGACAAAATTACTTTATCGACAACATTTTCAAATGCAAATTCCATCCGTAACGATTGTATAGGAAATTCGAATCGATTAGGGAAATTTCTTATTTCACGTGAAAGTCTTGTGTACCGAGGCAGAGAATAATCTGTAATATAATAATTATGTTAATAATTACAAGGATAATAATTATTATCATCCTCGTGCCGTCACGACCAAGCACCCAAAGCTGTGTTGGTAAATTTCGAATACATTTATTGAAAAAAAATCCCAGAGTAAAAAAGTCGCCGGCGTCGAACGACACGTTTCTTATGATGGATAACAATTTTATTTTCTATCATTTATTCACGCATGTATGAAAATTGGTCGTAAATATAATCAAACTTCTATCCAGGATTTATCGAGAAATAATATCAATAAGTCCGATTGAAATAATTCATTTATTTAGGCGTTTGGTATACATACCTTTCTTCGAGTCAAAATCGTTTATTACTGACACATTTACATGAAATTATAATTTACCGTTCGTGATATTTTTTATTCGCTGTTTGGTTTATTTTTAAACCTGATGATTTAGTTGACATATAATTGGCAGTCGACAATAAATTGAAAAAATCAAAGCAACTTTCAGAAAATGGTTTTTTCAAAGGGGTGCGTGAAAATTCTCTTGCCACTTGGTTCGTTGAGATTGATAGATAAACGAGGAAATTGAATCGAAATAATTGTGTGCTGGGCTAATTTTTAATGATTACATACAAATCAATTGTTACTTCGCGTCGCTAGATTTAAAGAAAATAAAGAGCCTACTTGCACAGAATTTTGTTTATCACAGAAAAGATAGAAATAAACATTTATTTCGATTATTTAACACAAATCATTCCGCAAAATGAGTGGAAAAAATAACAACATTTCATAAATCATTTCTGTTGCAATAATGTCTTCATCGTCATCTTCAGACACCGATTTTCAGTGAATATTAAATTAATAAAAATAATAAATGTATAAGCTTATAAATTGGAAAGAAAACAATTTACAGGACTTGATAATTTATTTTATCATTTTTAATAAATTTCATGGTGGGATACATATAATTTCACTACTTCAGAGCTACAAGATTAGTATAAAACAACAAATAATTTATTTTTTTTATTATAAATTAATGTAGCTACTCATAGTTGCGTATTTACCGTCGAGTCATAGAACTGTCAACGAAACGAAATACCTTTAAAAAAATATTACGATGTTACTTGAACTTTTCGAGGGGGTTTCAAAAATATTCCTTACTGAAACAAAAACTAAATAAAAATTGGGACATTTTTTTAAATGAGCCCAACCGCAAATAAGTGACCACCGAAATGAAACACGTGGTATCGTGTTGATGTAACAACGCAACGAGGAGCGTTATGCGTCGACGATCAACGTTTTCTTTCAGTTATATTCGAACGCGCGTCCCGCATGGAGGATTAATTAGTCGATTACCGCTAGTGGACATAAATCGACGGGAGAGTGAAGTGAGATTTCATTGTAGATTCACCGTGTAGCCGAAATCCTTGATGGGTCAACGTACGGTCCGGACGAACAGTCGCTTCGGGCTGGTAGGAATATGTAATTATTTGTAAAGATGCAAATTACTGTCTAGCCCACCATCGAAGATTAATTACAATCGAAGTATGCAAAGCCGCGGGGTCAACGGGTCTCGACATACGAGACCTGTTATCCCGGCATTTTGACGCATGTCCCGTTCGAAAATCTCGAAAAGTATGACCCGAGGCTCGCGGCCTACATGAACCGTTGCATCTGCGACAGCTACGAGTGAATCGTTAGCCCGGTCGGTCACGAACTTTTTCGGCCATCGTTTTTTTCAATGAAAGGACCCCGTACACTCCTTATGGAAAAGTGGTTTCGGTCAATTTGACGGAATTTCACTGGTTTCAGTTTGGAACTTTGTGCCACGTAACATGTGTAAAATTCGGCCAAATTAACCGAAACCACTTTTCCATAAGGAGCTTGCAGGGTTTTCTCGTGGTTTTCCATGGTTTTTTCGTTTTTCCTCGTGAACCATCAACTTTACAGCAAGATTGTATTAGTACTTTTTTGTAGAGAATTTAGTTTTCTACAAAAAAGATTCCATGAGCCCAAACCGTAGATCAAATAGTTTCCGTGATAAATCCAATTAAACCTATTCCATGATACTTACTTGAGAGGTCCTAATCTTGGAACCCGTTGGGGTTGGGACTTTGTGCCCATCGAGACATTTGCTCAGAACGCCGAGACACGTAACATATGTGAAATTCAGCCAAATTAACCGAAACCATTTTTCCATAAGGAGTGTGCGGGGTCCTTTGGAGTATAATGGTTTTCGAGATTTCTAGTTACGAATCCGCTGTAGAAATTCCAAAATCAGTGACCTCGAAAACCCCTAGGTACCAGATTTCAGAAAAAAATTACCATGTTTCAGAACTTTTATCCGTCATATTGAATCCGCCATTTTGAATTTCCAAAATTTAACAGCGGATTCACAATCAGGGACCTCGGAAATCTTCGTATACAAATTATCAGATAATACTAGCTATTATTTCGTCTTGGCGTGAATTTATTCTGAAAATTATTTTTTCAATGCTAATTTGTTATTAGCAATAATTATTTTGAAGAGTTATGCAACATTTAAAATACACGTAAACTTTGACTCGCCATATCGTACTTTGTTTCATCGATTAACGTCTATTATGTTGACACGGTAATTCAGTGTGTTATTTTTTTTTCTGTTCCATAATGAAACAGATTCGTTGTATGCGTTTCGGATCGCGTGCTCGGTCGAGAAATTATTGAAAAATAAAGAACGCTAAAAACTTTTCGTTCCCAATTTTTATCCATTCACTACTGTGATATTTATCAATTCGTTGATATTTATTACTTATCATTCTTTAATATTTATCAAAATTGTCCATTGAGACAGTTTTGTTAACGCGATAGATACCCTTATATGTAGAACATTGTCGTTTACAAATGTTTGGTATTGAATGATTAATTTTAAATTAAATTTTAATTTTAATCAATTTAAATTATTAAAATAAGACTAACGATATTTATTATTGTGATACTGAATTCATTATCACATGATTCTGCGTCTCATAAATGGTTTATTTGATATTATTAAAGAATTGTAAATAAATGAATCAACTTTTGGATGTGTTTGCCAAACTTGAAGATAAAAGTCATATGAAGTATGAAGATCAATGATATCTCATTATTTTTCACAAATTAGCAATGCAAATGATGTAAAAGAAATAAAAGCATGAAAAAAAATAATGTTCATAATTAAAAAGAATGTAATGAACTAAAAATCATAAAAGGTAAGTCATTCATAAATACCTATAATACCTCTCATTCTTCTACAGATTAGGGCTTGCTAATAATATTTGAAATTTTGTTTAAATAATCGCGAAATTTCTATGTCTAACAAAACTAAATTCGTAATAATGGCAGTTTTTTTTGATTTGTTATAACAAAAAGGTATCACTGTCGTATGGAGTTGACGTGTTCTCTATAAAACTACACTATTGAAATTTTGATTAATATTTAAATTAGCTTCTTAAGCACTTTGAATAACTAATCTATAGAAATGTATGTACATAAAATAGTTTTCATATTAGCTTATACCCTTCGCTCAACTTGCGCGTTAAATGGTATGTATTAGTGCATCATTGTCGACGATCATAAGTAGATGTATTTTGTAGCATAGTTTTCTGATTTTTGAAAATTCTTAACTATCTAGTTAACTTCTCGAATAACACTTGTCTAAAATGAAACTCGTTCGGCCTCTCTGATACGCATACTTTGTAGTCTTATCATTTTTGTCTCGTCCATTTAACCCTTCGAGTTCGCACCTATTTTTTTCTCCGCATCTCCAACCCTCTGGGTCAATTTGACCCCGTCCCCTGTTTGACCGTCCATAACTTGGGAACTACCAAGCCTGTTCACTTAAAAAAAATCATAGATATAGTTTGAATAGTGTTAAAGTACTTGCTAGACGTTAGAAGCGTCTTGAAAGCCTTCAATACCCTTAAAAAAATTCACCCAAAATTTTTTTTTCCACAAACACCGAGGTCCTAGCAAAAAAATCGTATCCCACCTGATTTCTCCTACCGCCTCTTTTTCAAACGCCTGAACGCTGTTTTCGGTCACCGCTGATGACAGGGTCAAAATGACCCGTTGCGTACGCGAAGGGTCAAGGAAACATCTCTGAGCGAGTTCCATGGATTTTCACCGTGGTACCACAATTTTCAAGTTTTTGGAAAATGGTCGAGATGTAACTCGGTTTACGTCGAGGAAATTGAATCGTCGCTCCCAGGTTTGACGGCTCGTTGTATTGAAGCCTCGGGTAAACGGGCCGAGGGTGGGCGAACCCAACGTATTATTCGAGTAATGACCCTAATCTGGAAATTTATAGAGACGTCATCGTCTCGTTCGTAAATGTCACGGAGAGAAATGTCGTCATCGTTAAGGAAATAAGGTCGCTCTTTGTGGCAAATCACCGGAAACGCGGTTTTCAGGACATCGGCTTGACTTCGCAGGAAAATTCTCGTGACAGCGAAGAAGATGAGTCACGATTCTCGCGTGTTGCATTGTGTGGCGATACACCCGCAGCTACATCGATTGTTATTCCATCGTCATCGGTCAAGTTCTGCCGAGGAATTTGAGTCCGGTTGATCGCAGCTTCGCGCCGTCTTACCGACGCCGCTTATGCATGCGACTCCTGAGGCACGCACTCGAATGCACGTGTGACGGTTAGAATAAGATCGATATCTCTCTCGAATATTTAGTTATTCGTCCAAAACAAAATATAGAATTCGGCGAGTCGGATTGTTTCGTCGATCGATCAGTGATTTTCTTTTTCAGGAATTTAGGATCCTTTTCAGCGTCACGTCAACTCGCAGACCGGAATATCTTACGATCGGATGGTTGGTGCAGATTTTTGAACAAATCGTAGCTGAGGGGTAAACCACTGCAAAAGCATAAAATGAAGCGTTTTTTTAACAATTTTTTCAGGCTATACGAAAGGTAATAGAATAATATCAGTCAAGGAAATTATTAGGCATATGTTTAAGTATTAAACAAAAAATGATCAGCAATCGATATTCATAAACAGCGACACCAGAGCTCTGCTCGTGAAGCTGTCGAGTTCGACGCGCTTTGTGGTGGGCAATGTGGCTGGTGCAAATGTTCAATCTGGAGAAATACAAAAAAATCAGCTATATGCCCACAGCTGGGGAAGTACATTGGAGATTTCAAGAATATTCGAAACAGAGTCTCTAAGACTCAGGACCAGACTGAAAGACAATATTACATCACAAAGACAATATTAAATAAGGATGTTGACAAGTTTCCAGTGATCTCTTCGCATCAACTTCAGTTCAAACATACTACGGACTGGTATAATGCGCTAATCTTGGACAAAGAACCAGTTTGATCCTAGAAAATTACCTCGGTGATGCTACATATCAACTTGCAGTCTAATAGTTTGAACAAGAAAGAGGACACTCGAAAATTGCATTTGCCTTATTCGAATGTGTTACAATTCCTAAGCTTAGATCTAAGAGTTGTTCTGATGCGTTGTGAATGATAGGCTTGTAGTGGTAAGGTAATTGGTGATGAAGTTGTTCGAAGTCGGCAAATATTTTGATTTTTTCGAGCCTACGAAGTCTGTCAACGATTCGACTCATCACGGTTGGCCTATATATTCGTGAGGAATTTGTCTCCATTCTCGTTACTGTATCGTGGTCATTTTGTGGTTATTTGAGGAGCTTACCTTGTCGAACACGGGTATTGTCCGCGTTATTAAAGATCTAGGACTTTTAAGGTGATTTTTGTTCTGGTTTATAGTTTTGACTGCACATTTTACAAATTCATCTTTACATATTATTTATTAGATTGATCTATTTTATAAGATTCGTGTTTTTTGAATAAATTTTAGCTCTGACGAGGGCAGAACGTCAGGCGATAATTGACATTACATTTGACTCGACTTGATTGATTCAGCATCCGTTTATATTTTGTTTTGTATGATTGGCAAGTATTGAGACGAAGACGTTTAATTTTCGACGAAATGAGGAGTAATCATTTGTTGATACATAGTATTTGAATGAAGTAATCGGAAATCCCGTACGTATTCCCCTCCGAAATGGTATTCCAAAGATATTGATCAAAATTCGAATAGAGAGAACGAAAATTGTTGGAGTTATGCCGCGTGCCGATTCGAAAAATCTTGTTTCGAGAAGAACACGCTTAAAGTTTCCAAAGTCTCATCAACACCAAGAATTAAAAAATTCGACTGTTCAAATTCCAATGAAAAACAAATTCTTTTGGGTATAAAGTTTTTTTCCTCGTATTCTAGAAAGTTCGAAGCATCTTTAGAGCCAATAAAAAATTAATTTTCTGGAAAATTTACAGTGGTATTACGCCTTGAGCTCGTCCTCATCAAAGCTTCGATCATCCATCGTTCGTAATGCTGTCCCTTGATTTTAATCATTTGCCAGCAATTTTTGCTACTGTTTTCCGACAACAATAAACTAGAAGCTCGGATTTTTTTAAAATTTCGATCGAAAACTTTCCGGATAATTATACAGCAAATTAATCTGGGATCAAAAACGATTGAAGAAAATGCGGCGAAGTAAGGAAGACGAAAGTTCGAATCGGTTAAAATAATATCAGACTTTTTCAGAAGTTTCGAGCACTTTCAGTTTTGATTTGTTTAGCAATAAAAGTATTCAATTTTTTCTTAAATTCTTGTTAGTTAGATCTGAATACGAGTTCATCGTTTCGGTGGTATTTCTCTTTGCGAGTGCTCTTATACGCGAATACCTGTTGCAGGATTACATATTCAAGCTATATTTGGTTTAGCGAGTACCTGACAACTTTATTGAATTCGGTTTAATAGATGAAATATGAATATTCAAAGATCGCCGCTATCCCAGCCACGAACTTATTCCCCACTTGACTAGATACACGCTTCTAACTGTGATGACATCGGAAACGAAGTGTTTCGCCACAATAATATCTGCTTTTACATTTCGAAGAATTCGTGTAAAGTTAGCCAAAATTTGTTATAGTCGACGTAACAACCTGATTGGCTGTGTGCTTCTCGAATCCGAATGAGATGATCGTTTGAAAAATGTTCAAACATCTATCGACGTGATAAAATAGAAATTACGTAAAAACAGGCGATATGAAATATTCTCGTCGTGAAACGCGTTTTTGACACCCAAATTAGAAGCTGGCAGTTCATAGATTGTTTGTAGCTCCGCTTTCTCACCGGACAAGGTTATTTATATTTGCAATGGCCAATAAATGGAATTTTCAAAGGTGAAATTATGAAATAGAATGCACACTTCGGTTGGATAGTATTAAAATTGTTTCGAATAAAGTTGTAAAAATAGTGATTCAAAAACGATGTATTAATCATTATTGAAAAAAAGCCTGAAAAAACTATTTATTGTTTCACTAAATAACTGCGAAAATAATCCATAATCCGATGAACAGAGTACTAATTATTTGTTTATAAAATTACTCGAGATTCCTGATACTCGATTTGCGTGGAACTTTCAACATTTATACTTTCGTTGTCGATGAACACTTACGATTTTTTGAAAATCAATTGTCGACGCATTTTACCGATTAGAAAATTAATCGGCAGTAGAGTCGCTTGTGCGCTATTCGTTAAAGAAAAAAAAATTGTTGCATCGCGTGTTGGAGAGATAATAAATAATTACGCGTGAATGTATTACTCTTTGAGAAGTTCATCGGTAATGAATTATCATAAAAATGCATTACTCGCAATTGTAACAGGAGTATAAAATTTTGAAGCGTTTTTTTTTTCAAAACACGTTGGAAGTTTGGAATATTGTCATTCAAAAATGTTTTGTATCGAAGGATTGAGAATTAAAATAAAACTAACGCTATTTATTACTATGATACTAATTTTATTATTGGAAGATTTTTGTCTTATAAATTGCTCAGCTGATAGTATTAAACAATTTTAGATGAATGGATTAAGATTTAGATATTTTGTCCAAGCTTGAAAAAAATTATACGAAATCAGGAGATTCATTATATTTCATCATTTTTCTAAAAATATCAACGCAAATGATTTGAAAAAATGAAAGAATGAAAAAAGTTAATTCTCATAGTTACAGAAAATGGAATTAATTGAAAATCACAATTCGTTCAGGAGTACTTCTACTAATTGTTATTTTTACCGAATAAAAGATGATTTTAAAAAAAAAATCGTCAAATTCGATGCCCAACATAGTTAAATTTCGTATCGATGGCGTTTTGTTTTCATTTGTTACAACGAAAAATGTGCCACGACGTGTTCTCAATGAAACTGCACTATTGAAATGTTGATTAACATCGAAGTAAGCTTCTTGAACATTTTCCATGTTGCATAAAAAATGTCCAAACCAATTAATCCATCGGAAAATATTTGTAGAAAATAGTTTTCATATTCTGCGTTCAACGCCTCGACCTCCTCAACCTAAACAAAAAACAGTTCTCAACGGATTGAAAATACTTCAACTTGGAATTCGTAATGCAAACGCATCGGTATTATTTAACGGTGAGATAAAAATAGCAACAGAAACTGTGGCAATGGTATTTGATTCTTTGCTATGGTTATCTACGAAAAAAGGCAACGCAAACGTGAAAACACCAGTAATGCTTTCGCAACGTTTCCAAAAGCGTGGACACCCTTGGAAAACGTTGAATTGTGATCAAGCGAAAGTGGCAAAAGTTATCTAATTGAATATAGCGGCGTTCCCATTCGGAAAATAAATTATTAGTAGCAGATATGAAGTTATCTTGCCTCTCGGGAGACGTAAATTGCCATTATTCCGCCCCAACAAAGGGACGACGCACGCCCCAAAGATCTTAATTATTTAATTATCTTTCGACGTTATCCGCTACATCGTTTCGGAAATTATCAAAATCCTCGAAGATAAGCGAGTTCGCGAGCGAGCGATCAAAGAGAGAAGCCGAATTTCGCGATTCGCGATCGAAAGCTACGCGTATCGATGGATGTTCGCGCTTCTACGAATGCCACGAGGAGGCCAACTTTGGCACGAGCATGTTGAGAAAATTCAAGGGTATCGCTCTATTGTACGAGTAGCCCGTTGCCCGTTGCCCGTTGCCCGGGGAGAGAAGGGTTTGGGCACAAGAGACAGGGATTAAGCGTGACACCCGTGGCGTAAAACTAACCCCAGGATCGGCGATTCTCGAGGGGGGTAGGGATCCAAACCCTTTTTCTTTTCACTTCATGGTTGGCCCGGAGCTAGTTACACCGTGATACCGCGGCGTTATTCTCTCTCGCCGTGACTCCCTTTCAAAAATAAACTCACGATAAACTCATTTCGCTCGCGCTTTCTTTCTCGCCGCTCTTCGTGGCCACCAGCTGCAGTATTTTCAGCAACCACCGACGACTCTTGTCAAAAATTCAAATCTTCGAGTGGAAACTGTCGACCCTGTTCACATCGCATAACGAAACGTACACCTGAATCGCAAATCCCGAGAAGAAAATATTACGTATAATTATATACAAACAAAATGGCCCGATATATTTATGCATTTATGCATAATTATAAATAAATTACGTATAATTATACCAGGCCAATTTTTTAAAATATAATTACATCTCATTACACATAATATTTTCGGCGTAACAACGAGAACCAGGAAGAATTTCATGAAAATCAAATTTTGCACCCACTTTCAAAAAGAAGATTTTTTAAAACCTCAAAATCAGGTATAAAAATGTGTTGGCAAAAATGTTTGCACTTTTTATTTAAACGTACGGAGAAAAACGGAAATTTTTGAAAGGAAACACGATGTAATTTGGTCCGTTGATCAAAAAGTTCTGGGCAAAGACCCGAAATTTCATCCGACGTATCTCAAAATTTACCTCGAAGGTTTCGTCGAAGGGTACAAAAAAATGTCAAAAAATCGAGGAAATCACAAATGAAAATTTTCGACTTTTTCTTAATAAATAATTGTATTTTGAAATTGCTTTTCGGCTTCGTCTCCTAAAAAGATTGATTCTCTTTCGAAATGCAATCCATCGCTGCTCCTCCGCCCGGCGGTCAGTGTTGTTCATCCATCACCTATCTGTCCATTCGGACATCGAATATGAATAGCTCCTTGAATTTCACCTGATGCCATCAAAATGTATAGAAATGCAAAAAATATCGCATCTATTTTACGACGTCACCGGAGCAGAATCCAAGTACGCTCGTAAAAGACGGGTATCCGTTTGAAAAGATAGATCTGAAGACGCGCAACTCACCGGTCGATGATTCGAGAGAAAACTTTATTACGCTTTTCGTGCTGCACCCCGGATATGCAATACGAGGTTTTTCGAAATCAGGCTTTCAGCAACAGTTGTTTATTTTTTGAACACCTTTTTACCATTCCTGCGGCACGGTTTGAAAATAGAAATCGTGTTTCTCGAGAAAATCAATGCTCAACGTCAAACCTCTATCCCCGGAACGAGCGTTTGCTCAACAATCTCTACAGAAAAAAACGATGTCACAAGTTTCGTTCACTTTTCGATGATAAACGCGTAACAATTGTGCTAAGCTCACGCCGTGTTTTTAGTCGAGTCTTACAACTCGTTTCCCTTAATAATAATTATATTATTATAGTATATTCATATTATTATATATTTGGTGAGTAGTTACATAATTATTAGATACCATGCATCGCGTAGATATCTATTCCGCATCAATTTGATTCTCGAATCCAAGAAACTGTTGGATAATTTGTTAGTCAGCATCCTTTCAGATATATCATTTTACAGAAAAAACTCGTTGATGCAGAATTTTTATTCTTACTCTATTTTTGATTGCAAAAGTCACTGAAAAAAAACCTTTTTTCTTGTTTTTGAAACAGGTCCGCACATTTTGTTGACTTATGCTTAAGAATGAATTTTTGTAGTTCAGGCCGAAGCCGCAGTTATGCTTCATCTGATAATGTTTGATTTTTATATTTTGGATGATATGTTGCAAAGAAGTCGGCAACGTAAGTCACCTGCGTACTTTTTGAAGAGTTGCCTTTTTGTGAATAAATATTCATCAAAATGAATTTTAAAAAAATGTTGTCAATATATTTTAAAGGTGTATTTATTGAACCCGACAACTTTTATATTAATACGAATCATAGTAACATCGACACAAATTCGTAAAAATCGCCTTTTGGAGAACATCTAAAGTAGACTAGTCCCGTAAAACTTCGGTAAAACATCTTTGTAAGAAAATTACTTCACAGACATGTTTAATATTTTCGTAAGCAGTAACTAAAATTGCTCGACAAATAATAATAATACTCTGTAAAGTCTGAAAAATGACTATGCACGTTCTGCTGCCGGTGATGATGAGGAGGTATTTTTATATTCAATAAAAAAACGTTAGACAAAAATAAAAACGACCAAGTATGAGTTTTATATCGCGAAGCGCATTTTAACTGTTACAAGTTTCGGTTGGCCCTGAAATGGTGGCCGCTATCCCCCGACTCGTCACCCTGTTTCTCTGTACCGTGGAATCACACCCCGGTAAATTGACCCTCGCTGCTAAATACCTCCCTTTGGCACGTGGACGCTACAGGCTATAGAGCAGAGTGTCGGGGTTCCCCGTAGCCAGAGGAGCTAAGCGGCAGGACACGGCCAAAGGGGGCCACGGCGAAGGGGGATCCCCGAGCAAAAACGCGGGGGAGTCCCCTCCGTGGAATTAGAGAATAAAGCATAGATCTGGCTAGAAGGTACGCATAGACGAATGGAGAGAGGAAAAACTGTACGCTATGGGACAGAGGATTCGACGAACAACCACCCGTAACCGATGCTCCGAGCTCCGGACCACCGCGATGTGATCGTACACCAGAAACGTTCGCGACGACTACTAGAAGCGGGAGAGAGAGAGAGAGCGGAGTGTTTCATTGATTCGTCCCTGTGACTGTCGATTTGTCGATACGCGGTGACACTCGACGCTTTGTACGAATAATTGATGGTGCCAGAATTATACTCATTTTCAAAGTCAATCATCAATCAACGGGACACCGACGCCGCCGTTGCGTGGCGAACGAGCCTTCGACGCCTTCCCGGCATGTGTGTTGCGCCTTTACCTGCACTTTGCAAAGAAATATCAAAATTCTACGGCTGAAAATCAATATCGTGTGTTCCGAGAAAAATGTTACGCCGAAGTGTATCTTCGCACTTCCCGTTTCTCGGAAACTTCTAGGCAGCTACTGAACACTTTTCACGCCAGTCAAAAAATTACGTCTCGGTTTCAAATAGCTAAATCAATTTTTTCCGCGTCTTTAATCGTGCCTCAAGTATATAGATAGAAACCCTTTCCACAATTTTTACTATCATAATTGAAAATAATTATTTTTGATTATTGTTTTAATAATAATCGATACATAAATATTAGGCATACAAGAATTATCAACAACTATTGTTTTTTGAATTATGTTTCCTAATAATAATTTATAATTATTGTCTGAATTGGCGCGTGAATGAGAGTTGGTGATTTTTTAATCGCTCTAGCCTTTATGTATAAAATGTAACGACCACTATTATTCTCAGAAAATATGTTTACAGATAACCCTTAACTGTTCTCCCAAACCGTACTCTATAAAAAAACAGCTGTACAACTTTTACGGTGTTGAAGAGTAATACTCGCTTCGAGTACCTGAAAAATCAGTCACGCATCCATTGTAGATAATCGTTGCTTATTGTAACGGTTGCTGAATTTCTAGGAAAAAAAAAGATATTTTGCAATAAAAATCACAAAAAGATATTTTTGTTTGAGTCGCAATGAAAAACGTAAAAAGATTTGCTCAACGAAGACGTTGGAAAATCGGTGAAAGTGAACGAATTTTAATTTTACTTCGCGTATTCTCCTCCTTTAAGGATTCTGCGCGATTTCAGGGAGGACGATTCTTAGAAGGATTTTCATTGATCGAGGCAAACTGAAAAATGGGTATTTATTATTGATAACAATTATAATGTAATAATTATTATAATTGTTAATAATCAAGTGACTATTTGTTATTATGAATAATAATGACAATAATAATAGTAATAATTTAGTTTGGTTTTATCTTCAAATAACGAGCGATGATACTGCTAGAAACGTCCATGCAACGTATGCATTCGGATGCCCCTGTGCAAGCGTGCCCCGTGTTGGCGCGCACGCGCGCTCGACGCGAGCAAAATGCTTGGCCATCGTGCGATCCTTGGCACGTGCGAGGATCAATGTGTTTTGATTTTTAGACTTCATATTGTATCGACGTCGGTAAGCCATCTCTCCTCTGTCGGTGTGACACCGTGAGATGGTGTAGGTGTTTTACCTCAGGGATCACCCAGGAGCCTAACACTGCCAATCTACCACTACCACAACAGCCTATTGTGCTTCGATGCACCGGTGCGTGCCCCTCCGAGTGAAGAATTCATTCGGGAACCTCCATAGAAGCTGATTCATTCGTTTTGACGTTCTGACGTTTCAATAACTGCCCAGCATCCGAAATACGACTCATCGATTGATATATATGTAATGACTGTGTCGAAACCGTTCGTTGATGTCCGATGCATTTAGAACTTCCTGACTATATTCGACCACTCGCTAGAAAAGTAGGAAAGTGAACCAATTTCGCGAATTCCCTTGGATTGATGGAGTCTGTGGACGAAAATGACGAGAATTATCATTAAGTTTTGGGTAGATTCGCCACTCGTTGAACGAATAAGCGAGAACTTGCTCGAGAGGGTTGAGCTGGGACAGTCAAACTCAAAAGATAGGGATGTTGGGAAATAACTGGATTTCTGACTGCAACTGATCTTCTAATTACGCTAATCATACGTTATTAGCGAGATTTGAAAAGCTCCAAGAGTCAGCTTTAAGAATATATGGTGGTTATTTGTGAAAAGTTGAGTTGTGGACAAGTAATTGCAATTTTAATTTAAAAAAAAAGATTCCATAAAAAGATCACCTCTTACCAGGAAACCTTTCCAACCCGAACTCCCCGATTTTGATGATGTTGGTATACGTTGTAGGGTATCCAAAAATAGGAGACACGTGTTTTTCCATATGTGCTGAGAAGCGGGTAAGGGGGCGCAATCCACCCTCAAAGTTGACTCATAAAAAGTCCTTTTTCGATATATCCCTGCTTTCTAATTGATATTTCGCGATGGAACCACTTGGCAAATGCTCTTTGCGGTGATCCGAGGTTACTAGATATAGTTATATCCATAGGAGTTGCAACCCCTACTTGTTAGATTGGAAAAAACACATTTTTCGCGAGTGCTTTCTGTGTGAAAATTCTAGTTTCATCTTGAAAAATACAAAAAATTAATAATTTTGTGGACAAAATAAAATACCTGAACTGACAAAATTATTATTTCGCGTAAAATCACCTTTGGGAAACTCGTACTACCAAAAAATCCGATTATCCACGTGAAACGATGAGAATATTCTCTTTCGAATTGATATAAAATGTGGAAGATGTATCTTATTTTTGATACATCATCAAAATACGTCGACAGTTAGATCTACTAAGCTGCTGTTTCATATTTTCCGTCAAACAATGTATTGAAAATCACTACAAACGTATTAATAGTCAGTTGAGGCATCCGATTCATCTGTTTTGACAAGTTGTCGTAATGGAAAAATAGTTTTTTATATTATGTTATGCATGATATAATTATGTAATTATGTAGTACATCGTGTAACTATGTAATTATGTAATACATTATGTAATACATAATTTAAAAAACTATTTTTCAATACGTTCTTTGACTGAAAATACTAAACAGCAGTTTGGAGATCAACACCATTGAAGATTTACTAACTAACTGTTAAAGTATTTTTATGATATATCAAAGATAAGATACAACTTGTCAATTTTATATCAATTCGAAAGAGAATATTCTCATGGTTGCACGTGGACAATCGGATTTGTCGGTAGTGAGTTACCTAAAGAAATAATAATTTTGTCAGTTCAAGTATTTATTTTGCCCACTAAAATAATATTTTTATTTTATTTTTCAAGTTGAATCTAGAATTTTTACACAGCAAATATATGCGAAAAATGTGTTTTTGCTATCTAACAAAAAGGGGTTGCAACCCGCTTAGCCGTAACAATGTCTAGTACCCTCGGATGACCGCAAAGAGCATTTTCCAAGTGGTTTCGTCGCGAAATATCAATTAGAAGCAGAGATAAATCGAAAAAAGATTTTTCAGGAGTGAGATTTGAAGGTGGATTTCGCCCCCTGAACGTGCTTCTCAGCAGATATTGAAAAACCCGTGTCTCTTATTTTTGGATGCCCTACAACGAATATCAAGATCGTCAAAATCGGAAAGCTCGGGTTGGAGAGGGTTTCTTGCTAGAGTTGAGCTACACGTAGCTGCAACGTTCATCTTTGGTGAACAAATATGAATATAAATATGTAGACAAAAATCTTCGAGCGTTTCGAGTAGCGGAACGTGAAAATAAAATTTAGACCGAAGCTTGCACCGAGAATCTACCAATGCTCAGTTTTTGAAGCTTATAGCTGCAGGACAATCTTTTGAATCGATACAAATAACGGAGACTAATAATAGTGTGGGAAATAAAATGCATGAAACAGCACAGAAAAGAGTGAACGAGTGCGCTAGTCAATTTGTGCATTTTATTGGATGTAGATTAAATATTGTACGGATATTGAGAGACCGACAGGGAAACGTGAGAAAAGGCGGCGAGAAGCAGGGTGAACAGAGAGGAAAAGCTCCTGGAGTTGCCACTAGCTTCGCCGTCTTGTTAACTCTTGACCCAATTAGCTGCTCGTAAGATAACGAGTATCACCCGGTCACGACGAGTTCTCTGCGAGGTACTGGCGTGGAACAAAAGGGTTGAGGAAAAGAGGCTAAGATTGGAGCTACCCGAACCGACGCTTCGAAACACCAACCCACGGAAGTTCGGCGAGAAAATGGTTTGTCCAATATATCTGATGAATTTTCTTGGAACATACGCAATTTTCGTATTAAATTTCGCCAACGAGTACAAGGTTTTTTTATTATTGTGAAAAAAATGAGAACATGTCGTTTAATAAACTTCACGAATATTTTTAAATCATTTTCTGAAATTTATTTGGTCCAAAATAATCAGCAAGTAAATTTTGTTTCTTAATAAATTAGTAACGTGTATTTTTAAAGTCATAACATTTTTTTTTCGCTAAGAAAAAATTAATAGGTGTGCTCTCGTCAATTATTGCGTCATTCTATCAATCAAATGCTTTTTCACATGAAAAATAACCATAAAACTTATGATCGATTATTCGCAAAAGAAAAAACAACTAGTCACACTAGAAAATACAAAAAACTGTGTAATGCGCCTATTGATTTGGCAACCTACTGTGTATCAGTATTTTTGGACACATCCTGTACATAGTTGCATAACTACTAGAGCAGGTGTTAAGTTGAGAAAGGATAAATTCCAATCGTTTTTGAAAAATCTCATAACAATTATCAAATTAAGGAAGTAATGCTCGTTTGTTTGTTCGCGTAACAACGAAATAAGGAGATCTCAAATAAAATCGAGTAGAACCCGTGATTTCGAAATAAGCCTTAGAAAAAAATAGATGCAGTACAATTTTGAATTTTTCACTTTCTTCAAATTTTTTATTTGGAATGAAGAATTGAAGGTAAAATACCGAGATATCGAGACGACGAAAAAACGTGATTCCAGAAACGCGAAAAATGTTGCCACGACGAGGGTAAAAGTTGAGAGAGAAACCAAAACAAGAGATGCGAATTCGAGAGGATACCGTCGTCGTGGAATGTTTTAACAAGAATTTGGAAAACGAGAAAGCAGGGAATCGCGTCGGAGCACCAAGTTCTTTGGGAAGGGGGCTGTACGAAATAATCCAGGCGCGAAGAGACCGAGAAATAAGATGAAAATACCTGCGGAGTTAGAAGTCTTCGAAGCTACGGACCGACCTACCCTCCACCTCGAAGCGTTAGCTCCACCGGGACGGCATGGCAGTGGCGAACGCTATGGCGTCATTGGGGGTGAGAGAATAAGACAGGGAGTCTTTATATAATTCCGACTAATACTCGCTCGGTAAAACTTATACAACTCTTGGAATTAACGGCTAAGTCCTTTCCCCAGATACATTCTTAAATATTCGTAATAAGCAAAGTTATACTTCCACGCCGGAAGAACTTTCTTGCAATTTACATCTGATTTTATTTATCGAGATTAGTAACGCGCGGCGCCGTCTTTGTTCGCGGACACGTTTGTCCTGGCTCAGCAGCCGCGGACCATTTCCAACTTGACTAACAGTATCATCGCGCGAAGGGCGAATGATCTTCAGGCGAAACTAGCGTGTCTCGTACGGTGGACGAAACAAGAAGGTAGACCGATGGAATTTTCCAGTATCTCCGTTGCCTTTGTAGTTGGAAAGAAAATGTAGGAAGTTAATTTGATTGATTATGAAGAGCTGACACAGCGGTGAAAAATACATTTTTGTCAAGATCATAGTTCTGGCGGTCTCAAGGTCATCGATGGTTTTTCTAATGGAAACATGTTTTTTTTCATCGTGATATTTACATTAGACGAATCCAACGACCTATAATATTGTGACCTTGAAGCGATGGTTCACCGGAATACACGCGTAAGAATCATTCATCCGACGTCTCCAAAAATGTGCCGAGGTTAATGGATATCACTTCCTTTTGCACAAAAAATTCAAGTACTCAATTTGGACGATTTTATCGTCAATACCATCACGATTTCCCGTTTTTACGTATCTTGGTGAAACATCCTTTGATGGCCATAGTGTTACAGGTCGTTGGATTTGTCGAAATATCAGCTATATTTTAATGAAAAAAAAATACATATTCTCCTTTGAGAAACCATTGATGACCTTCGGAACGCGAAAACTATGACCTTGGCAAAAATAAATTTGTCACCGCTGTATCAGCCCTTGGAAATCAGTTAAATTACCTTTTGACATTTTTTTCGTAACTCTCAAGGCAACGGATTTATTTTGGGTGGTCACGTTAAATTGACCACACTGTATATAAAATTGCAAAAAAATTGTACGTAACTATTTAGAACTGTTCATAAGTGTAAATTATGTATAAATTACGTATAATCATGCCAGGACAATTATTCATATGTAATTAAATTATATATAAGGCATTCAATGCCAACTTGTCTGAAAGGGAAAACGGCTTCGCTACCATAATAGGATTTAGTAAGGGCGTAACTCGACGGATTTTCTGTGTCGCTGGTACACGTTTTGCATTTCTGAAGCGATCTTCCAACTCTTTGTCCATTGGACTAGGTAGATACTTAAATTTTCGAGAACCGCATATTTAGGACGTGATTCGTCAATAACGTCAATAACCAGGTTCAATCTCTAAGGTATGATGCAGTTATTGTCCCTCGAATTCTAACTTATAGCAGACGAAGTTATCTATTGAGTGACATATGCATAAAATATTAAAATAGTAATATTCATAGTTAGGTTGGATTATTTTCAATTATTTTTCATAATCACAGTAACATTTTCGACACTCCGTGCGTGAATTTGAAGGTCAGAAATCAGGATACTGTCAGGGTCAGAAGCTGCAATAGAAGGAACTCTGAGGGTCAGAAAATAGACCTTTGAAAACCAATTTTTAAAACAATCATTCAAATTATTAGTCCAATTCAAATAATTATTTCACGCACGTGAAGTGATTCTGAAGATCCAGCACTAGTTGATAAAATTAGAAATCTCTTCTTTAGGTGAAATTTCATAGGAATTATTTTAGTATATCGTCAAGGGTCACTCTAAAAAGGTCAGAAACTGGGCCCTTTACCTTAGTTTATCATTAATTATTTTGTTATACCTAATAAATATTTGATTCGGAGACAATTTTCAATTAAAGTACATCTCGCAAACAACACGTTTCTACATACTTTAGTATTAAAATATATTTTCACGAATACTTACGATAAAATAATGTAAGTACATTTTTTTCCTCGAGTACAACAATAATTGCATAGCTTTTAATTAACTAAACTATTAATTAGTATTCAACACGATAATTTTTTCTTATTACATACTTAAAATATGAACACAAAGGTTTTTTATCACAAACAAAAAGTGTGTATGGTGCGTTTATTTGTGGCATTTTCTCTTATTGTCCTCATGTTCGTGGCAATTTTGGTCTGATGCTTTCGCTCGTGAAAAATTCGAGTGAACAGTAAAAAATTCGAAATATCATAGTGAAACTTCACGAGATGTTACGCATTTCTAGTCCTGTTGTTTTCATCCGCCGAAACTTTATTCGGCGTCGAAACATTCGCAGCACTTGTCTCGCTACGATACCAGCGGTGAAATCTGGTTAATCGCATCATTCGGATTCCTCTGGCACGAACGCTCGTTTCAAAATTAGCGAAGCATTCCGATGTTAATGAGATTTTGCTCTAAATTTTGATCTGTCATCAAACACTCGACACGGATCGGACACGATTCTTTTACGTCCAGGTGAAACTTATTCTGAATCGATAACGTGATTGATATCAGTGTTAAATAAATTCCAGTATTCCTGAGAATTCGGTATAAAAAATGAATCAATCTCAAATCAAATTATGTAAAACAAATGCGAACTACCAGACATTTCTTGCATGATTTACCAGGCAACAAAATCATTACGCAATGTTTACCAATAAATACCCGTCCGTCATCTTGATTGAGGGTGGCTTGGTCACTTTGGAAATAAACGCCAGAAATCTGTGAAATTTAGATACGATGCCAATAAAGTATGTCAGATTCGTTTGCAATCCAGAAATACCATTGTTGACGAATTAATTATCGAGAAAATCACTACCGGAAAATTCTCAGTTTAACACGTAGTTTTACGAACAAAATTACAAAATCGACTCTAACTCCAGAATCAAACGACAGACCTCGCTAAATTAAATTACGTTAATAGCATCTATTTCAAAGAATATTTTAGTTTCAAGAAAACAAGGCGGATGACGTTAATTTGGAGAAAATTATCAGAAAAGTGTAGAATACGAAAATTGTTTCCCTCTGCTACTACAAGTAAGATTTATAAATTTCTATAAAAAAAAATTTCTGCTACATTTGCTGCGACTTTCCACTCTTTTACTTAGGTATGCCTATAATAAGTATACTTGTGAGAAAAACCGGCAATAACCATTCGAGACATTCGTACCCTTATGAGGCCCCTCACTTGCTACGATACTAAACGACGAAGCCACCTTAAACAACAAGACGTCAATGATCCCGATTGAGCTCGTTGAATCTTTATCAGTAACAAGTTAGGAGATACAATCCATAGTTTTCAATAATACTCGCGACGAACCCAATCAAATAACCATCGATAACAGATGTCTAACAAATTTCAATTCTAAGTTCAATTTCAATTTCACTTTATGAATCCAAAATAATATTACAAAATAATTCCCAAAAATCTAAACTCATTGCCTGTTCGTGGATCCGGAGCCTGATAGACTAATTAACACAATCAAAGTAATAAACTATACTCAAAGAAAAAATGTACCCAAGTTTATACTATAAAAATGGCATTTTTTTATATACAATCGCAGTGCCGTGATTAGAGTGTATAGATTTAAACTCAATATTCGTTTTATATTTGACATGTTACATTCTTTCAGCTTGTTTTTGTTATATGGTCCTAGATGTGTCGAATTTCTCAATTGTGATGGAAGTTTATTGGATAATTTTTTATTTTTGAGTAACAATTTATTTAATTTTTTGAAATTGATAAATTATTCACGTCAAGTTTCTGAAAATAAGGCACAATTCGTTCCAGTCATCGCAGAGAAAGGAGCGTGTACGATGGCCTTACAAACAGTTAACAATTGTTATCCATAGACTTGTATTGGTAAATGTTCGACACTCGACAAGACTACGATTTGGAGATTATCTTCGTAAGATAATCATTTGATTGTTTGGTTTCAGATAAACACTGCTGGAAAAGACGTGCCTCCATTGTTAAAAACATCGCCAAAATGTGCTCAATTTCTTTGGCTGCCGTTGGATCGGTGCGAAATGTTTTTCGAGCGTGACAGTTTAAGATGGTAAAAAAGTCTTAATGCACTCACCACGAAGAGATAGTATTCCGTTATGCAAATTATGATTGGTTAAGCGTAATGTGGAACAATAAGCGAGGGAGAGACAGCAAGTTGTCTCTGGATCTCCTCCCATTTTCCCTGCTGTCTCGGGCTCTGATTTCTTCTCATCCTTCAGGGTCCAACGGAACAGACGAGAAGTTAGCGTCGAGCAGAGAGACAGATCAAAAGAGAGCGGTCGAAGAAGCGAGAGAAAGGCGAAAGGGAGGAAGGAGAAGTGATTCGTGGAGAGTGAGCGATATTTACATGCGATTTGCATACTAGTTGATCCCTATTGCTTCCATCTCCAACCACCCCAGTCTCGTGCGATTCACCCCAGTCCTCTCCAGTCTTTTGCTGAACCTCTGCTTTGCTGCATATATATAAATATAGATGTATATATATATATATATATATATATATATATATATATATATATATATATATATATATATATATATATATGTGCGTGTGTATGTATATACCTGCGTATTTTTATACGCGTATATATGTACGCGCGCGCGCACACACACACACACACACACACACACACACACACACACACACACACACACACACACACACACACACACACGTACAGGTACGCACATACCGAACCATTATATCTACGCTTTTCTCACAGAAATCGCCCCTCTACCTCTCGTTACTCTCTTCTCTCTTCGGCTCCTTACCCGCGACATTTTCGCTTTGCCGAGCCGACCAGCTCGTTACTGCTGTATTTTAGCACTTTTATTATTTGCTCAAAATCGTTCTTTGTTCCTCGTTACGTTCCTCCCGACTTCCCCGGTCCCTTGCGCAAGAAAAAGGATCTCTGGGGGGGAAAAAACAATATCAGTAATCCGCAGACTAGGAGCGAGCGGAGATCGGTGCGAGGTTTCTACTACGACTGTCGGCATAACAAATCTACGAACAACCTGACTTCATAAACCAATCCAACCCTTTTTGGCATATTTTCGTACCGCTAATCTTCGCTTTCAACGCGATTATTCCGAGGCGTTCGACGAAAATGGAATACGATCAACGAACCACTAACGATTTGCCTAACGAGGTACTTTCGATTTTTCTCTCTCGAATGTAGACACCGCAAGAGCTTTTTTCTTCTTCCTCTTTTAGAATGATTATTAGTCAAAAGTGTCGGTTGTTGGGAAATGTCGGGGGAAAACGTGGGTGATGCTCGAATCTCCAATTATTTGTCTCGATTTTCGACACTCGGAGGGCTGAGACGAGGCGCTTCGTCGTCGCGTTGCAACGCGTTGTAAAAACGTACGTTGGTCCGTTCAATAAAGTTAATGCTAAGTATACCTGTTTAGCATAGAGGGTGGAGTCTTCAGGAATTGGTACGACGCCGAGTATCGGAGTAGATACGTTTCCGTGGCTGTACGAGACTGGGCGTTGATAAGCTATTGGTCACCAACCTCGGCAAAGTCGAGCGTGGTGTCCTCTTCGTCTCGTGGCGTAGCGAGCTCCTGGCTTACGCACCTCTCGCCCCTCAGGTCTTCTCTCCCTCTTCTCTTAATTATCCCAGCTAATTTGCTCCGCGAACCAGACAGAAAAACAGGAAATTCTTCCTTCCGTACGATCTGCTTCAGTACCTACGCGAGGAGACCCAACTACATTTATATGACCTGATTACTCCACTTGCCAACTGTTCGAAATTAAAGGAAAACTCATCCTACTCGAGGAAGAATCTGCAATCTCGGAACTCCTCGCGGCCACATCTTCTCAGACTACTCGGCTAACGATGAAACGAGGAACGGTACTGTGATCGGTACGAAGAAACTGTAAGATTCCACGCTAAGAGCGAGCCGAAATGAAAGATAAGGCCAACGGAATACGATAGCATTTTTAGGACAGCGATCGAACATAATCTTTTCATTGGTTTCAATAAATACACTCTTACATGCACTCTTACAAATGTACCATTCTATTTACTCAGTATTTATTAACAAAACTAAAATCATATCAATCTTTTTATTCTTACTATATTGTTTATCGTAAAAATCAGGGAAAAAATTCACTTTTTTCTCGAAAAAGCTCCGCCATTTTCTTAATTATGCACGAAACTTCGTAATTGTAGTTTCAGCCGGAGCCACAGTTATACTTTATTTAGTAACATTTGATGTGCATGTTTTGGATGATTTGTGGCAAGGGATGACCAACAAATATTTTTAGCATTTGTGCTTTTTTTGTAAAAATTATCCTGACAGAAGTTGCAACAAAGTAAACGAGTTTTTGATTATTTTTACTGATGAAGGATTGTTGTGTCTGATGTTTGACGTATTATTCTTTAGCTCATTCGGGCTCAGGCGAAAACTGGGCTAACTATGCCATTCGTAAGTGAATGGTAAATTATGGTAAAGTTGTTATTTTGAAAAACCGATTTAGTTCATCGATTCTGCGGGGAAAATCATGACGAATATCCGTGTAACACTTCTTTGTCAGAGTTCAAAGTATTCGTCATAAATTTTTCCGTAGAATCAGTTGGTGCGACCGTTTTTTTTTTTTAATGAAAACCTGTGTGGTGGATTGTTTAATTAATTTTTATAAGTAATTGCAATTGACGAAATAAGAAATGCCGATACTTTTTTTCGTCCACCTATGAATGGTGTAGTTAATTTAATTCTATCTAGCCCAGCGTTTCGCAGTGGCCTTGACGGATTAATTTACAAGCTATAGTTCTCTTTCCACATTTTTTTTACGAAAAGGGGACGATATTCGTCGACTGTATCCGACGCCTACGTGGAGCATATCTCAGAAAATCGTCGTTTTCCGAGGTAATACTTGTTTCCACGTTTTTTTCGAAGACCTTCGCGAAGAAGCATGAAAAGGAAAAAAGTGGCGATGCAACTAGGGATCCGATGACCAGGAGGAACCGATCTACCGATTGATATCTGAAGCCCGTGCCATGAGCAAACTACGCTGTCTAATTAACTCCGCGACTGGATGACCTCACAGGACCCTCTCTTCGTATCCTTCGTTCGCGCCGGACCATTTCTCTGCAGCGTATCCTCTCCGGGATCCTCTCGCTGGCACACGCGCACGTACAGCACGACACGGATACGTGCACCGATACGAGAAGGCAAAGACGAAGCCTCTCTCACGACGCGATGATACCCTCCTGCATCTGTTAGCGGATAAAGACATCATCGTGCCTTCGAACGAGACTTGGGCTTCGGTACAGTCGTAGCTATTTCGTAACTCCTCGCGACGTCCTCTCGCCACGGAAGTCGTTTAAAATCGAACGATAACCGCGATCCATCCTGACATCGGATGGCTCACGTGCACCCTTCATCCAGATGAGTCTTCGCCGATTTTTAAGCACCTGGTCGGCGCGACTCCGGTCTTTCCGGGAGATTCGAGACTAGGTTTGCCGTAGAGTGTACCGTCGGCATGTTGTCTTCGATAAAAGGTATGCGACATCCAGGACTCGAGGTCAAAACTCCGCGGATAAACGCGTCGTCGCGGTATCCGAGATACTCGTGGTGTTTCGTTAATTAAAACAAACGGACGGGAGAGCGAGTGGATGGAACAGCGGATGGACGATCGAACTCCGACGGGGCGAACGAGCCAGCCGGTTAATTTTATGCGGGTGACGAAGAACCGCCTCGCGCTCTTTCATTACCAACGGCAGTTCATCCATCAGCTCTGGGTGCGGTGTATCATGTAGCGGATCTCTATCGAACTACGGGATACACGAGAGCCAGCAGAATTATCGTCGGGGTGCCGCATCAGAAATGATATGCGCGAGAAAAATTTTTTGTTTGCTCGTAATTACATTTGGATTTTGCGAATCTTCTCAAATATCTTCTACTTGGGCAAAAAATTGTCGCACAAACGTTTCTCATCGAAATATTGTAAGGTATTTTTCAGGTGATTCGGTGTATCTAGATAATTGTTTTTTATTCTGTAGATAATAATCTGTGATTTTAAGAAAAAATTCCAGTAAAATAAATGCAAATCAGCTGCGCATTTTTCTATGTCTTAATCCGTTAAGGCCCGGGCAAACACTGGGATAAAAAGCATCAAACTGTCTACACGAAGAGACTTTTAGTATGAAACTTTGTTTTATTCCGTATGGAAAATTGACATGAAATATAAGAATTTCGGTATAATCGAGGTACTGTAACAAAAATTCGCATAGTGACTTTGAATTTTACATAAAAAGTGACAGTAAATGTAAGTCTTCATATTGAAATCTGTAATATACTCGATTAACAAAAATTAGTAAAGAGCTTTGCGAAGAGTGAAATTAAATGCTGTACGTTTCAGTATAAACGCGTGGCAATTACACCCGTCAATATGTACTTTTAATCTTGGAAAAATTCCGGTCAGCTTTTCTTTTTATTTGTTGAAGGGGTTTACTGGTCGTGTGAATTTAAAATGGCGGCCAAATCGTGCAATTGCGTTTATTCGCTATTTTGAATTTCATTAAAGCAATGTTTTTTCTCGAATACCTCGGCCATTTCGAATTTTGAAAAAAAAAAATTATACGGACCAAATTTGTAGAAAATTAAATTTTGTACAACTTTCTTCCCAACAACTTTTCCTCTAAGCTCGATATTACGCCAACGGCGAAGACAAAGAGAACCGTACAAATACTTTTTCGTGGATCATTCGATAACTGAATGCCTATGTATGAAATTCCGATTATTTTTGTCGAAAAAATATCGATCTTAGAAGAAAAGTTGTAGAAAACAAAGTTGCAGAAAATTAAATTTTCCACAAATTTGGTGTCGCAACTTTTCGTTAAAATTCGAAATGGCCGAGGTATTTGAGAAAAAACATTTTTTTTCATAAAATTCGAAATAGCGAATACACGCAACTGCGAGATTTGGTCGTCATTTTGAATTCACACTACCAGTGAACCCCCCCAACGAACAAAAAAAAAGCTGATCGGCATTTTTGTGGTTCCAGAGCAAATATTTGGACATGTCGACTGGACTAAATATTTCTAAATCACTATACGAAAAATTGAGTACCTATGCGCGTGTTGGATATCCGCGTACACACACGCACGCTTGCACTTCAGGTTGTTTGCGTTCTGTTACACGGAACCACGGCGATGTAAACTCGTCTTTGGTACAATAAAGTTTATGCTAATGAATATTGTACGCTGATTAGAGGTAGATTAGGTTATAATTATTTGATATTATCGACGAAATTAATATGCTTTGTACTGTTTCATAAAATATTGGCCTGAGACAACGAGTTGCTCAGTTTACAGAGAAACACCCGTTCATAGACCAATGCAACCTTCAACATTAGATATAACGATTGCCAGAATTTGTTTGACATTTCCAAAAGCCGGTATTTAATGTAACGTCCTTGACATCAAATGCTTTACGTGTATAGTAGGGGTACATGCCTCCAAATTACTTTGGTGATCCCTTAATACTTACACTTCTTTCCACGAAAAAGAATTCACAAAATCACACCAATACTTAGTAAACACAGTCATCCTTCGATTGAATTTGGAATCGCTCGGAAACGTTGAGCCGTTTTTGCGTATAAAGTTTTAGAATTTCTCTTAAACCCCACTAGCAAAGAGTATAAGCGTCACTCACTTTGTTTTGCGTTCTTAGGGAGAGTACTAAAGTTTGGTTTGTAACTTACAACTTCTGCTATTTCGAATACTTATCTTCACAATAATTTTTACAAAACCTTCTATTTGTCGATATCAGTTTTTCCGCACTTTTAAATGTGTAACAGTAAACAGTGCTGTTTCTAAACGTACTATACCAATTCTTCCTCAAAAATGTTCGGATAATGCATGAAAAAATATCATGATTTCGTATGAATGTGGGAAGGGCTATCACAGTACCTCGATTAACCCTAAATTCGTATGTTTTATGTCAATTTTCCACACGGAATAAAACAAATATTCATACTAAAAGTCATACTATACTACGTTTTTTTATTTTGGAAAACGAATTGCGCTAATCGATTCTACGGAAAAATCCACGACGAAAACCTATGCAACACTTTTTTGTCAAAGTTCAATTTGTTAGTGTAAAACGATTATAAACAATTAAATTTCTGGAACATCGAAATTGTTGCAGATTAAATGTTCGTCATAGTTTTTCCCGTAGAATTGATTGGTGCAATCGGTTTTCCGAAATAATAACTTTTATCATAATTTGTTTAAATAATTTCTTATAAGCAAGTTCCAATAACAAAATAAAAAACGCAGGTATTTTGTTCCAATTTGGCTACGAATGGCATAGTTAGTATGACGCTGCCTAGCTCACTTTTTCCGGGGCCTCAATGGGTTTAATAAAGCTCGACGATTATTCTTTGCTGACGTTCATCTGCACCACTCCAATTTTTTTTCATCCGAAAATAACAATGCGAATTCGGTGACTTTTTTAGATCTGTTTTTAAAGACGCGAGAGCAGGCTAGAGACTTGGACGGACGAGACGTCGCGATCATAGTTATTAATCTCGGTTTTTATCGGGGTCGACACGACCTTGCCGATGCCGCTCTTTTCATCCAGCTTTTTTCACGAGCTAGCAAAACCGCCGTTCTCCAATCCTCGGCAACTTAATGCGGCACGAAACGTTGATACGCCGTGTATTGCCGAAGACACGACTATGCCAAGTCGAGAGTTGGAAAAAATAAATTCTTACGTCAAAAAGGATTTTTTTTAACAAAATTTACGTACTATAAGCTATCAACTAGAGTCTTTTTCCACGACATACCGCGTGTGAACGATCAGAGGCCGCCATTTTGTTTGTTTAAAAAAAAAGTTCGCTGAGGCACCAGACTAACTATCGAGCTAATGATTTTTTTTGTTCCGTTGATTTTAGATTCGATAAAATGTTATGATGATGACCGCAAAGCATGACGGAGCCCAACAAATTAGGCCATAATTCAATTAACAATGAATTTTTTTTCTTCTAATTCTGGTGAAATGAAGTTGAAATGTAACACAATAGCTTTGCGTAATTTGTTTGCTAAAATAAATTAAATTATTGCAAAAAAAAATTATTCGAAATAGTCATTTTTTCAAGACTCTGACCATCACTAACCTACTTCCATGATTACATGATAAAGACGAGATTTCGGTCACAGTTCATGGTGAACCACAGGAGTTGCGGCTGCCCTGATGCCATTCGGCACCTCGGTTCGCGAGACAGGTCGAAATGTGGGCAGCAGAGGGTGAAATAATGAAAATTACCCCAAATTAAGCGAATATTTACAGGGACGACGAAACATTCAGCAAAATGTCGCCAGAACGATAAAACAAATTGCTCGCGTTATAATCATTCTCAAGCTTACCAAGAGCCGAGATCTCCGCCTCGCGTAATGTCCGGAAGAAAGTGCTTACCACGATCGTTAAATCTTTTCATACGTTGCACGAAGCTAAAAAGAGAAGTGCGCCTCGAATTTCGCGAGATTCTTGAAAGAAAGGGACATCTCTGAGTGGCTGTTGCACGAGATAATAAAATTTCATGATCTCCCAACTGTAAACTCGGCAGTAAAAATTCCCCCCTCCCGTCTCATCTCTTCGGTAACATGTTATTATTATTCATTGGTGTTGTATAATTTGTCCCATTCATTCAATTACATCGTTACGAGAACCGGCAATATATATATGTATGACTCTTTATGACGTCTTGATCGTTTCTCAAGCGATTTGAAATTTAACGAGTCAGGGATGTTGCTTCTTCGCCTGCCCCCCAAATCTTATTCGGAGCACCGATCGTTACCTCGAGCCGCGAAGGGCAACGAGCCCGTGTCACGAGGAATCATTTCCATCTCTCCTCCAATTCTCCATTTTTACAGTACCTATGGATATAAAGAGCGAAATGCCGAGCTAATTTGCTGCCCTGTTCCGTAACGAATGCTCTTTGGCTAAGATTTCTCAAAGCCTAAGGAGCTTCTCATCTGAATTCTGTCGTAAAGTCTTATTTAGCTGCGAAAATGGTCCATTAACGTCGTATTATAGGGCTTTGCTAGATGCCGTTGGGATTTCAAGGGATTTGTTAGTACGCGAACTTGTCGATCGATTTTCTTGGGATTTCTCATCGCAGATTACACCTTAGCTACACTAGGTACGAGTAAATCAATCGATCGACAATTTTTTGGTAAACAAATGCTCAAAGTTTCGAGCAAAAATAACACAGGCACACGAAAAACGTGGTCTGTTACCGGGGAGCCACCTATGTACTCCTGGGTATTTTTGACACCTGAATACGAATCTGAGGTCTGAATTCGCCCATCACGCCAGGATTTTGCACAAAACCCAAAAAATACGTCTTCGAAAAATGGGAATTCGATTCATCGACTAACCATACAAATAATAAGATAATGTCCAAAAAGACAAAAAAAGACTTCGAAAAAATCTGATGAAGTTGAAAAAAAAACGCAAGATAGACAAGAAATGTTGAAGAAAGCAGAAACAGAAGGAAAGAAAAGAAAAAAAGTCTGGTGAGTGAAAAGATTTAAGTATTTATAAACAGTATCGTACCACTATTGTACGAGCAGGTAGAAATTTTGTCAGATAACATTTTTTCACCATGTAAAATAGACACGATCTTTCGAAAATGGGTATAACTCGAGATTTGTATATTTCAATAAACATCAGGTTTTTCAATGGATTTTACTCGAGGCAGATTCATTATACGTGTAATTGATATCCTGATAATCCTCTCGAAGCATTTTGCTGCGACCCGATTTTATCTTCGTTTTTTCGTTGTATCCACATTTTTTTCTTTTTTTCCAAATCACGTTTTTCGAGTTACATATACCGTTATTCTGCTCATCCCCTCAATTAGCGTGTAAAGTTCGAACCGACGTTGACCTCTTCCCGTGCAGAAAGCAGCTTTAGCCGAATTCCATATTCTTTGGGGTTCGCGTAGTAAGGTAAAAATGTGGCGTTATCCGCGAATGCGATGTACTCCTGCGTTTTTTTGATACTCAGTTCGATTCTGCGGGGAGCGATGGTTTGCTTTTTGAACACTATTTGAGTATTCTGCATTTCGCCAACTCGTATTTTACCACTACCACATCATCCAGGCGTGTATATGTGACCCCTACAAATAGGGAAACCGCGAAAACGGGACGTTCCAACTGCAAGTTAAGTAAAAGAAGAATTGTTCCAAACTCGAAACAACGGACGATCAAAGTTAGTATAGTATAAATTCCGTTCACGTTATTTTTAGCTTGACAAATGTTGACCAATAATAACCTGAAATATATTATGATGTATCATTATTACATAATTATCGTGATTCGTTCTGAATAAAAAATTCCACACGGACGCTGCTCTAATTCATTAAAAATTAGTTTGATTTTTTTCAATCTTCTAATCTTTATCAGCCGTTGTTCCAAATTTGGAACAACTTTTTTTTTCGGCCCAGAAATCTGAAAAAAATTGAGTTACTATTTCCTACGGTATTTAGTACACTTTCGACGAAATTTTCCAGAAACGATTTTTTTCACGAAGCTACAAAATTTGGCCAAAAAGAGGTTAACGACGTTATCCAAGTTCATCTTTGTCCTCTAGATTGTAGCTATTTCTAAGTTCGTTTCTGCAGCTCAAAAACGTCCAACGAATCAAATCGTTAGTTCCCAGTGATTCGTTGATTCCTCAGATTCGTGAGATGAAAGTGCAAAGTGCCTGTAATTGGAAGAAAGCGAAACGGCATCGTCGAGGTAGAATTGGACCAATTAAGGCCCAAGCAAAAACTGGGCTACATTGCATCAAACCAACTATGCCATTCATAGGCAAATGGAAAAAGAATACTCGTATCTTTTTTCTTTTGTAATTTGCAACTTTTTATTACAAATTATTTGAATAAATTATCGAGAAAATTGTCATTCTGAAAAACTGATTTCCGTGTTTCAGAAATTCAATTGTTTATAACTGTTTTACATAAAATCGAACTTTGACAAAAAATTGTAGGATTGATTGGTGCAATTAGTTTTTTTTTTTAATAAAAACTTTCATCGTAATTTGTATAAATAATTTTTTAGAAACAATTGCCAATGGAAAAGGAAAAAAAGAGTATTTTTTTTTGATTTGCCTACGAGTGGCATAGTTAGTCCGATGCTATCTAGCCCAGTTTTTGCCGGGGTCTTAATGGGTTAAGCGAGATTCACGGGGATAAAATACGCGAAGTTGTTCCTATGCGAAGAGAGACCTTCACGTTCGTTTGAGGAATGTGTTCCATCGCCAAACTGGGTCCCATCTCCGTTCTCCGCATGGTCCGCAGCATGGTTGTGGTAGCTTCGTTTGGCAAGCGTAGACCACACGCAGGCAATGCGTGGAAAGAGCTACTACCTACCGGAGGAAGTGAAGGCGAAGAAGTTGAGAAGTCAGTAGCCGAGACGACGGAGCTGAATTTATGTTCCCGATAGACATTCCCCGTTCCGTTTTTGTTTTTCCACATCCCGATGACGTCTCCTCGCCTCTCTCCTCGTACGTCTCGACCGAGCCGAATTCAACGAATCTTGATAATGCCTGGCATCTCGAAGATTCCCAATGGCTCGTTCGATCCTTGTGTCGGTCGGACAGTCGGAACGTAAAGTTCGATTAATACGTCAGATGAAACCACGAATGACACCGTCAGCCCAAAGAATCAAGCCGGTCCAATCCTCCCGATGACGAGTCCAAAAAAAACTGGATCCCACCTCGTAGGCAAATCTGTGTCTGCACGTTGCCGACGACAACCCGGCAAAAGACTACCATGGAACAACAATAGCAAATCAGCCGTGACTTCCAGTCAGCGAGGAGGAGTAGGTACAGATGAAGAGAGAGAAAAAAAACAGAGTAAGTGAACTGCCGTGACGAGTCTCCGTGATGAAGTCTGGTTACCAGGTTACTGGACCCCTACTGGACTCAGATGGGCTCGGTTCTTCGGTCGTGCGATACACTTTTTTCACTACACACGTGTGCTCGTATGCGGCGTAGGTTGAACGGAATATGCAAACTAGATCCCAATTGCGGAAGGCGAGTGAGAGGGTGACGAAACGACGAGGCAGGAAAGAAGGGGGATAATGGGAGGACCTTGGGGTGGTGGTGATGGAACACGAAGAGGGGTACGCGAGCCGAGGGGTGATTAGCGGCACAAAAGCCAACGCCACTACAAATGGAGGCAAATTGGTAGAAAATTGATAATCAACCACCAATATCAACCTCCGTGGGCATACATCCGCGGTGAATGGAGAAAGGAAGATGAAGCGACGCGTGTGTGGAGTCTATACATGCTCAACCGAGTGCGCGTAGTTACGTACGTACGTACGCAAGTCTAGATTGAGATGTAAGGGTTGGCCTAACGGGGATGGCTTTTCAAAGACGCGGGATACGTGGAAGAGTTGCGTGTAACGTGATACACGTTGACAATCCAATTACCTCTATCCCTCGAGGCACGCACGACCATCAGGGTGTTTGTTATTACGTCGTTTTTTCCGACATTAACGGACAATAAATTCTACGGCAAGATGCCTACGCTGTGATTCCGGCACGTTGCGAAACGAATATTCAGGGGCAAAAAAGGTCGATATGCAACGAACGTAAGCGTGATATTCGCGCTACGTACCTACTTCGGTGAACATTGCGAAGGGGTTTCATTCGTATCTACTTACATCGGAGTAGATCGAATATCCAATTTGGTAGTAACAAAAATATTATTTTTGCAGCTAAATCAAAACTGTGTGCACGGAGTGAAATTTTTAGGCTCGCAATTGCAATAAAATTGCAATAATTGCTCTCTTTACATGGTTTGTTAGGAAATTTGATTCTGTACAAAAGAAGTTCCTATCAATTATAACGTAATATTGTATCTTCGAAAATAATCGCAATTTCTTGCGAAAATCGTCATTTTTATTGGACAATTTTCACTTTTATTGGGGGTAAAAAAATTTTGCTGTCGAGGAATTGGATAAACACCTTTTCTATAGAGAATTGAATCTTTTAACAGCAATTATTTTTAAACAATTTTTGCACGGATGTTATAAGTCAATATTACCGAAAAAAAGACAGATTTTGTATAAAAATGAGATTATCTTTGAAAGTACGATATTTATGTCGTAATTGATGAGGACCACTTTTGTAGAGGAGCAAATTTCCTAACAAACAATGCAAAGAAAATAATTATTTTGTCACTTTCATTTTTCTATTGTAGTTGGCTTGCTTAAGATGTTAACCAAAAAATTTGACCCGGCGTACACAGTTTTTATTTATGTCAAACATTAATATTTTTGCAATTTCGAAAAGAAAGGATATTCGACCCACTTTAATCTACATATCTACTTGGATATTCCCGTGAAAAGCGTTTCTCTGATATAATACCGACAAAACTGTTACTCGGAATAATAACACAGGTCTGCGATGAAAAAGTTTTTTGAATACTCTCACATGGAACGTGCATATTTTGACTTGGTCGTTCCAAATATAAATTCCATTTTACCATATCACGTCGCAATTTTTTTTCTTTCACTTTTACGAGTACGCACCGTTTCTAAAATATTTAATACGAAAATAATACTAAAATGATCGTATTGTTTTTTAATATTTTATAGATTCAAGCATTACTTTCGTCTCAATTGATTTAACTGTCTTTCATATCCCCACCGCACGTAGAATATATCCAGCTCTTTCTTAAAAAAAAGGTTGCGCGCGCATCTTGACTCCAGACATTTTCCTCTGTCAGAGATACGTTGTGTCAATTTATATTGGCACAGACATGTTATTTTACTTATATTCCAGTAGAATAGTTTAAAAAAAAAATTAAAACGTATGATTCCATTTGAGTAGTCACAGATTTTTCTAGTCAGACGTAGCGTCACCCGTATCTACTAAAATAAATGTGACGCACTATATTGCTTCCGTACACAGTTTGAGATTACGTATTGGACCACTATTACAAATATTAACACTTCCGTGAAACATCTTTATAAAAAAAATTCACATACTCGCATCGTACTTTTCTCACTAAAGTTAACCCTTCGACTTCACATGGGGTCTTTTGGACCCCAGGATTTTTCTCGTCCGAGTGCGTAGAATAGAACGTATCTCCCGTTCTGAACGAATGTTTCAGCACCAAATTTTTGTTTCTCTCGAAAAACAAATTCTGGTGAGTGAAATAAGGATCACTTACTACGCAAACCGTCTGTACCAAAAAAAAAATAGAAAAAAACAACCACAAAGAAGGTATATTTAACCAAATGCAACGATCTAAAAAGCTCCTGGGGTCCGATTGACCCGATACGCGGTTGGCGGTTCGTGGCGGAATTGTGCAGTCGAGAGCGGCAGCTGATTATTTTATCGGTCTAGCTTGCGGATCTTCATCTTTATTTGCGAGTCATCGGCTGGAAATGCTTAATAGTACGACGAGTGGTCATATATTTTTTGTATGTATGAGAACAGCATTGAACGTGAAATTTCGCTTTTACGTTTCTATATCCGAACGGAAGTAACAAAATCGAGACATTGAGAATTGTCAAGGATCGGCTCGATGCATCGAGCGGTATCGTTTAGCACTAATGTCTGGCGAAAGCGAAGTCATATTCATTCGAGCAGAAATCACGGCCGAACGTCACTCGGTCGAATAACTCGACGGTCTCCTCCATGCTTCGTTCCGTTTCGGGTGCGTGGAAAAGATTATCAGGGTGTTGGCGGCCGATCGCGTTGGTGTATGATACGGTATGTTACGATTTGCATTGCAAATGATACCTCGCCCATCTTTCGGTGACGACGGGGGTATATTTTGCCCAAGCACCAAGGGTGAGCGGCGGCGTAGCGACGCTACGACTCGTTATATCACCGCGATATCCATCGTTCTTCATCCTTGGAGGCGAAAACTCGACGAATCGAATAGTTACGCTTCTCAAATGCAGCGTCATTCGCGTGGTCTGGCACGTTTCCTCTTCGAATCATTTTTCGCCTCGGATCACAATACCACCGCTGCACTTTCGGCAGCGTCGTCATCACCGTCGCTGTTACATAGGGGAGACCAGGGCACTACGGACCCCCCGGGGCACGCCGGAGCCCCGGGGCACAGCGGACCCGTCAAAAATTTGCGGAGACCGCGAGTACAACGGACCTCTGAAATATTTGCAAAAATATATATATTTCCCAAATTTGTTGAAATTTAGCGTTTTTAAGCAATTTCTGAACAAAAGAGTATTTTGTGAGAAGAATAAGACAGAATTCTTTCACCGTTTTAAAAATCATAAGTATTTGGTTCATTCAACTCGAAAACAACAATGAAATCGATCGTGTTTATAGCTCTCGATGTCTTCATCTTCATAAAAGTAGAGAGTACAAAGTCATTTGAAAAAAACATCATTTTTTTGGAAGGAAATCCGTTGTGCTCCGGATTTTTGTTGATGATTTATCGCAAAGCAATTGAAACCAACGTGAAAGAAATCCGCAAAAAGCAGCCGAAATTAATACAAATTCTGTTGAAAAATTCAACAAAGTCCAATGTTACTCAGATTTCTGACCAAATTGTAACTAGAAAACTCTTTTTATTTATTCATAGAAGTAACGAGATAACTCCTTTCATTCATTTATACAAGTAAGTAGAAAACTCTTTTTATTCATGTAATAAAAGTAACTAAGAAGCCCTTTTTATTTATTAATCGAAGTAACTGGAAAGTTCTTCTTTATCGCCACATTTGGCAGTGTCATTCGATACAGTTGTACAAAATAATAATGATAATATTAAGAATAAGAATAAGAATGAGAATGAGACTGAGAATGAGAATAAGAATAAGAATGGGAATGGGAATAAGAATAATATGACAAATAAATTGGGGAAAAAATGTCTACCAAAAATTTCTAAATCATTTCTGTGACAGTTCGCTACAGAATTAGTCGGAAATTCCAAAATCAGTCGAATTACTGAATTTGTGTCAATTTTGCATAATTCAGATTCTCAAAATTACACGTAGGACTGAAATGCGACGATCCTTTTGCACGCATTATGGGCCGAAGAAATCATGAGATTCCAATTTTTCGGTCAATCTCGCTATCCCGAAAACGTCGAAATAGTACATTTTCACACTAACGCGAGAAACTGATTTTCCCTTCGTGTGGGGAGGTCTGCGCCCGGGCGAAGAGAGGGTGAAGAGGTCACACGAGGCGAAAATCAGCTTCTCACAAGAGCGTCGAACAGTATTTTTCGACACGACGCGCGAAAAGCTCGATTTCAACGAGCTCAACCGATTTCAACCAGTTGGACGGCGCGCGTAAAATTGAGCTTTTACGCACGGGGTATCGAAAAAAAGTAACACTGCTTGTTCGTTACTCTGATTTTTTCGTCGGTGTGTTTCTTCCCCTAACGTTACTGCTTCCCAACCGTCTCTGGAAAAATATTAGCGATACTTCGCCCCAATTGACGGGGAAAAGGCAAATAGATTCAAGAGGAAGATATAGGCTCGCGGGGCCAGAGGTATTTGAAGATTCGTGAGGCGGGGGTCAATCCGTCATTACAAATTCCACGTAATCATATTCGAGCAAATAATTCGTTAGGTTCGTTCTGCAGTCTGTTCGTTAGTGTAATTAAAATAAATTCAAATGACTTTCTTGTTCTCCATCCGTCTTACGCCCCCCTGCTGCCTCTCGACGCGGCGTCCCTCTCACAGAAGCTTCGTCAGATTTTCGTTCGTCTCGCGGTTAGTCTCCCCGTCGTCTTAGTCTTTCCTCTTTCCTACATCCGTTTATTGGTACAAAAATCCGTTTGCAAATTAAATAAAATCCCCGCAAAAACATCGGAACCCCGACGTCAATGGCAGAAATGCTCAACGAATCTGTGGAGTTATTGTGGAGTGCCAAGCAATAACTGGACTAGATAGCAACGATCTAATTATGCCATTCATAGGCGATTAGAAAGTTCAAATTGTCGGTATAAAACCATTATAAACAATTGAATTTCCGACACACAGAAATTAACGAGGATTACCTTTTCGAGCATCTTGTAATAGCAAGTGTTTTTTTTCCAAATATCGAAATGAATTCCGTTTTTTTTATCAACGAGTATTTTTACTCGCGAGCTTTTTTTGATAGGAAGTATTCTCACCGACGTGAATTTTTTTTATTAACAAGCAATAGAAATGGGTCGATGGATCCTTCAAGGACGGACCAGTAAAGCTGACCTAAGGTCCGTCTATACCGTGTTTTGTACGACTTCGTCGCGACGATGAGAGACCTTACTCGCGAGAACCTGGTCTCTCTTCGACTACTCGAATTGATTCGATGCTGCTCAATGCGACATACCATCGGATCACAGCTGTTATACGTGGGAATGAATATCCACGCGCGCGGTGATTCGAGTACTAGGAGCGTATATTTTGTTCTTTTTTTTTTTTTGCTTCTTTTTCTTTTGGCGAAACGAGTGAACAGGACGCGGGCAGATTGGAGAGGACCATAGCCGTACCTACACGATCGGCCCAAGAGACGCGGTAATAAGAAAGAGGAGTCCGCGATTTTCTTAATGAGAGTACAGAGTAAAGCTTTCTTTGCATTTGTTCCGAATCCTTTCGAATCGGCGGATCGTGTAGACTTTTTTCCTTCGAGGCGTCCAGACTGAAATGCTTCTTGTGTAAGTAAAAATCTGAAGTGACTACCGACATCTAAGTTTTAATTAGTTTATCTCTGCCGCGTAGCCGTTGAATATTTATAAGCTGTTGGCCGAGGTGGGGGCGACGCGACGGTGAACCCTGCAACCGTCGATGGAATAGAAAGGGATGATATCGGACGGTATTTCAGCGAGCGATCCCTATTAGCTCGGAATTCCGTTGCCAGCTTGCGTGACTATACTCGAGTTTTATTCGTCATTCGATCGTGCGCCGCACCGATGAAAAAAATACGTACGAGTCACGAGTCGAAAAAAAGAAAAGAAAATAACTATGCCTCAGTAAATTGCTTATCGAAAAGCTGGTTTCGTGGCTATAATTTCAAAATTACGAGATCAATTCTTATCTGTGCTGGGACTAAAACCTTCTCCAGCGTCTTATCTTTGTATTTCGATAGCATTCATTCCAATCGAATCAGCAATTTCCGAGTTCTGAGCCAACGAACAGGCAGACGAACAAATGTTGCTTTCGAGCACGCGCTATTCTTTACGTGCACTCGACTCGAAAGTAGCAAATTCAAAATGGCGGATCCAATTTTGAATTTCAGATTTCTTAGTGCATACTCGCTATCAGCAAACCCGAAAACCCCCGAATACCAACTTCCACTCTCGTCAAACGACTTTTTGCATTTTTGGTCCGCCATATTGGATCCGCCATATTTACTTTGATAATTGTGAATGCATACTCGTTATCAGCAACCACGAAACCCCCCAAATACAAACTGAGGCATGGAAGCTCCAAAAACTTCCGGAGACTATTTATAAAATGGCTATTTTTCAACTTTTGTTTATTTCTTTTAACAAAATAACCAATTATTGCAAATTATGCCACGTCGATCTTTATTCTCAAATATAGAATTGATATCAAAACACACAAGAAGTTTAAAAATCCAATGAAAACTGCACCAACCACTTGGGAAATGGTTCTGGAAACGTGGGATTCCACAAACCCACCCTTCTTAAAAGGGTTAAGGGGGGACGTACCCTAGAAACTTTCCAAAAATCGTTTCTGTCTTTCACACTTTGTAATAGTTTATCACTTGAAAAATATTCTATCAAAATTTTACAAAGATCCGAGCATTATTTACAGACACATACTATTTTATTAAGCCAAGCGACGTCGAGTGGATTTGAAGTAGGTAGAACCGGTAGCTATGCGCTCAACGTCCACTTTAAATACGTTTTTCTTGAAACTACATTTTCAAAGTCGGTGAGTAAAGAATCTGAAAAACGGCTTCACCGAATGCTTGGAAATTTTTACCAGTTATTAAGGATATAATTGTCTTGTGCTTGAACGAAAGCTTTTTTATTTTGGTGATTCTTTTTTTGCTTTTTAGCCGAAAAATAACTTTTTTGACAGCAAACAAGCGGGTTTGGGATGACAGTGAGTCAGCCTTTGAACGCCCCGTTGTTTGTGCTCCAATCAATATTATTCATCGTTGCAATTCATAAATTACCCAAAATTCCTATGTGTACTATTTTTTTCAAACTCTTAACATTTTTAGATTCTTAGATTCCTAATACAGATGTTTGAAACGGTTTAGAAATATGATTGATCGACGGATTTGAAAATTCTCGGTTTGAATCGATATGCTGAAAAAAAATCGGGAAAACAGTTTCGAAATTAAACACGAGAAATATCAGGCGACATAGAAAATTTTTCCGAGCCGTCGATTTTTATTTCCATATTCGAGCTACAAAAGTCGAAATGGCGAGTCGAACCGCCGACGGTTATTGTATTCGCGCTGGATATAATTCCGAGGGATTTATCATGAAATGGAAAACGAATCTGTCGGCACGAATTGAGAACTCAACTTATCGGATCAAATCATCCGACATATTGGCTTCGCCATTTTGAAAATCCGAAATCCCGGACGCGAGATCGAGCGACCCGCGAAATTTTTGGATTCGATCAGCTTGTGAATATTTCGCGCGATGCACGATCCATCATCTCATAATCATCGAATTTGCAACGTGCGCGTGCTTTCGGAGCAGCCTGGATCCGAATTCCTTTTTTCTTCACAAAAATTGCGAACCTCCGATATCTTTGCGAAAAAAATCGAAATTTCCACGCAATTCGCGTCGAAGTGAACAAAAAATTCGCAACTGTCAGACAATTCGATGCAATATTCAGCGGTCGGCAGGCGAGGGAGGGGAGTCCCCATTCGTTGATCAGGAAACTGTGCTTCCAGAGGCCTCAGGTTCTCCGAGAAAGAAAAGCTTTCCGGGAGGCTAGCGTACGAGGATCGAGGATGAAAAAAGGATGCGGCATGGTTGACACGTGACAAATTTATGTGGTCCACGCCAACCTTTGTTTGGTCGCATAATCAGAGACACGCGCGCGACGCGGGTGGCGAGTGGTGGTCTCGCGACGAGGTATCCGCGACACATAACGCATGAAACGAAGCTGGCGCGGAAAAACGGGGAAAGTCGAAAACGGAAGAATCTATAAGTCCATAAATCAACGAGTTGGCGCACAGCGAGGGAAGCGGTTGGGATCAACAAAAATTTATGCACGTGGTCTAAAAACCCGAGGCTGCGGACCAGGTCGAATTCTGGAGCGCCGCTGAGATATACGGGGATCAAGCCGACGTTAAGGATCCCGTTGGACTTCGGCCAGAATCCAACGCGATTTCCGTTCACCCCGAATCGAAATCTACCGGTTTCTCTTTCGAATGATTATTTCTCTTCTCCCCAATAATAATACCATCCCGCTGCTTCGGTGCAGCTGTTCGGTGCAATCTCCCAAAACGAAACTAATGCCGGGAGAACAAAAACACCGCTGAGACGGGCAAATAAAAATCCTGCTGAAGTTGAGAGAAATACAGCTGAAAACGACCGAAAAAGTGGCCAAAAATCACTTTCGTCGAATTTTTTTCTCCCCGCAGAATAGTTCGATTATTTCGAGCGAGTCGTGAACGTTCTGAGAGCTTCCTGGTATCTGGAATCGTACCGTGACCTCAAAATTATGGGATAAACAAGGTTATAAATAATGCATCGAGTTGTTTAACGCATTGGCATTTTCATCCACCGTTGAATTAATTTTTTTAATGGCAAAAAAATTGGAAAATCATTCCACAACTGCAATTTAATTTCTCGATTATACCAAGAATTGGATAACAATTTCACAACTGCGATTAAAAATCAATTAACCGCATGAGATTTCGAAGATTGCTTCCAAATCATTTGGAAAATGTGGGAAAAAATTTCGCACCAAAAAAATTAATGCGATAGAATAATAATACTACTGTGCTATTGTGTAGTCATTTTTATATTTCTAATCGTTATGAAGCGAAAAGAACTCGAAATCTAAATCCCAAATAGTAACACTTGGCTACGGTTTCGAAGTGAGATACTATTAACCGTAATCCCCGCAAACACGTCCGCAGTGAAATGCGAGGGGTCCTTTGACGAGCAGATCGAGTGTATAAACAGTGGTCTGTTTGCAGTGAAAACAAAACGTACGAGTATCGAACGACCGAGTTGCAGTAGCAATATTCTCTCGATAACGAATTCTCTTCGGTGACGAGGCAACTTGGAATTCAGCAGTTTCCAAATTTTAAGGAGGTTGAGGCGGGATAGTCCCGACCAAAAGTTTGGAATATGATCATTCGGAAATATTCTGTGTGGAGTGATTGAAAATTGAGATAAGACACGATACTTATTGTTATTACGATAAGCTCGTTATTGAAAGATTTTTCGTCTTATCAATTGTTCATTCAATATTGTCAAATAATTTTCAATGAACGGATTAACTTTTGCATATTTTGTTCAAAGTTGAAAAAAAGATAAACATAAAGTATGAAGATTAATTATAGTTCATGGTTTTCAAAAATTAACATTGCAAGTGATATAGAAAAGAAGCTGAAAAAATGAAGAAACAATCAATTTTGGTAATTACGTAAAAGAAATGCAGTTAATTAAAAATCATAAAAGGTAAGTCATTAATAAGTAGCTCTAATAATTGTTATTTTTTGCTGAGTTAAAGCTTCGCAATGAAATTGGAATTTTTTTAAGAACAATTCCGAAATTGTTAAATTTCGTATTGATGGAATTTTGTTTTCATTCGTCGTAACAAAAAATTTGTTATTTTCGTATTGTACGTCTCGATATGTATTTAATAAGCTTCCTAAGCACCGGCAATTAATCTATCGAAATGAATGCGTACAAAATAGTTATCATATTTCACCTTCAACGTCTGAACCCCCTCAAACAGCGACTTGCCTGCCTTTGCGAGACGCAGGATCAACTTTTCGCAGATTCCAATTCCGCATCCTTGGAGAATAAATTCGCGAACGAAGAAACGTGATGGCATGATTCACGCGATGACGTCGATTTATCTGCTCCTCCTGACAAACCGAGATGCGATATTTTCTTATTGGATCGACGCTTGTTTTTCAAAGTTGGGGTGGATATGCCGGGCAGGCCGGTCGTTTGAGCTTGCATCTCCCTGGCATTTGCATAGCGAGGTCCCCTCGGATGAGAAAACCGCTCTAATCTGTTTTGATTCATAAAATAAGAGCGGACTCGAGAGGCTTGCGAGACAGGCACTACTTCTCCCCCTGCCCTTCATCCCTCTCGCCGTCCCGCTCGACCTCCTCTCTCTCCCTCTCTGTCTTTCTTTCTCCCTGCCTCCATCTCGCGCGATTCCATCGCCGTTATTAAGCCCGAGAACGCGATACTTCGCGGGCTCAAAGGTTCGTTTTAATCACTGGGTTCTCACGACTCCCGAAGTCCCCTTCACGCGGAGAAACCAGGAACCGGGAACCGCAGTCGAGACTTTAATTAATGTATTCCGAGAGGACAACGGAATCGTTGAACGATCCGAGAGCACGTTTTATGCTGTGACAACGAGAAAAATTCTTCCTCGTCTTCGTGAGAAAATCTAGGTAGAGTAACACCAATCCGAATCCGTGGCATGGTCGCTCATGCAGCATCGCGAATCGTCAATCGTTTCGATACAGTAGGAATATTTCTGCCCTTATAGTATATCCGTGGCAAGAGTGTTCGACAGAAAATTCAACGTAGGCTATTACGACTTGAGGAAAATTTCGTGATCAGTTCGATGATATCGCTCGAGTTGTTCCTGAAACAATCACCCTTTCGGTCACGCATCTTTTCAGCCATGCTTTTTTTAATATTAATTTGTTATTGGCAGAAATTATTTAGAATAGTTTTGCAATATTATTATTTCCCCGACACAGAATATTTTAAATTATTGTTTTATTTGTTGCAGTAATTCAATTTCTTACATGAAACAAATGATACAAAGTTATTTTATTGTGTTTTAACTTTATTTTCCCAAAATTCCAAAAATCTATTTATCGTAGATCAATTTATCGCGATAATTGTTGCTCTGCAGTAGAATTTTACTGGTTTATCTCAAATCAATGAAACAAAAATATAGTTAATTTAATAGTTGATCTAATATCTCATCAAAGGATTTCTTTTTTTAATAAAAATGCACGTGTTGTATAAGCAATCAACCAGGGAATTTTCCTTGAAAATCCTTGAGTAAACGATTAGAGTCTGCCATTTTTTGTATTTAAGACAATAGAAAAAGGCTTTGATTAGACACTAGATTGACTATTGAGCTAATGATTTTTATGGTATTTCATTGGTTTTGGATGATCCGGTAAAACGTTACGATGCTCACCGCAAACCATTCCGATGAACAATGAACTTTTTTTGTAGACTTTTTGTGAAATCAAGTTAAAAAATAAGATAATAACTTTATATCATTTGTTCTGGGAAATGAATTAAAATGCTACCAAAAAAATAATTGTTTAAGCAGTCATCTTTTTCAAGCCTCTGTCTACCCCTAACTCCTCGATACAAACTTCCCTCAAGCCTGTCTGGGGAACTTACAGAAACGTGGAGCTTTGTCGATGACGAGCTTTCGAAAAATCGATTTCACTCGACGAAAAAAGCATACATATATGCTGAAAATTCTATAATAATGACGCATGCTAACCAGATCTCATATTTCGACACAGAAGGATATTACGATGAGTCGATCACACCGAGGAACCTCTGTCAACTTGGACGAAATTCAGAGCCAGCCCCGAAACCATTAGTTAAGTTTGCACAGATTTAGCGAGTATTCCTGCGAACAATCCACAGGATCACAGTTGTTACTTCTCATAAGAATTTTAAAAAATTACAATTTTTTTTCAAATCCACGATGCGAAAAGCACCCAGGTGTGGTGAAATTAATTGACGACGTGATGAACAAACATCCGACATTTTGATTCAGTGAAGCAAAAGCTCGCCGAAGTAGTATTCTAGTCGAGTGTTTTAATTTCAATAGAGGAAAACAACAACAAAATGAGGAAAGAAAATGATAGCTTGGATTTATTTGTAAGTCGAGAATGTTCCTTGGGGTGAGGAGAATTATTCAAAAAAAATGCCGTTTCCGCATTTTGGTTCCGCCAGTGGCAACATTTTTTTCCGTGCCTCTGGAAACTCGATGCCCATGGAGTTCTCTTTCATGGACCCTGCTGTCCGCGATGAAGAATAATAGCATGAGAAATGGCGCGAGGAAAATTCGATCATCGAATCCCTGCAGAAGCGATCGGCCATCGATGTTGGTTGATAGAATTTCTGGTGAATTATGGAGGATGCAAGAATAAGATGGCGGATCCGCCATCGTAATGAATAGCTTCTAAGCGTGTTTCGTAAAGTTCGGGTAACAATTGTAGCCAATGAAACACGAGCGGAGTCTCTAATACAGAGAAATCGGTTCGCGGAGAACTCTATGCTATACATAGAGTAGTCCAGGAACGGAACATATTTCCAGCACGGAATATCCGTTTTAGCAATGAGCTCATTTTAACTCCGCCATTCCGTACATTGGCCGATACGGCAGCACGACGGAGGTCAGTAATTAATCATTTAGGGAATAAACGGCGGAGCGGAGCGGCGGGATAAAAGGGAACCGGGCAAGAAACCGGGAAGAGAATCCATGGGAAAAGGAGCAAGAAGTGTGCGCGCGCGCGTGTACGTGTAGAAGTAGCGGCAACCAGCCTAGGTCAGCCCGGAAGGAAACGTGAAATGGCTAGCAGAGATCGAGATCGCCTCAACCCCTCGCCAACCCAAAGCCCCCGTCACCCCCCGCGATTCCTTTCAGTTCGCGGTGTTCCTCGTTCACGTGAGTTCGTTTCTTATCGCGATCTACCCCTTCGATATAATGGTCACTGTGACGGCTACAGTCATCCGACACGCGACACTGTATGCCTCGCTGCCACGCTGGTAGGTACCTTTCTTCACAAATACGTACCTACCCATGAGAGCGTCTGGAACCTAGTGCTGTATCTACCCGAGTAGAATACATGGAAATCTCGCCACCCCTTCGCGACTATCTGTATCTGCAAGCGAGCGACGCTTCTTTGGAGACTGTAACAAAATACGTCAATTTAAACAAACATTGTCAAATATTTTTCACATATTTGCAACAACCGAGCCCCACGTTTGATTTACAGAAACAACAATCTTTAAAAAATGATCAAATTCGGAGTATCTCGCGACATTTTAACACGGGGCATGAATAATTAATAATTTTTGTTCCATACCTAAACATATGCCTAATAACTTTTTCGAGTTGTATTCTTCTAGTATCTTTTCTTATACCTATTCTAAGAAAGTTGTTAAAAAAATGCTTTTTTCAAGACTGTCGCAGTGGTCTTATCTCTTAATTATTGATTAATATTAATAAGGGGTAAGAAAAAGTAATTAACAATTATTAATTACAAAGGGGTAGAACTATTGTAACAGCCAAAAAAGCGTATTTCAACCCTCTTTTTAGGCTGGAAGAAAAGTCAATGGAATAATACGGCTAAAGTAAGTTATTGAACGTATATTTAGGTATTGAACAAAAATTGTCAGCAATATACATATTCATAAATGACGATACCAGGGTCATTCTCGCGGGGCTCGACGAATTTGACTCGCTGTGCGGTGGGCAGTGGAGCTGGTGCAATTTTAAACTTGACGAAAACAAAAAAAAATCACTTAATCTACATGCCCATAGCTAGGAAAGTACGTACAAAAACCTAATCCCCAGGAGTTTCCATGGAGTGGAAGTTCAATCGTAAATAATCTTTTTACACCAGCAAATTGAACTTTGCCAAAAAAATGTTATACAGGTTTTCGTCATGATTTTTTCCATAGAATCGATTGTTGCAATCAGTTTTTTTTAAATAAAACGTTTATCATTATTTGTTTGGTCAATTTTGTATAAACAATTGCAAATGACAAGCGAAAAACACGGGTATTTATTTTTCATTTGCCTGCGAGTGGCATGGTTAGTTTTATGCTATCTAGCCCAGTTATTGCCTAAGACGCGATCAAAGAATATCTTGTTTTCGCATTAAAATTTATGTTTTATAGGCTAAACAGCGGCCGCCATTTTGTGTATTTAGTTCAACAAAAAGCTTCGAACGGGTGCTAGATTAACTATTAAACTAATGTTGTTTTTTTTTTGGCTGCATTGATTCTAGATGATCCAGTAAAATGTCACGAGCGTCACCGCAAAGCATAACGGAGTCCAACGACTATAGATTGATCAACAATGAATTTTTTTGTTGAGATTTTGGGCAAATAAAGTTAAAGTATAACATAAAAACTGGATATCATTTGTTTTATGAAAAAATTCATGGTACTGCCAAAAAAAATTATTTGAAATAGCTTTTTTGCAAGCCTCTGGCCAGTGGCGTTGTAGCTTGTAACATGCGACAGCCAGCGAGCACAGATAGACTGGATTGTTACAATAATATCGGCACGAGGGAGTTTTCAGAAGAGGAAGCTCAGAGCTCCCCAAGGACGCCTACTGACCGTGCAATAGTCGCGAAGAGTAAAGACTTAGCAATAACGGATCGTTGTGATCGGGGCGAGCGACATACGTAAGAACTTGGTGACGGATGCAAGGCGTGGAAGATGATCTCGAGGACCACGAGCGAACGAGAGAAGCGAGGCAGAAAGCTGATAGGCGAGTTAGGAGGTGCTAACAAGTGTTTTCCGCCATCTCTGAACCGTCTTCACCGACCCCACGGAGAGAGGTTGGGCTTCGAGTGGTGTCTCAGGGGTCGCCGTTACTATACGAGCAGAGCTTTGCCGTTACGAATAGTCAGTTACCCTGATTCCGCCGCTCACCATTCCACCTCGCGTCACCTACACGACGATTCAACCCTCGGCCAGAGCTACGAAAATCTTCCCTCCTCGTTAACCGACGATGTCTATAGATCAACCCTCCGACTCGAACTCGCGCCGACCGGCGAGGCACGAATGTCACACGTTGCAAAGTGAATACTGCTTCGAAATTTATCCTCCGTTGATTTCTTTCCTAGATACACGGAGAAAAAAAAATAATTTCCGATGACGTAACACAGGAATCATTACTGCTATGTTACACGGTAACCAAGATTTTTGAGCGAGAAAAGTCTTTTCACAGAGTAACTTCCCCCATTCCGAATGGTAACGTTGGCTACGTGAACGTAGTAATGAGTACCATGTTACATCGAAAAGAGTACCATGCGAATGGGAGTTATTCCTATTTTATACATTTTAGTTTATTATATTTCATACATTCATTTTCCAATAAGTACAGTTATATTCAGTTTATTTAAGAGGGAATGCTACCTACCGAGATGTTCAAGGAAAAGTACCAAAAAATCGGTTTTTCGTTGTTCACCTCAAAATACTCTTGAAACCGTCCCCCACCTATGAAAAATATAATTGTCGTAAAACTATTTTTCATGTGGTGATTGCGAGCCCAAGAAACTGAATCGAGCAACGTTGCGGGATATGCTGCACTATAGAGCTTCTAGTCATTACGAGCATCGTGGATAACTCGTGTGCCACGATTTGTGCGATTTAAATTACTTTTTCCGCTAATTTTGAAAAGTCGTGCTTATCAAAATGCGTGCTCGCAAGACGCGCTCAAGTTAAATAGTGAAACAAATTTTAAAAAATGTATATTTTCATAGCCCACTTGTACCTAATTTTGTACCTAAATACCTCACCTAGTACCTAACCTCGTTCCCATACCCGATCACACCCCAACACCCGTTAAAATTATGGAAGTCCAACAAGCGGCTGGAGCATATGGATTAAAATACTTGACACTGCCGTATCTTTTTTTCAATCATCGCAATCGTAAAAGAAATAACATCCGTCAACCAATTTTTCGCAATAAATACAGCCGCCGTATTTGGGCCCGTCTGAAACTCAAGATTTGATCGGAGTCATATGTCCTGTCTCCAGTCTTCATGTATTTACTCGCTTGGCTAACGTGGATAATCAGTGACATGCGACATGGGACTGAGTACCATACTAGATGGCTTTGTTTCCTACACACTATAGTAATTTGTACCATTTATTGCCGACCATGTAACATAGCAACCGTTACCAGAAAAATGGTCTTTGGTGGTCCATCACGTGGGCCATCTCACCTATATTTTTCAGATTTGACAAAAAACCATTGTTGAGTTGGAGACTCGCCAAAAGTCATCTTGAACTCATTTATTTCGAGAACTGGATATGCTAGATCTGACGATGATAATAATCATTGCATCAAAATGATTATGAATAAAGAATTAAACTAGATTTGAGCTCTGGAATCGGAATATAGTTATAAAAAATATGTAACTTTTACTTTTTTTAATTAATGAATTCTTTTGTTAAATTATTTATTTAACTTGTGGTAATTAATATGATTTTTTTTACTTTTGCTAATTAATATAATTCATCTGCATACTTCATATTTCTTTTTTCTTCAAGTTTGGTAAATGGTAATAAAAGAACAGATTAAATAAATAAATAAAAGGACTTATTGATAAGGTGATTTATTGGAACAAACTTGAGCGATAGCTGATTGAACTATATTTCTAACATAAGTAGCTGGAGAAAACTGGGGCACGACGGAGCGACTCAAAAATTTGCTAAAAATATTTGTGTATAATTTAAAGCTTATGAGCGATTTCAGCACAACCTAAACTATTCCGTAAAGAGAATAAAATGGAATACTTCCAATGTTTCAAATAATGCAAGTATTATTTTATTTAACTTAAGAACAACAATAAACTCAACTACGTTTACAGTTCTCAATTTTTATAATCTTATAAGAGCGGAGAGTGCAAAATAATTTTTGAAAAAACAAAAAAAAAACACATTTTTTATAGGGCCTTATCGTGCCACCGAATTCTACTTTTTTTTTATTTAATTATCGCGGTAACGAATCACAAAAAATAATTCAGAGGCTTGATGAGCTTGAAACGCTGATGAACGAAAGGATAGAAAAATAAAATAAAACTAATGGGAGTGACAAAACTACAAAACACTTGTCTATGACGACAGTTGTCACGTGCAACGAGACGATGTTTCCTCGGTCCAGCTATCGGAAGCCCCTCCACAAATCGAAGATACAAAAATAACAAGAGCGGCAGCCCATCGGCGTCCAATCACGTCAAAGCTCGAAACTCGGCATCGTTTCGATTCGCGCCACGCTAGAACAGCCCCGGCGAACAAACAAACGGCGGCCGTTTGTTTTTGCGGGCGTAAAATTTCTACGCGTTCAACAGCGCGGAAGTAACCTTCCGTGACGGCGTATAATTCAATTGCACAGAAAGTTGTGCACTCCGCATCGCCCTTGCCGCGACATGCGCGCGCAGCCTCGCGCGCCAAAATCTTACGGTTCGTGACGCTTCCGAAGCGGGAAAAAATCAGGAATTTGCAAAAAACGAAACGAGGATTGACGACAAATCGTAGATAAAGATTTTCGAAGCATATTTGAAAAAAATATCATAATTTAAAAAAAATAATAGAAAAACGCGCTTTAATAGCAACGCAAACGGAAAAATAGAAAATAATGTTTGAATATAAAGAATTCATTCTACAGCAATATAAAATCCGTTGGTCCATAATATTCGAAAAATTTCTAATAAGCCTGAAATAAAAATTAATTTCCCATCAATATAGATAAATTTGATTGTCAAAAAGCGGGGGCGCTTGATATCAAATGTTATAAATAGTTCATTGCGCGTTATTAAAATCAATCATTTTATTAGGAACTTAATTCTTATTTTAAGATTATTAGAAATTTGTCGATTACAATGAACCAATGAACTTTACATCGCTAAGGAATAAACTCGTTACATTTGACAATTATTTTCTATTTTGTGATTCGGATTGCTATCAAAGCGTGAATTTTTAATTTTGTTAAACTATAATTGATTTTCTTATTTTTTAGTTTGTTAAAATTTTTAAATTTTAATTTTAAAAATAAAAAATCGTTTAATTTTTTCTTGCCCCAAATTATTGTATCGTCGTCGTTCAAGTTAAGCGGACGTCTCCAGATCGGTGAAAATTGAATTGAAACATTCCGTTACGTACGTAGGAGGAGCCATAAAAGCACGTTTAGAAATGCAATTTTTAACAAGCAAGTAACAATTTTTTCCTCTTTTCACTATTTTCAAACTCTTGTTATTTTTTTTTCCATTCGTGCCAAAAATGGCAACATCGAAAAAAGTAGATCACACAAAACTGGGTACACAAGGGTTTTTTGAGTTTCTGAGTTAATTACTGTGGTTCATTTTTGGAACTGCAACCCCGATCCCCTAGGAAATAGAATTTGAGGGTGGATTTTTCAGGTTCTTCAATCCTTTCCTAAACCTTTTACAACGGTGGTGAAAACTTGGTTATGTTATTGAATACTGTATAATTTGTACATTCACAGGAATATAAATAATAATTTTTTGTGCAATATTTTCAGTCTGCCATACTAAATTTTACCATTCCAATGCCATATTCTAATCCAACGACCAGAAAAAAATCCATTTGTAAAATTTTCAAAAATTTTATAGCATTTCGAAATTTGTCAGCCATTTTGGGTCCGCCATATTGCGTATTGCGACTCTAATTCCGGATTCATGTTTATCGACCCCAAAAACTATGATGTACAAAGTTTAATTGAGATCGTTTGAAAATAAAAAAATCTATTCTTAACTTCATCATATACGATAAATAAACAGAATTGGCATGATTTTTTTCGATCATATACGCGATACATTGCCAGATAACCAGTTCCTCAATCTTAAACGTTATTAATTTATTTTTCATCGTGTCTACTATTTAATATTTTATTATTCTAGATTCTAAAGCGGAATTAAATATTATCGTATTTGTTTGTTTGACGTGTTATTTTTTTCAACTTTTCCTAAAACGTTTCTAGCGTCGCTTAGCAACTGAATAATTATAATAATAATCAAAATAATAATAATAATAAATTGCCAATTATGATTAATTATGATCCGATTATTATTAATTGTCAAATGTATAAATTATATAATTTAACTTATCATTAATTAGTTAAATTGAATCGACAAATAACCGGTCAACTTAGCACGTCCGACAAAAAGAGCACTAAAAACACCGCTTAAAATTAACATTTCAAAAATCCCGAATTGTTACTAAATTTTGTGTTGCGGATATCAACGTGAATCAAGATTTCTTTTGCGCGAGCGCAAGCTTCTTACCGCATCACCCGCAGCTCGCCTGTTGATTTCGTTCCGCGTACCTAAAACCAATGAAATCGCGATTGCAATTGTTCCACGATTTCATTCCGTCGATCAGAGTGATTCACGTCGGTGGCAGCGTTCGATGCTATCGCGACGTAAAGTTCTCGATGTCGTTTGTCCTTATGATTGATGCGCGAGCGGGACCAAGTGAGCCAGGGGGATGGGGGAAGATCGGAAGTTCTGCAGGGTGGTGGTGATGATATAGGTTGTCAAAGGGGATGGTTTTCGTTCGGGACATCAGCGGGCGTAACGAGGCAGCAATGGCAAGGGTGCGACGAGCCACTGGCAAGTAGCAGCCAACGGCCCGTGGAGCCCGATCGAGAGAGGGTGTCCGGTGTTCTACAAAGCTTTCCCGAACCATTTATACTCTCTCGGTCGAAAGGCATAGATATCTCTGTGTACGGACGATGTAGGCTTCTAGAAGCAGCTATGCGAGCAAACGGTACAGAACTATGGGGGGCTATAGTTCCCCGTTCATGACGCGTGACGCTGCCTCCATCCGAAGACCAACCACCGAAACCACTCGTCTGTGACTCGCTAAACACCTCAGCACGCGATCCATGCCATTCACTGTCTGCGGTTAGGGCTGTCTCCGTGCTAATAGGAATTTATTGTGCTACTAATTTGACCCACGTCGACATCGCGCCCTTTGGAGACGCTCCGACACGGTCGACGTGTCTTTATACATATCCGTAGTCGTTTCGGCACATCTTTATCTGCCTACATCTTCGGCTGGCCTGCCCTCTTCAGCGCTATTTTCCCCTCGTTTTAAACATTTTCTTGAGACTTGAGAAAACCTGATAACATGTTATGGTTAAAAAACGGAGGTGAATATTCAGACATTTATTTTTTCAAAACTAAATCTGAGGGTACAGAAGGCGTCTTATCGCTTCTTCGCTCATTCTCGAGCGATCTGGTCTGAGGAGTCTCATTATTTCAAATCTATTTATTTAATATTTTTTTTGGCGAGCGGGTGCAAAATCGGGGCTTCTGACTTTCTCCGCAAGTAGGTTTTTTGAAACATGTTTTTCTTTCACCAAATTCCCATAATATCTTGATTCTTAGCTAGTGATATGATTTCTCGCGAATTTCGCATTTGACAATTCGAAAGCAATTTATAAAAATTGTAAAATGGACGGAAAACATTCTTCCAAATTTGAGTCACGTTGTAACAGAGGAGATATGTATTGGTTTTTTATGGATAATTTCAAAATAAGTTACGATTAAATTCATAATTCAATGATGCCAATTATATCGAAAACGTCTAGTGCATAATTTTTCTTCAATTTTTCTTCAAATTATGCTTCAAGGGCTTAGAGGTAGTCAGAGAGTTGAAAAAATTGACTATGTGAAAAAATTGTTTGTTTTTAATTTATTTTTATAAAACAAATGATACTGAGTCTTATTATGCTTTAACTCTACTTCACCAAAATTTAAAAAAAATATCTTTATTGTAAATCAAGTTATCGACTTATTTGTTTGACCCTTCGATGCCACTGGAAGCATCTATTCGGGTCTTCTAATCATTAGATATCGCAATCAATAATTAGCCGTCGCTGTCTCAATGAAAAACGAACCGTCGAGTAAGACTCATCTACTTTGTATAAATTTATTTCGATTTTAAAAAAATAGTTTAGAAGTATTCTGCGAAAAATTTAATGTGTAGAAAGCTTCTTTTAGATATAAATCGACATTTACAATACGTGTAGTATTATGGAGATCACTTCAATTTGATACGAAAACTGCACATTTTTTGTTGTTACAAATGAAAACAAAATGCTATCAATACGAAATTTCACTATATTGGACATTGAAAATTCACGATTATTTTCTTAAGAATTTCCAATTTTACTAAGAAATTTCAACTTAATGAAAAATAAAAAATATTACAGGTACTTTCAAACGATTTATCTTTTATGATTTTTAATTAATTTCTTTTTTTTTAACTATGAAAATTAATTTTTTGTTCCTTCTTTTAATTTTGTTAAATTTAATAAAAAATTATAAAATATAATTAATCTTTATACACTTGATATCACTTTTTTGCGTTTAGACAAAACTTACAAAAATTAATCCATGCATTTAAAATTATTTAATAATATCAAATAAACAATTTATCAGAGCAGAAATCCTTCAATAATGAATTTATTATCGTAATAATAAATATCAACTTTAATTTTAAACCAATCAAACCGAAACGTTTCCGAATGACGATAAATATTGCAAACTTTTGGTCGGGACTATCCCACCTGAAGCTGCTTAAACGTCGCGAATTCAACGGAGGTAACTTCAATGCGGAAGAAGGACTCCGAAATATCTAATAATTGCCAAAGTCTCCTAGATCTTCCGATCGCTACAATTTATTACTTTGCTATTCTATATTCATCCATTGTTAATTCGTATCTCATCTCAATGAAGATGACTCGGGGGATTCCCACTAAATTAATTCGGTCTCCAAATATCAATCGACAAATTAAGTGGGAGACGAGGATGAGGATAGAAATACCCCCTTATAAATCTATACTGCGATCGTACAACAAGTCGGATCGCAATAAATCTGAAATTCAAGCTGGCGGATTAAGAAATTGCCTACTTAATCCGGCACGAGGCTGGCACGCGGGGATAAAACAAAACGAGATAAAATAAAAGGAAATAAAACTATCGAAAAGGGTGGCGCCCGGTCGATGGGGCGGGAACCGGGACGAGTGGCGGAATAAAATCAACGTAACTCAATCGTAGTTGTCTTCCGAGAACGGCCCTTTCTCTTTCTTTCCGCGGGTTCGCGCACAAGTACACGCGCTTGCGGAGGGCTCGTGCTTTCTTCTAATTGCCCTAAATACCGATAAATAAATTTGTGGAGTTAGCCTGGCGGGTCCATCGGACGGACAGGGGAGCTGCGAACGAGCGACGGATCGCGCGCGACCAGCGATTTATTTAAGCGAAAATCAGGAGACAATTCAATTTTCCGAAAGCCAATGCCACCCTTAATTCCCTCCCTCCTGGCCCACCCGATTCTCGTCAGGCTATACCCCATCCCGTGAAAAAAACGGCTATCCGCGCAGAAATCCGCGATCGTAGCCAATTTGGCTGAGGAAAGATCTTTTGTTCATTTCATTTTTGTTCTTAACAAGAATTTGAACCGTCACGTAGCCTCGATACGCTTGCAACAAGAAGTCTGCGACTCTGACGAATAGAGTCATTCGGAGGAGCTGCGCAGCGGGTAGGTGCGCGCGTTCTCTTCATCCCCAAAAGGGGAGTGAGGCGATCTTGACATGCGCGAACAATTTAAAGATATATTAGCAGGAAATTAGTTTACGTCAGGAAAAGCGAACTCGTATAATCCGTTTCTTTGTTTTGTAATATAACAAAAATCAGGTGCCGAAAAAATAACTTTTGCCATCACGCCAAAAATTGCCATCCCGTACTGCGGATAGCCACAACGGTAAACGATTTTTTTCTGCGTCAGTAATTTATTAAGGTTTATTGTACAGCATAACTTTTGAGGTTACGTTTGTTTGCGGTAAAGTTACATACGTTTTTATAAAACAGGTCCGTCTGAGGTAAGTGTGCGCACGGGCGCCTCTTCTTACATCACGTAACCATGAATTTGTTCTAAAAAATCTGTTGTTTTTTTGTGTGCGTGGTCACTACGAAGACGATTCCGCGTAAAATTCCTACCGATCAGCTATTATATTATATTTTATTTCGAGTTCTTTTTTATGCAACTGATTTCGATGTGATTCTATATCAACAATTCAATCTCTTATTACCTATAGATCTGCTCTCTCCGGTGACTTTGTCCAACCATTTCAGATTATCAAAGAAATAAATCCTTAGTAAAACAGATTTATGAGATCGAGATAATTGTTGTTGGGACGTTTAAAACTTTAATAATAAAATGCGTACATATACCTGCCCCCGACGAGTGCGCACACTTATCCGTTTCTGTCTTTAATTGTGAAGATTTCACACGCTCGTTTTTAATTGAATTGTTAGGGAAATAAATATTTTATCAAATACATGACCCATTTTTCTTTACTCCTCATTGTTTAATTTTGACACGAATGACTCTAATAGCATCGATTTTCGACTACACACGAATAAAAGTACCGGATCACCAAAGAACACTTCAGGATTGTAGAGAACACTTCAACGCATTAACTGGACCTCAATTTGCATGAAAAAAACTTAGTAACGTTTTATAACGATAAACCACCGAAATTTTTACGATTATTTCGTTTTTTCTACATTGCTTCGACGCCATTTCGCTGATTTTTTTTGCCTCAGTTTTTCAGGCTCAGTCAATATCGGGGCACCTAATGTATGAGAAAAATTTTTTGTTTCGCAACTAAACGAAAATTGTGCACTTTTTTGGTTGATGCGCTGGATGGCCCTTACCGAGCTGCCAAAAATTGTGGGAGAAATATTTTTGTGCTCTCAAATTATGTAGTAAACGGGCCCCACAATAACGACGAACTTGTCAGACAGGACGAGTGTTATAGGTCGCTTAATCGAACAATTGTTATTGTCAATACTGTGAGAACTGGGGTACGACGATCGAGTCGACCTTTATTATGAAACATTGAAAAGCTTACTCAACTAATGTCTCGTCGTCAGTACGAATGATGTAGAAAATGTATACCAGCGCAACTAATACGGGTCTTACCGTGGAACTGTTATCAGCGCGTGTATATTTGTCAGCTCGATAATATTACAATCGTAAAAGTCAGCTTTCAAATATGACTGGTATGTTTTCTTGCTTATTTTATTACGCTTTCGTGTTTTCTTCTCACAGCGAGGAATCAAAGCGTTCGAAGGAATTGCGTCGGATCGTCGTATCCCCGACGCGAAAACATAAATAGCGAGCAGATATTTACGACATTCGATCTTCCATGAGCGGAGATCGGATAACATCGCGGAGAGATAATCTTATTCGTATAAAATGTAATTGCGAAGGAACTGCAACCACGATAGATAATTGAACAAGGGTCATTAGCGATTCATTTTCTCGCAGGCGTGTGATACAATTACACAATTATCGCCAGCTTGCATCTTGAAATTACACGCGACGCGATTATATTCATTTATTCTCGTCGTTACAGGTGAGATTATCAACCGCGGTACAATTTTACGATAATTTCCTCTGTATCTCACGTCGTTTCACTTTGATAGAAAAATTTCACTATAATTATTTCCATCGTTCTTCCTACTGTCTTCGCGACTGTATTTGCAACACAAAAAACCAGTGATGTGTTAAATAAACGTGACTGCTTTACTTTTTTGCATCATTTCATCGTAGGCATTCCATCGCCTGCCCGTGAAAAAAGTATTATGTATTTATTTATTTATAACTCTACCAATTCCGATTAAAAATTGCAAACAAATTGTTTCTATAATTATATAGAACTATGAATAATTGGATATAATATTACATAAATTATATAAAATTATATCGGGTCAATTTTTTATATATAATTACGTACAATCTTTTTTCTCGATGTCGATCTCGATACAACGAATTTGTTCCGACCACGAGGAACCAAAATTGGGAGCATTTTGAAATAAATGTATTTCTTCGTTTGTATAAAAGTCTGCTTCGAGACCGGCTCCCTTCGAACCATGAAACTTCAAATTATATACATTGTATAAATTGAATAGTACGGTTTGTATAAAAAATTGTTCAATATTTGGAATAGTCTAGGCGTTGTACGACTATAATACTTCAAGTGCCTCACACTGTATGAATTACAATCGTAACCATAAATATCCGAGGAAAAAAATATTAGGCATAATTATATACAATCATATTGAAAAAATTGACCCGATATAATTGTACACAATTTATATATAATTTATGTATAAATATATAAAACTGTAAGTATAAATAATGTTTCTAATATAAATATATATATATATATATATATATATATATATATAAATGTATAAAATTGCATTGCATTGCAAATGTGCAAAAAAATGTGTAAAATTATGTAGCACTGCATATAATTCTATATAATTATACATAAATTACATATAAATCTTATATAATTATGTATTATATTATTTTCTTGGGTAGCTCGATATAAAATTGAAATCATTAGACAGGTCGGCGATGAAAAAGTTTTTTGAATACTGTCACACGGAACATGCAGATTTTGACTTGCTCATTCCAAATATAAATTTCAACATATCGCATCACAATTTTTGTTTTTTCACTTGTACAAATACATACTGTTTCTGGAAAGTTTAATATGAAAATAATACCAAAATGATCACGTTATTTTTGAATGTTTTATAAATTTAAGCATTAATCTCATATTGACTGTGCGATGATTAATTTGTTCAACTGTACTTGATATCCCCGCGACAAGTAGGATATTGTAAGTAAAGAAAATAAATGCGCGCGCTGCTGGACGGCCGACATTTTCTTTTGCCAAAGATACGTTATATTTATTTATATCGACAGAGACGTGTGATTTTATTTTTATTTTGACGGAACAATAAATAAAAAAATTAAAATGTTTAATTTTATTTGAGTATTCACAGACTTTTCATTCAGACTTACCGTCACCTGTAACTACTAAACGTGACGTGGCGTATAACTTCTGCACGAAATTTTAGATTATATTTCGGACCACTATCACGAACATTAACACTTCAATAAAAAAAAATGCAATGTTGTACAAATATAATTTGGTAGACCTGTGTTATCAATAATAGGTACGACTTCAGATGAGAGCTTCGCGCAACCAACGAGTCTTACGCTGCGTTTGGGTGAATTTCACGAGCCATCAAGCTCGTAAGCCAGCGCAGCAAAAGAATAACGTTGATAGTATCAGAAGATTCATTTTATCTTTTTTTTTGTCCAGCGGTAAAGTAAAAAGATGGCTGTCAAATCTTGCAGCGATCTTATATTTCGATCAGAAGCGCTTCGCAGATAAACGTTCCAGGCAAAATGTGTGATGTTTTATTCAATGACATCAAACGGCACTTGTAGCTCGGCCATGAATTGTGTCGTTGAGGCTGGGCAAAGATTACGTTGTCTATTCTCGTGAAGAGCTCGATTCTCATTGCATATTCTGATAACCGACGCCAAAGCTGTTTCGAAATATATTACCGAGCGGCAGGGTCACGAGCAATAAATTGCCTCGAATATCTTCGGATGCCTGGATAATAAGCAGGCACAAAATCTCTAAACATTTCACTTATCACCGATCGTTGGCCTTCGAAATTGCCTCAATGAGAAACGTTTTCCGCCAACAACACCGATCGCGACTCTTAGAAACTTGTGGGCACCTTTACTCTTCGCATATTTCCAAAATTAAAAGTAATTCTTATCAATACTTAGAATTAATAATAATACAATAACAATAATAATAAACTATCGTTTTAGTTCTTCTGCAGTATATAACCCTCAAAACTGTCTATATTTTCGAAATCCTGATTATTATGAATTATTCAGCTAGACTTTTGTATCAATATTTGTATCAGCATGCAGTATTAGGCTAGTACTTACTGTGGTGTTTTTGAATTTAAATTCGCCATGCTCTCAGAAGTTTAAACACTTGCAAATTAATAAAAATAGAGCTAATCTTAGCTCTGAATATCAACTCTAATTTTCCACCAAAATTTCTTAAGGAAATAGGATGCGGAAAAGTTTTTTGTTCTTTAAAATCGTATAAGTCGTTGACAAATATATCACCAATAACGGAAAAAACATATTTTCATAGAAAATGTAACGCTCTATATAAAAAGTTCCGTACGATATTTGGCTAAATATACTGGTTCCAAATTTTTGGAGATCAAAGTTTAATCTGTTTAAAGCTATCAATATTTTCAAGCATAGTGGCGAAATAAATAGTCGTTTAATAAAATATCTTACATTCTAATATATTTTATTTATAGTCTGAGTACCTGGGAGCCTAACAATTCGAATTCCACCATAATGCACTATAACGTACTCGACATCTATAGTAAAACTCAGTGAAGGCGTGCAAACGTACGCAAGCTGCTGGTTTGGTAACATGGACGTTTTACCTCCAGTTACCTCCAGTCACTGCTATCAACTTGGTTCCGGCGACAGTTGAAAAATCGGTTATTTCCTTCGACAACGCGAATCCAGTGAACATGACCTACTTTTCGTACTACCAGAACAGTAATCGGAAACAAGTTGGAAGCACTGGGAATGGCGTTGGTAGCAGACGCTCTGGAGCTACACCAACGCTAGTCAATGTTAAACCATCAAGAGTATTGCCTTTTCACAAAAATGCTGAAAAACTGCGAATAATAATTTCTCCCAATCAATTGAATTATTCAATTAATTCACCAACAACCTTCCACTTCTGAGACGCATAGAAGTTTCAAATATGTATCAAACGCAATCTCTGCGACCATGTTTCTGCGAGAAAATAATATTTTTCGTTTTTAAAAAAAAATACGAGAAGACCTTTTCGATATTATCCATTTTTAGTTCATTGGGCAGAACTTCGTGTAATGAAACGAAGTGAAAGACAAACTTGTAGTAACACCTGTCGCGGGTCGCATTCTCTCAATTATTGCACGATGCGTCAGGCAACGTTGCACCTGTTATTATCGTCCGAAGCTCAATCCGGTTATTTCGAACATTCGGCAAAACAAACAGCTGAAATAAATTCGAATACGAGCTAAATTTAGGATAATTGATGAGGATTATCAATTCACGCGAAGAATTAAGGAACGAAATCGTTAACCCGTTTCCGGTACCGTCGCACGCTGACTGAACTACTGCGAGGCCAATTATTACCTTCGAATATAGTTTTTTTCTCATCACGTTGAGTTTTTAATAAGTAAATTTCCAAATCAATCGACGAGTTGTTTATGTATTTGATTTTCACGTATCATAATCAAACATCGTATTATCTCTTGCAATCATAAGGGATACCAGTGTTACACCTAGACACCATAGATTGTTAAAGCCTTCCCAAGAATGCGATAAGTCTTTAAAAAAAAATATATCGCATGGCTATTGAAAATAATTATTGCTATTAATCAATTAGTATTAAAAAAAAGATAATTTTCAAAATAAATTCATGCCAAAACGAAATGAATTCATAATCATCGTTGAAGAAAATTTTATTTCAAGCGCTAAAAAAATATTTTTTAGAAAATGCCGCTCTGAAAATTTCACAGTATTTGCAGAAAATGCTAAAGTTTATTATAAAAAAAATATCAAAAATCAAATATGACACTCGTCCTGAAATTTTAATTTTTTTCGGATATCTCATTAAAAACGTTGTAAATGATTCAATTATTTATTGTTCTATTTTTGTCGAAAAGTATATTCAATAACGAATTGTTTTTTTTGTTGAAAAAACGTCCCAATAAATTATCTTTTACAAAAGTTGTCGCTATTTAAAAAATAGGAGTCTTTTTTTTGGTTGGATAGAAAAATTTGAAAAATGTTTGAAATATGTTTTTGATAGGATAGAATAGGATAAAAAAGTTTCAGCCAAATCAAAAGTAGTCGATTTGACATGGAACGGCCCAAATATATAGAGATTTTTGAGATCGCTGATTCTGCAATTTAGACAGCAGATTCGTATTTAGGAAGCTAAAAAACATTCGTACACCAAATTTCATTGAAAAAACGATGGCTGAAAAAATGTGTGACCGAAAGGGTTGTTCGTGTATCTACTGGACTCGTGCCGTTGAAAAGTAAAGAAGCAACTGATTTGTAATCGTATATCTATTACCGCTACTATATCATCGGCATACCAGCACAGGTGCACTAGGCAGGTACCGTCAACTGGTTATTCGCGTTTTCATTTTTGACCTGACGTGCGTGCCGGCAAAAACCTTGCTACGGTTATTATACGCGTCACGCATTCAACGTGTCACGCACTTGCCACCCTTCGGCAGGAAGAGACCCTTATCATCCAGTTTTATCTTGTCAACTCTGTATGCCACTTAATATATCCAACGACCAGCTTGTCGCCGTTGAAGCTTATAGCTCGTTCTCTGCCCCATCACGAACGAGAATGAGGTTGAAAATTTACACCACATTGCCCCGATAAAACGAGTCGTAATAGATGTGACGACAGTGATCTAGAAACAATTTTCGTCGTTTATCAATTTTAAACGCTTCACATTTTTGCGATAATCCAAATCCGGTCATTGTTGATTCTTATACCAATTACATTTACTTGGCGAGCTCTGCAGTCACTGGAAAAAATACGCGATAAGTTCAGGACGGTTCCAACCCCAGATTTCGCATTACGTAAATTATTCTACCACTCTCTTCATATTTTTATCCGTCTGATCGTGATACATTTTTCACATTACGTATATAAAATTTAATTAAGACCTATTCTTTTCGTTATTTTCTTCATAATTATTCATATATTCGTATTATTAGAAAAACAAGAAATGCATATCAATCATATGGAAATAAATATTCTGTGGCTTGAGATTATCGTAGCTTATTAATTTTTAACGTACTACGATGATGCTTAGTAATAGAATTTGTTGGAAATCACATCTTGTTTGACTGACGTTTAAAATTATTCGAGGCATGAATATCTTGTGAATTTGGTCCACGAGATTGAATCTGCAAAAAGCAGAAAAATAGCAGGACATGAATGCTTTGTAATATCAAAGGAACGTACTTCAAATGCGACTTCGTCGTTGCTCGAGCTCGATAAAAACGAAATGATGCGGACGAAGGAACTAACTGTCCGTGATTTTCCTTCAAAATCTGACTAATCGTTGATCCGACTTTCGGCTTAATTTGTCTTATTTTCCACAATTGTCTGACCGAGGAGCAGCATCCTGCAATTTTGATCTAATAAATAAACTCTCCCGGATACCACCGAGCGAATGAATAAAAAAATTAGAGCAAAGACGTTGCAAAAGATAATGCTGAATATAGAATCATGTCTTAGGCGAGCTTTGCGCAAACTGCTTCGTTTTCTACCGGAGATTTTCACAGTCCGAATTACAAAAGTAGCCATTGGCTCATTTAGATCCGATCTCTTGGAGCTTCCTCGGTTATATTTGACAAATTATTATTGATAAATTTTATCGTTTTTTGTAAGTATTAATTAATCTGAGTTGTAAGCACCTTACGAATAATTGTCTGTAAAATAATAATAATGTCTGTCGGATAATAATATATAACAAATCAGATTAATTAATAGCTAGCTACAAATTATTATTTTGCAATTATCCGTTAAATCGTCGCGTGGTGAGGATATTTGGAAAAATTGATAAAAATCACCGCGTTTCTCGTAGCTCGGTTCGGAGCGAGATCGGAGAGGGATTCGGCGACGCAGCGTCTTGCAGACGTCACCCGGTATCTCCGCGGGATAACAGGACTCCGCCGATTGTCTGTCGCAGCGTAGCATCTTGAAGGGGCGTTCCTACGGCGTCGTTATCAGGGATACCAAGGATTGGTCGAATCCCTGACCAATAACATCTCGGTATACGTTGTTCGCCGGGTAACCGAGTCGACGGGATACTGTATTCCATATATCACTAGTGCCGGACGCTGTCCATAGACCAGCTACGAGAAAGCAGACCAACCCCTCGGACGTCCCTCGTACTAGCCGAAGTTTCGCTGCGCGAGAAGAACCCCGTCGCGAGACGATGGTGGAGGAAGACGCGGAGTGGGGTGAACGAGAAGGGATGACGGAGAAGTACGGAGAGTACAGGGAATCGGGCTGATCGGAGGAGATATAATGATAATACTCGTATCTATTCGACGATTACTATTCGTGGATCGTTATCAATCATTCTCATTCCTCGCGAGTTTCTTCCTTCAGAGGAAAATAGGGGGAAAATGAGGGGAAAATGTGAAGACCTCGGAAAAATGAGGTCAGTAGACTAGTAGCGAAGCAATTCGTCGATTTCGTCCAATAATTATTTCGAAGTGGCTGTAACGAGGTCGTACACCTGAGAGAAAAACAGGAAATCTACCCTGAAAATAATCTGAAAATGTGAATTTTATCCCGTTTATCAATTTTTTTTTTTCGAGTATCCGATTTTATCTCATTAATTCTATTTTCCAAATATTCCAAATCTTCCATTTGCATCCTGCACCACGACAGCCCTTCTCGTTACTCTCAAATCGTACGATTAGGGAGGTTGAAGCGTTAAACGTGAAAATATGAAAACTATTTTGCACAAATTCATTTCGATTGATTAATTAGTTTGGAAATGTTCTACAAAAAATCGAAGGTATTTGGGAAGTTTATTCAAATATGAATAGAAATTTACAATTTTCGTGGTATTATGGAAAACACGTCGATTCGATACGAAAATGGAGCCTTTTTTGTTATAACAAATAAAGATGCCATCAATTCGAAATTCAACTATGTTAGACACAGAAATTTCGCGACTGTTTTTGAAAAATTTCAAATTCCGTTCGGAAGCTCCAATTTAATGAAAAACAACAATTATTAGAAGTACGTTCCAATGATTGAGCTCTTATGATTTTTAATTGACTACATTTTTTGAACTACGAATAGTGATTTTTTTTCACTCTTTTTTTCGCATCGTTTGCATCGAAGATTTTTGCAAATGATCATATTTCGTTTTTTTTTTTCTTCAAGTTTGGACAAAACATTGAAAAGTTGATCCATTCATCCAAAATCATTTAATAATATCAAATAAATGATTTATGAGACGAAAAATCCTTCAATAATGAATTTATCATCATAATAACGAATATCGTTAGCTTTAAACCGGAGACTTCGAGAAAATTAATAAAATGGAGACAATTCAACTTGAAATGGTAAACCGAACGTATCGAGCATTTCCTCAAAGAGCTTGATTCGAATGCGCGCGTATATTTCCGCAGTAATGCTCGGATCTTTGTAAACCTTCGACAGAATATTTTCCAAGTGATATACTACTAGATAACGTAAAAGAAAAAAATCAATTTCATTGTTTTACTATAATTCGTATCTTATCAATTAATTTTGCTGCATATCGTCGGTCAACGCCCACGAACAGTCGGAAGAGGATGCTCTCGTTATATAAGCCAGCAACACTATTGACGAAACTCCCTGATTCATCGTTCGGTCGCTAGTTATATGTACGTGGGCATTTTTTGCCGCGATAGCAGTAAAATGCTTGAGGAGAAAAATATGGCTAGCTGCAAGTGACACCCCGCAGTGACAGGCCACACGGTTCGGGATTTTCAGCAGACTTACGCATCCCTTACCTCCGCGAGGGTTGCTGTCGCAAATATAGCAAACGAAAATACTCGTAGAGTGGTCAAAAAACTCATTCGTTATTTTTCATAAAGCGCATAAGCGTTCGCATAAATAATTGTCGAGGTTGAATGCAGAAATTCCGATTATTTTCCCTGTTGGGGCAGGTAAAAGTTTTTCCACCACAATCATTTTTTCCAACTCTCCGACCACCCCTAGCATCAAATCAATCTAGAGGCCACAAAATAGAGTCAACTTTGGGAATTCTATTGAAAGACACCAAACAACATATCGAAATTTGGTAAAGAGTTCTTCATTCCATAAGTATGGATCACTGTTTATAAATGGTATCAGAGCTCTACTGTACAAAATGCTGACTTTGCAGTATTTTCGCAGCAGCGTCTTTTTTCATAGCCGAGCCCATAACCGGTGCAATTTCGAAGATATAATAATGAACCCGAAAAAATTCGATAAAGCATGTAACAGCTTCAACAGTACGTAGAATTTTTAAAATTTTTTTAGATCGCATAGTTCAAATGTTATTGACAAGTTTTGTGCGATTTGTCGAGATGGTTTTTTCACCAACACGCCATTTTTGCAAAATACATCGAAGCAATAAATTCCTACGCACTGTCGAAGCCTTGGGCATGCTTCATCATTATTTTTTTTTTTTATCTTTATGGTATTTTTGAAATGACAAGAGTTATGGGTTCGACCACACAGGTATGAAAAAGAGACGCCGTTGGGAAAATGCTGGGAAGCCGCCATTTTATGTTGTAGGGCTCTAATAAATGCTCTGAGCAATGATCAATACTCGTGGAACGAAGACATCTCGACCAAATTTCGATAAGTTGTTTAATTTTTTCGAACAAAATTATTAAGTTTTGCTGTATTTGGGCTACCCCCTTGATTTTTTACAGCGATGTGCACATTCCTACGTCGCAAATGAAAGAGACAGCACGAGCAGCAGATATAGCTCAAGTTTATCCACTAAACACGCCCACTTTCGTCAATTGCTGATAAGTTGGATAGTTTGATGTGAATTTTCAAAAATTTACAGATGGAATGGTTCAAAATGGCTCGATGTGTACGTCGCGAGTTAATGTCACGATACCCGAGTAAATTGTGGATTATCTATCTAGTTCTATCAGCTACGCGTAGAAACGTGCTGTTTGAAGATTTATTCATTTTTCATTTTTCTGCCCATTTTTCTGCCCATTTTTCTACTCTTTTTCTACTTTTTTTCTACTCTTCTTCTACACTTTTTCCATCCTTTTCTACTCCTTTTCTACTCATTTTCCACTCTCTGTCTGCTAACTTCCTATTCATTTTTCTACTCTTCGTTTTTATCCTCACCCAAGTCATGAAGAGTACGACGGATTTGATACAGGAAGCTTTTGGTTGGTTTGAAGGGACGAAGTCCAACTATAACGACCCACTTTTATCGGACCCCTGCCTCGCCCCGATCTCTTCAACCCTCCGCAGACTCGAAGGAAGGAACGATGTTTGTTACATTTTTTCTTTTCCCGTGCTTTTTTCCCACTTTTTTCGTCTCGGTTCAGTCTTTTCCGGATCAATGTCCCGCTGCGCTTCGACGTGGCAATCACGTGCCCGGTATTCGATGTCGCCCGGTCACTTCGCGTCAATATAAGTATGTATTTATATGCCGGCGAAGTCTACCGACCCTAATCTCGTACGACGTGTTTAGGTGAGGGTGATTTTCTCGTTTATATTACTTTTTTTTGCGCTTTTTTTATCAAAGGACCAACCGAAGCCCGGCCACCTCATTTATTTATTAACTCCCATACGAAACGTGTCTCGCGACGCTCGATTTTCTTCTCCATTCCGCGTATATATCCGATAGTCTACGATTGTTATGCATTAACGGTCGCAGAGATACAACAATGAAAACATTGTGAGAATTTCTATGACTCACCCGTACCAAACTCCAACCCAACCTCTGGGATATAATTTTTGGTCGACGTTCCATCAAACTGAAAGAAAATAAAAAATAGCCGTCGAAGAAAAAATTGTATTTTTTTCTTGATAATTTATAAATCCGACATTTTGTTTAAAAATGATTTGTTTGGTATTTCGTAATAACAACCAATATTCTACATAATTTCACTTCTCTATAAAATACCATACCATTTTTTCTAATTTATTCTTTAACTGCCAGGAAAAAAAATAATTTCACCCCCGGATGGAAGTGCTTCGAGGTTGAAGTTCGTCGAGGACCAGCGTGCATCTTCCCGATTAAAAAAAAGTTATTTATAATTATATATGAAAAATCATATAGAAAAATATAATTATATACATATATATATATAATTATTTCGGGCCAATTTTTTTTTATATAATTACATACGATCCTTTTTTCTCGGGTTATTCGAAAATCGTCGCAATATTTCCGGAAATAAGATCAAAGAATAGCATATCCAATATTTCTTAGAAAATCAACGAGGAGAGAAGCGGGAATTATTAAATGGAAAATTGTAAAAATTCGTTGATATACGTCTAGATAGGTAAATACATTAAAAGTTTAAAACTATCGTATTTAAAGATCACAGATATGCGTTTGCCCCGATGGAATCAAGTTGATTTAGGGAACAGATTTTTCGGTATGCTAATAAATACAGTGAGTACGAATTGAACGAAAATCGCGTAACCAACGAGGTATATAACATATTATAATAACTTTCCCAAACAGCGCCTAGAGCGTCGCTCTGGGAGCCGATGATCCTCAGGATCATCGATCAATCCATCACTAAGTAGCATCAACGGTCCCCCCTGTCACGAAACGGATGTTTTATACCTGCGATATACTTTCCGCTGCTACTGCCATCATCACCTAAGCAAGCCTTCCTACACCATCGGAATATTTTACGCTTCGAATCTTGAAGGATGCGAAGTATGCCCAGCTTCCACGATATAGAGGCCAACTCAACCGATACCATTTCAAGAAGGACAATCTCAAGCCAATTTTCGTTATTCAAAATTACTATGTTCAATATTCGTCCGAGCGAAGACGGACACACAGAAAAATCCGGGTTGTAAATAATGCATTAACTTTTGACAAAGTTTCATCGAGCAGTAAAATCTTTTTAATGGGAAAAATTTTCATCGACTATTAAATTAATTTTTTTAATGGGAAAAGTGTTCGTTAACCGTTAAATTTATTTTTACCTTTGAAAACGTGCCTGTGACAAAATGTAATTTAGCGAATCTATAAATTATTTTTTTCATTCCAAATCTTACAAACCTAAGAAAAACAACAAAATTTGTTCTTTTATCTTTACTACACATTTGCACGAAGCCAGTCGAGTAGATACGGTAATTTGACATTGATTCGAACGAAATAGATTATCTTGCTTCAAACTCTCACGTCAACCGAATTCCTCCAATTTTTCTTCAAAAAAAAGCTCGGGAAATTTGGGAGATATCTCATCAAACTTCCGTTATTATTTTTTTGATTAACACAAAATATCTGTACAGCTCACGTTAACAATGTAAGAAATTCCCAATATAGGGAATTCGCGAATCATGACTTTTCTAGCCGAATACCTGAAAAGTTGAACGCATCTAGGATAGTGGATTACAACAAAAAAATCAGCCCGGATGCAGTTACCTTGTATGTACATATAAATAAGGGTGCATCATTTTTGGGTAACTTTTTTTTTTACTCAAAAGCAGGTCGTACACTTTCAGTAAGGTAAAAAAAAGTCTGCTAGAACTTGAGCTCTCTATACGAATATTAAGAGGTACCACGTTGCAAATTTCTGTTTACAATTTAAATAACATGGTGAAAAAACTTTTACGTTTGGAATTTTATACCTGGAAAATCACATATTTTGCAGATTATCCCAAAAAATATTTTTGTAGAGAATTAAACGCTCTACAAAAACGGTCCTTACAATTTTTTGATAAGACTAGCTATTCATATGATATTCGAGTTCAAAGTTCACACTATGATAAATTATTAAATATTTTTAATTCTTAATCGAAAAATGTATGTACAGAAATTTTGTGACACATATTTTTATCAGGTATAAAGAACGATATTTCACTCATGAGTATTTTATCCATCTGTTTTCGCAATTATTGTAAGTAGCATTGGCTCGTTAGAACCAATTTATTGATAAACATACATTCTTAACGCCTGTATAACCATGTATTAATACATATGAAGTATAAATGAGAAAATTCATACGGTAAATCGAGTGGTCTCCAAAAAGTCAATTGATATTCTTCACTACAGTCGATAATTTCCATGTAATATTTAAAAAAAAACGATAAATTTTCACACACGTGGAATTTTGAGCTCGAATATCATTTGAACGGCTATGTTTATGAAAAAAGTCTAACAGACTCTTTTTGTAGGGCCTTCCATTTTCTGTGAAAATATGTCTTGGACTAATCTGTTCAACGTGCGGATATGAAATTCGAAACGTTAAAAGACTTTTTCCCGTGTTATTTAAATGGGAAATATAAATTCGCAACGAGGCACCTCTTAATATTAATATTAAGAGCTCAAATCTTAACAGACATCTTTTTTCACCGTCCTGAGAAGATACAACCTATTTGGGAGTGAAACAATAAATTTCCCAAAAATGACACACCCTAAGGTACGTTTTTAGAAAATTGTGCGAGTTTGTGTTCGACGAAACGATGCGAGGCGAATGAATTGAGATATATTCAAAGTTTATCGGGACTATTTCATTGAGAAGACGTTTGCAGTAAAGGATCCTATAGCATCCGAACCAGAGGCGCTCCCCTCTTAGTAGCTGATCCATCGACCCTTGAAGGAGCGAACAGCCTATCGTACGTCCAATTGATAGACAGTAGGTAGGTGTCGAGTTTCGAGGTATACAGAGTGGGGCAAGCGAAGCCCAATTTCCTCGACTGCAAACACACTCCAAAAGAGTCCCCTCATCGACCGGTTACGCCTCGAAATTTACATGAAATTGCTTATTAAATTACCAAGTTTTTCGCCAAGATTTAGCGAGACTGAAGCCATTTGTCTTTCGGCTTTTAATTTCTCCCTTATTAATAAGACTTGAGTGATGTATTGGTTTTCACGCGAACGCCAACTTTTTGAATAATTTTACCTGCCACCCGATAAATTTCAACGTCAAATTCATATCGTTACCGCGAAATTTATTTTTAAGCCGCTCCCGCGCAATTATTCCACAAAAACGCATTCACTCGTGTCGTGTTCTCTTTCTATCACACCAGCCCCACACAGTTCGTCGCTGCGAGAATAATCTTCGATCTTATCACGATTATTTCTCGAATTTCTCTGCGAATTTTCAAACAATAATTCGTATTTTCTTCGATATCTCGAAGATACCGCGACATATATATCGATTCTATGCTGCGTACAAAACCAAAAAGACGGGGGATTTCTTGCGACTATTTTTCTTTCAAACTCAACATTTTTACATTTTTTCATACTTTAGAGGATTCGCCATTTTGAATGGTCCAAATCTGACTTTAGATTCGTGATCAACGACCTCGAAAACGCGCGGGTACAAATTTTCACCAAGATCAGGATATTTTCAGATTTTTTCCACCATATCGGATTTGCCATTCGGAATATAGCAAGCTTGACCTCATATGCGTGATCAGTGACTCCAAGATCCTCCGGATACAAATTTGGATGCCAATCCGTTTATTCGTTCCGAAGATGTCAACGATTTTATTTTATTTTTGGAAATTTTGTTATTTAAATTATGGGAAAACTAACCCTCCGAAAAACGCCAAAATCTAATCAGTTCTGAGTTAAGAAAAGTCGCGCCGATTGAGCCCAATTTGATCAGAATCCGCGCTCTCGTTCTCGAGATATCGTCGGGACAAACGTTCGTCATACATACGTACATACGTACCTACAGACGTCCTACTGAAAATAGTCGGACTTGATTCTCTGGACCTCAAAACGTGAAGATCCTGTGAAAGCACAACTTTTCATTTTCGGGGTGATTACAATAACTTCCTATTTTCTCTGCAATCAGAGAAACGGGAAATCAAAAAAAGAATACCACGTTATACAAAAAAATTATTCATTTATTCATTCTTAAGCCAGTTAAAAATGACAAAATTCAAAAATTTGAAATGAAGTTTGATATTCCTGCAGAGATAAACTGAGTTATCTGTACGCAGGCCTGGCGCATTATACAAAAATAAGTATGAAAATGAAAATAGAATAATTGTTTTAAGAAAAAAAGAAAAAGTTGATAGATATAACGATACAATACCTGTATACGTTGGTACTTATAATTATGCAGTGGAAACCGAGTCAAGGCGGCCCTCTTATGCCTCTAAATTATTTTTTGTCATTCTCGATCGCTGGGTATGAGTTGTTTTGGTCCATCTCGAACAAATTCATTATTAGTTTGAGATAATTTTAAAAAAGAATAGAATCCGGAGCACGACGCACAGTGGTTTCAAGTACGAAAAAATCGGAGCGAGAAAAAAAGCGAAAAAATCTCAGCGCGTATCTATTCCAAAAATATGTCAGAATATGGCGTGTTTGCCCAAATTTAGGAAAACAAAGTCCCTCCATAGTAGCTTGGGATCAATTTCTGATTGTAAATTTACCAGCTTATGCTGATTTGAATTTTGAATTGGCTGCGTTGAATTTTCCTTAAATATTGGGGTGCTTATGCTTTAAATGATGGAAAGAATGAGGTATTGGCCCGTATCTTCACATCCTGACCCCCAGTTGAGAATTTTTCTAAAACTACAAAAACTTGTATAAAAATACAAAAATTGAGAATTATAAACATAATTTAGTTTATTGTTGTTCCCAAGTTGAATAAAAAAATCTTTATATTTTCCAAAAAATTGGAAGTATTCCATCTTATCCTTTATTACAAAATACTTTATGTGATGGCAGAAATCGTTTATAAAGTCTACATGGTAAAAAAATAGAAATAAAATTGTAGTAATTTTTGGACTTGTCGTGCCCCCGGTCTCCCCTATACGAGTACTTATACTCTCGGTCGTTTTTTCAGTGCATCCAGAGTATAGTATTTTCGCAATTCAGATTTAATCAATCACTGTTATCATTTGAGTAAAATGGTACGATAGACATTTAGTTGCATATCAACCATTCAATTTATTGAAAACCGATTGTCCGGATGAAATTGTACATAAGTAGTATATTATTATAAATAAGTCTATACGAAATTGCAAAAAGATTCTACATAATTTTATAGCACTGTGTACAAGGTGTTCCATCTTGATCTTTCCATTTCCAGGTAGAGGGAAAAATACAAATCAAAGTTCCAGGATCTAGAGGGGGAAACAGTAGTCCGCCATTTTGGTACACCTTGGTGGAAGGCTTCAAGCTCAAATGAATATCAACCTTGTCTTTTCAAATAGGAAACTATACTTTTGTACGACGGAATTAAATTTCTCAGGAGAAAACAAGTGAAATTATGTATAATTATATTGGGCCAGTTTGTTGTACATAATTATTTATACCTAATCTTTGTTTTGTTTTTTCTTGGGCGCTTTACAATTTCTCGGTCTCGTGCCCCCTGCATCTTACTCGCTTTCCTCCCGCCCCCAACCCGTCCTTCTAGATTCTCGCGAGGACAGTGTCACGCTATCAGTCGAATCTCAGGGGTCGTGACGAGACTGAATGAACCAACGTTGGATCCCGGATAGCAAATCTGTCACTTATATCTGCGACGGTGGCTTGTTCCCGGTGAAATCAAACTAAAGTTGGCAGCATGTGGCTTGACGCGCGCAATCTGGCTCTGACACCACCTCGGTGCCCACACGCCTCTGCCACGCCACGACGGGTTCTCTACCACCCCGACGCGCAGCTTCAAAGAACGTTGACCCAGACAACCCGAGGGAACATCGACGATATTAGAAATGTTACAGCTTATATTATGCTTGTACCTTTGCCACGGCGAGCTGCCTGTCGCTCCGATATTAAACGAGAAAACCCAACTCGAGCATACTGAAAAAAGTATTATTTTTCAACCACAGAACCGAATGTGCCATCAAAAGTCTTACGTCGATCTAACATCACCTTAGAGCTACGTTTTTGCGAGTTATCGCGGCCCGGATACTCCGAATGCTGTGAGAAGAAATTATCAACCGTGTCAACGCTGATCGATCGAACAATACCCGAGCGAATTAGCTGCACCAGAAGATTCACGAGCCAACGGCATCGTCGTACAACTGCGTTTACGTTGCAAGATCTGCAATGATCCTGTGATGCTGCAACCGACGTGGATTGATAATTATTAAATGTGTCGGCAGATTTCGCCGCTTGAATTCGGAATATCGCTGAAATGGAGCCAACCAAATCATATTTTCGTCCATCGTTCAATTATGAATATATATTGCCGATCTTTAAGCTTCCAAGATCTCAGATTTCCGTTAGAACGTGTTTAACGATATTTTTCAAAGCCGTTCTTATCGAAAAAAAATTCTATGGAAATAAGAAAATTATAATAGCGATAATTTACAATAATAATAGTTTCGAGAGCTATTATTTAAATATTCTGTTATAATTTTTCTATTATAAATTTTAATAAAACAATATTTTTCGAAACTGCTATTATTGCAAATTTGTTCTAATCTAATGGGAAATTTAAAATAGGAAAAATTTGCTGCGATAATACAATTTCGAGAAATATTGTTTGATCCAAATTTATAATAAAAAAATTTGCAACGAAAACAATTTTCAAATGTATTGTTTAATTTATTCTAACGAACTGGGGAAAATGGGAGAAATGGGTCGCCATTTATTTAAAGATCAATCGTTCTATTTTCCAGATTGGCGTTCCATTCGGGCACTTTTTTTGGTTAACACCTGCTTCCTTAAACTTGCGAAAGTTGACAGACGGAGAATCTTTTTGCCTAAGTCTCTACCCCATGCCAAAAAGGGTTCCAGCTAAGCCGATATGCATTCATTATAATAAGAAATGGGAACTGCGAGTGAAAAGTTTCACCGGGCTGCGGCTTATCAAGTTCCCCTGAATTTTATATTATTTAAGAGAATTCTCTCCTCCGTGCTGTTTTCCCTCCCGCCCGCCTCCCGATCCTGAGACCCTCGACAACACCTCCATCGCTGTCTACCGCGTTCATCCACCACTCCGTGCCGATGTAAGAGTTCGCGAAACTTTGTTCTTCTCCTCGTAATGGCGAAGATGCATGGCATTTGAAGTTTCGAAAATGTAATTTGCATATTTATTTGTCCTTTAAAAGAGTTTAGCCGAGTTCTAAGCTGATTTCCTCAGCCACAGCCGTACGGTTTTATCGCATTTCTCAATGGCGTGAGGAATCATGTCGCATCTATATACCATGCGCCAATGCCCAGTCGATTAAAACGTGGAATCCAACCCGAAGAAATTTATTTTCACAAAAAATTCATCGAAGAACATTTTTCATACTGGCAATCAGACGATAATGTTGAAAAAATTGTATTCTCTCGCTGCTTGCCTCATTTTTCTTTGAAACGTTGCGCCATTTTTTATTACGTTTAATGAAAATTGATTGGAATGTACTGAGAATTTTTCCCATGCATATTTAAAAATCACTTTTCTCAATTCATTCTAAATCAGTGACCCATATTTTTGGGTCGTCATTTTTGGTATGCCATTTCTTTCTTTTTTCCGCTGTACTGCAAACAAGCTTCCTTAGTTATGATCTTTCGTAGATCAAGATAAGTTGTATTAGCAGAGATATAATTAGAGCTTGACACCATATATATTTATAATATTAAAATAAACGCCAGTTTTTAAATTATTCACACGACGTTTCAGAAAACTCAATTTACGACAGTATTACTTATTTCCGACGAAGTCGTTCCTTTATATGGGTAAATTTTCATTAGCGCCACATTTTTTTCAACAACTGTATTGAATGCACAGAATTATTAACGTGTTAATTATATTACATCAAATGTACCGAATTGTTTATTTCAAATTTTCCTATTCCTACTCGTTCATTGTTCTCATTACTCTTTTTCCTCACTCCTACAGAATCGTCGTACATTTCTACAACTTTTCACCTAACATTTCGCACTTCCCTTTTAATTGGCTCTTAATATTTCGTTAATAACACACAGGTTTGTTTTCTTCCATTAATAATTGATTTCATCTTGTTGACCAAAAAGAAGCAATTTTCTTAGTCTATTTTATTTATTCTTGGGAAGGAAGAAGCTGCTTTTTCGTTTTAGATAACATTGTTTGGTATCAAACTCCCTTGTTTTCTAGTGAAGAAGTCAATTCTCTCGTAAAAAATTTGAGTTCATGGTTAAAAAAAGAAAGTTGACCTTGAAACCATAGACCCAGGGCAACCAAAATTGCGGATTAATTTTTCCCCTCTAGATTCTACAACTTTTGTTTCAATTTTCTTCTCTCTAGCTGTCAATGGTTCCGCAATAATCGGAATATAATACCCTGTATTATAAATTATGATAATTATTAATAATTCTATTCGTTCGCAAGAATAAACGAGATAGAGCGCGAACATTGCTTTTTTTGGCCACCATGACTGCGCACGGTACTGTCGTTGAACGTTTAATTGGCATAGCAAGATTGGAAAGAATTCGGAGTTTTTTGGTAATACCTACCACCCTTGCAAATTATTCGGCCATTCCGATACTTTCAAAAGGTCGGTACAACGACGTTACTATTTACCTACGTTGCCTGTGCGCGCAGTACGTGGTAAATTTGAGAAAAAGGCAAAAGCATAACCGCGATCGAAATTCGGTATTTTTCCAATTCCACGTCGCCGAACGCAACAGGCGAATATTCCCACGCGAGGACCAGCATACCGATCCTCTGAGTTTTGGTTGGGTTCGGCTATGTTACATCTGGTGCGCCTAACTATCCGAGAATATAACGTGGGTGAAAACGTCCCCGTAGGCCCTATCTCCCCGGTGAACGCACACAGAACCGAATGTTCCGTTTCGATAAACGCCCACGGAAAACAAACGCTTCGCTAGCTGCCCCGAAAACAAAGACTGCTTTTTTAGGAAATACGAAATCGTCGGTGGTTGTAACCGGCTAAAATGCCGCATCGGTGTATGATTTTTGGTTTAATTTTCGTTTCATCCGCGTATATCGATTCGTTGCAAGCAAATTCTCTACTCGAGAGGGTTCGTTACTAAAATCAGAACGATTTTCAGAATTGCAAAATTTAATAGTATATTCTGCGGTGGGTTGCCAAATTATTAGGGCCAGTACACAGATTTTCGTACTTTCGAGTTTAAATTAATAATTGTTAATTATAATTCGAGCAACGCATTGTGCTTCATAAAATTTATTTACGTTTTCATTTATGCATGTCATATTTATTATTCCCCTCGGAGTCACAAGAACTTCCGCTTCCCTCTATTTTTACATCATATTTACATCTTTTCTTAACATATCCTTATGTCCTACCTTATCCTATTTTTTATTCATTCATTAATCGCGTATAATTTATGCAAAACAGGCGTTAGGCCGATATTTTAAAATCGTTTATTGAAAGTTATTCGATCCAAAATAATCAACAAGTAAATGTTTCTTAATGAATTAGTTTTGCATATTTTTATTTTGAAAACGTTTTTTTTTTTTTTTTTCAAGAAGAAATAAATAGTTCAGCCGTCGTGAATTATTGTTTCATTACCTAAAGTAGATGTTCTTTTATAAGAAAAAGAAAAACCTATTGTCAATAATTTGGAAAAAAAATAGTTAAACTGGAAAACACAGAAATCTTTTTACGAAATAATCAGATTTCAGTTCACGTCCAATCAAATCAGTTTGAAAATACGTTCTGAAAGATTCAACAAAAAAAATTATAGTCACTTGATCATCCATAAATTTCATCCGATTCGCGGTTTAATTTAAATAAATTTGCAGTGTCGATTAAAAATGTAATCAGATCGTTGTTTAGTAATTGTTGAAACTGAGTCATTCTTCCGTGTAGTAGCATTGATTTATTAGTTGGTTCGTACTGGTTTGTGAAAATCTAGCACAAATATTTTTCGCCTCTAATTTTGAAACATTTATATCTGGTTAAATAAAATATTTTTATTGTATTTTCTCCTACAGGAATCGTGATATTACCTCGTGCAGAATATATTCCAAGTCGTAGAACGCGAATTTATAAGCCTGGAATTAGTGCCGGGTCTTTCCTGTTATAGCTCCCCCACCAAAAGTGACCAAAAGGGGTTAGAAATTGCGTAATAAGATTCCGTGAGCTTACAAAGGTCATTCTGGGACGGAAAAATCGAAAAAAAATATTATAGTCAAATCACGTACACAAAAATTTTCGTACACTTTTGGCGAGAGGGACTATAACAGAAAAGAACCTCAGTGCCAGGACGTTTCATTACAATGAGTCCTCAGCTAGTCGGTGATTCGCTTGTGAGAACGATACGTGGATTCGCGCCATCTCTCGGCAATTGGTAAAAGTAGCGGTGCGCCGTGTACTTTAAGTTGCATATCCAAGCAGCATTTCTTCCATCTTATCTTTGTCCAACTTTCACGTTTATGCTCCGGCAGTGAAAAATATGATTGTCGAATCTGCGAAACCACATGGATATAGCCGGGATGGGGCATCATAATGAGAAGCTTCGATCAAGTCTTCGTATAAATCATAAGCAAAGCACGAACAATTCAATGTTTTGAATATTGACATTTTAGAATTTATCCGCAACTTATGTATATTACGTTTATCCATCTGAAAGGATGTCTCCTCAAGTGAACCATAGTTGTATGTCACGACGTGGGGTGAAACGTAGTCTAGTGGAAGAAAAGCGACTAAGCTAGCTTCTCAACGAACCTGACAACATATTTATTACCCTCCGTTTCTGCCAACAATATCGTACAATTTATCGTTCATTGTGTTCCATCTAACCACTTTAATCATTTCTTTTCATGAAAATTCAGAACGTCACATGACTGACTGAGATGAAAATTTCCAACGAATACGGAATTCAGAATATTCCAGAAATATAGAATTTCAGTTGTGATGATGCTCAAAAAATATCTAGCTCTTCTAGTCATTTTTTCATGATTGCATTCGTGTTGATAGTCAGTTGCGAAATCCGTACCGAAAGATCACGAATATTTTACAATTTTTTACTCCATACCAATTTTATTTTTATTTTTGCATCATCTATCGAATGAACAGAGTACAAAAGGAGTGGCTTAGAAATATTATTCTCAAGATAAATCAAGAGTATAACATTCGAAATGTTCGTACAATACTTTTATCGTAAGTAAAGAACATATAAAATGTATGGAAAATATGTGAACTGATCAATACGAAACTTTTTTATCAGGTCGTATCAGTACCGGATTTTTTATAACACGTATAATATGCGAACACATTTTAATTTAACGTCTTATGAATTTGATTTCGGTGGCGTCTATCGTATTTCTTCGCACGACGCCGTACGACGGTTGCCCTGGCTGACGCATAGGTATGTAGGGTTGCCTACTTTCAGGCGCCCATATCCGTATTCACCCATTCCTATATTTATGCGAAAATTGATACTATAAACTGCAACGTGATATATGGTGCAAAATAGAGAAAAGGTAATTTCTTTAAATAATAAACAATTCATCCTCGAATATTTATATTTATAATATAATTTATTAAATGAATTCATCGACACGCATTTTGCAAACGATCCGTGATAATCAAAATGCTGGATATTTATGAAGATAATAGATATTTATAAACGGTCAGCTGTTGAAAAAATAACTGCGTGTTAGTTGAGACTCTGAATTCTCAGCAAACTCTAAGCCTTAAACTTTAGACATGCAAGCGCCTCGAGATATTTGAATGAGAACGAGCTTGTGAATAAAAACAGCGGGAAGTGAAAAATCATTTGAATACATACGGAGGTAAATAATTGTCAAATTAAAAAAGTATCTAGACATTCATTGTTTATAAATTATTCATTTGTTTCAACCATAGGAATTTTTTAGGGATATCCAAATATTCGAATTAACTAATTATTAGTGATGAATCGAATCGAATAATTCGATTTGAATTTCGAATCAAATAGTTCGAATCTTGCGAATATTGGAACGAAAATTTTCTCTAACATCAGAGAAACGGAAAATTTATAAATACCTTCTTCTCAATAAACATACGGAACCTTCATTTTCTTGGAAGTAGCATCGAGTATATGCACCTAAGTTCTTAACTTTTAATAAAAACGATTATAAAAGTTATTTATTTTTCTATCAAAAATACCATCATTCCATTTTTTTTACCGTTTTCCAATTTTTTTACCATTGCGAAGTTGAAAATGAATATTGCTAGCAGTGTGTTGCGACAATCAGTTGAGAGGCTATCCAAAACAAATTTTCGGTTAGGGTCTTTAGCGACTCCAAGGTGCCAGCAATGTTACTCCAGATTAAGGTCCCAGCTAAAGGCTAAGTTTCGGTGGAGTGTTGCGTATTTTGTTCTATTTCGGTGATTCATTTATATATAAACTACAAAATTGTAGTACAGTTGCGGCACGTAGCTTCTTTTGTACGTACATAATACGAAGCTGAATAATTATGTTACATGTACTGTAGTTATATGACGCCTGGTAACGCTAAACAGCGACAACCCCGGGTCTAGGGAAGGGCGATTCCATTCGATTCTTGTAGAGGTATTCGATTCTTGACGACGAAGAATCTATTCCTTTATCGATTCTTTTCAGAATCGATTCCTAAAGTATCGATTCTTTTTCAGCCAGGAATCGAATCACAAAGAATCGAACATTACTTGTGAGTGTGGACCAGTGTGGACGAACAACTTTATTGATGAGTGTAGGTATCATCATCTAGAAAAGTGTAAATTTAATTTAATATTTGTGTTCTCAGAACATAACATATTTTGTAAATAGAAATTATTTACATTTTAATTGTGAGTACTCTCTAATATTCAAGTTAGATACTTTTACTGGCCCATGTTCATTTATCTTAAAGAAAATTACAAATCTAGGATCAACTTGATTCACTGAAAATCAGATAAAAATTGAGGTTACTTTACTAATGCTAAACTGTGATTGATTTCCATAGATAGAGTAGAACTTACTAGGAGTTTCCCTGAGGACTTCATACATAAGATTTTCTCTATTGATTTTGGATTTTTGGTCGTGAATTCCACAATAAAAAATTTCAATTCAACCCTGATGTCGTGACTACTAGTGGATGAAATGATTATGTGTTTCTAGGTTAAGGTCACTTTTGTTGTGTTTTTCAAATGATCGGATGGGTATGAAACCTTCACGAGAAGTGTGAATTGTGAATTCAGATAAAAACTAAGAAATGTACAAAACCGACAGGTGAATTTTCCCGCGGAAATGTTTTAAATGGAATAGTGCGCAAAGTCAACGATTCTTCGATTCTTTTTTAAAAAGGATCGATTCCGAGGAATCGATACTTTTCGGGAATCGATTCTTTAGAATCGATTCTCTTTGAAGGAATCGCCCTTCCCTACCCGGGTCACGCTACTAATGACGTCAGTTCTACAGTAGCAGCTCATTGCTCCGAATTTCGGAACGCGAGATATGTACTACCCAACTCGCACACGCTCTCCGAACGCAGCCCGTGATTCTTTTTTTGCTCCGAGTGTACTATACTGATACTATGTCCAATGCGCATGCGCGAAAAGTTTAGCCGCCACGACACCTAGGATCATACCAGATCATACAGATACCAATGTACCGCTCAAATGTTTTTGTTTTCTCTAACCGTTCGTGTCCAGTGTATATGTCGTTTATTTAATGGAATAGTTGCACGATAGGGTAAAAGTGCGTCCGTGTCATCCGTTAATTAGAAGTCCTCATAGGTTATATGAATTTACAAGTGCAAATGTACGCGAGGATTACGACGACCTAACCTACCACATGGTTGTTTACGACAATCAAAGTGGGCTAGGAATAACGCTTATTTTTAATTAGTTGAACCTGTAAGTATTTCTTAAGAAGAATGAAATACGGTTATACCGCAGCTAATTTGCTGAGCAAATCCTGATTGACCGATAAACTCATATCGTTGATTTCCAGTCGATAAACTTTATTGAAAAAGATATGGCAACTTTGGAAGCTTGATGCTCTGAAATATTGTCATTTTCTTGCGATAGGAAAATGATGGATTTTCAACTTTGTTTAATTACAGTACGACGAAGTTTATCAGCAAACCGATAATGCAGGAGTCATCGACGATCAACACCGCCGAATGGAAGAGACCAGATCAAGTGATGCAGCTGCATCGATTAAAGTTGAAGAAACGAGCTCTACAAGCTCGCATGAATCGAACGACGATTGAAAAATCAAACTCTACCTCAGTTATAAATAATTTTCTGGGAACGATAGACACATCCGCGGACCTGACATTTTCGAAACGAAAAAATCCATTTTTGCAACAGGCAGGGATCAAAAAACAGAAATCAGCATCCGCTTTACCACCGGAGCCTGAAATAAGTAGCGACGCGACTCTGTTTGAATTACTTAAAATAAAAAACTCCACTTCTCAAGAATCAGGTACACAAAAGTCACCACTCTCGTTTACGAGTGTGCTTAGTAAGCTGGAGAATAGTTACTGCGAGGAGACCGAAACAGTGCAAGGGAAAAATTATATTCCAATTGATTGGACATTGAATACGAAAATGCGTTTGATGGCCCCTAAACCGTTCGCTTGGAATGGAAAACTCAAAACAAGCGAAGAAGCTTCCGGTACTACAGGCTTTGTTCGATGTCTGGATATCGGTGAGAAGGAGACAACATTGGATACCAGTCCCAATGCAAGGTAAAATTTATTTCAGCCCTGTATATAGGTACCCAAGTTCAACGATGCGTGCTTCTAGATGAGATTTTTTCTTGCCAAATCGACATATTCTGAACAACGCGTAGCTGTTAGCGAACCACTTTTTCGCAAATTATTTCTCTGAAACCTTAATCTTCTTGAAAGAATCCGATTCGTCAGTTTCTTTTATTCGACCGCGCTGTAAATTATTTAACCTTATGATGAAACATGTCATTCTACTTGACTATTCGCAGCCATATACCCTCATCGAATATCGATATGAACTTTTTAGTCATCATTTTGTCAAGTTTTATCATTTTCCAGATTTCACAGATGCTGTCTTGTGTGGCAACATCCATCTATACCTTGGCTCGAGTTGTTTCCTCGCTCTGCGGGCAGAGTGAGCGCCACTGTGTCGACCAGCCTCGCAATCGCGTCGAATCAACTAATCAAGGATGCTCTGTACAGAGAATGGAGCGAGAGCTTCAGGTCATTATTTCAACTTCTCCGTGCAAGACAGTGCCCGTATTTTTACGTCTGCGCTAACACCTTTACAGTTTTATTTCGAGCCGCTGGGATTTGTGGATTGTCGGAAGCTCACGCTCTACTCACTCCAACAACTAGAGGGTTTCGACAAACTCTCCAGCAAGAAGGTATCTCATCGTCCGGAACATCTATTTCCATTTCGATCAATATTTATCATTTATCAACGTTTCAGTTCAAAAAGTGTATCATACAAGAATCACCATTGTGAAAACATGCGAAATATTCGCAAATACATGTTGAGAGTTGCCTTCAAATTTTCTGAATTTAATAACATCTGATATCGTTCGCTTGGTTTGATACTGATTTCATTTGCAACCTAAATTCATTGTTATTGTCCAGTTAGCAATCGAAAATATTCAAAATTTCTTTGTATTAAAGTTTGATTTGCATAAAAGTTTTAGGTAACTAATTGGAATTTAAAAGTTTGGAATGTCCATAGATTTGTTATGAATATTTCAGTGTTAGACATGAAATACAAAACCATTCATCTCTATAAAACCAACCCTGCATCGTTGACAATCACATTTCGAGTTTTTTAAACAATTATTCGGGTATTGAAAGCTGTCTATAATTCAATGCTGGTAATAATAAATCGTTTGGAGCAAATTTTACTCCAAATATTCCATTTATCATTTTTTTTCTATCAGAAAGTGCTCAAGAAATGCAGAATATTCTTTAAACGGATTTTTTTATGAAAACAAGTAATTTGATCTTGGGTTTGGTTAACTTTCATTACAGATATTGTATTTACAATGCCGTTGAGAAAAACTTCTAAACGACGTTCGGATGTTACGGACTCTGGTTGCGATACACTGGATTCATTGGCATCAAACGTGACAATTCCTACCAAAACAGAAAATGAGGAGCCTGATGATGAAGACGACGAAGAAGACGAAGATGGACAGGAAGATAAATGGTTGCAAAGCCTTGGTGTCGAAGATGCCGAAATCCGTAAAATAAATCATTCGCAGGTAAATTATACTTGCTGTCAAGAAATTGATTCTATAAAGCCACCATATTATGTACTGATTTTATTTATAAAAAATGGTCAAAATCGACTTAATATGAGTGACTGTAACGCGAATAAATTGTTCTGTCTCCAAAAAACGAAGACAAATAGTCTAGAGAATAGATAAAATTTGCACGTATACGGAATATCTTAAAAGTAGAAATTATTCTTATTTGTTCCAGTCCCGACTAACTCAAGAAAAAGAGGGTGATATTGACAACTCAAAAGAATCACTTATACTGGTACAAGGCATCGAGGCTCAAGCGTTATTTAACTTTTTAATCAATTGCAAATCAACAATTCCCACAACTGGTGGCTTAGCAGGCATCCCACCAACCCTCTTGGCGCCCATTGCCTTTCATGGTGCAACGCTTAAGCCATTAAAGGTAGTTTATCATCTTTGCAATTTGCTTATTCATCCCCGTTAAATGTATTGTACAGACCAAAAGTGTCTCTTAGAAATTTCGGGAAAATTTCATTTGACGAAAGAAAAGTAACAACTAACTTTTATCTTTTGCTTCGTGTGACTCTTTCCAGCTATATTTCATATAGTCAAATGTATGTTTGAAAAAAAATTCATATGAAGTTTAAAGAAATATTTTTGGTAATATTTGATTCAGTAAGGCAGAAAGAACGTTAACAGATTTATAAAAATAACGTCCTAGCAATAAACGCTGTAAAATGTGCTAACTGGCTGATGTCATCGTCATCGAAATGCATATATTTGTTCGAAATTCATCTGAATATAGAGTACAAAAATTGAAAAATATTCATTGTATGTGTATCTAAAGTTTTTGAAATGGTCTTTTGCAATCGTTTTGAGAATTTACTGGGAAATAACTCATAATTGTAGGTATATACAAAAAAATGTTTCCGACAAAAGTTGAAGGGGCCAGTGGGGGTCAACTTATGGTAGTAATTACCTTAACCTCAAATCCAATTTTCAAGGCTATTTCAAGGTTAGTGATTTTTTTTAATGGGAACACCTATTTTTTACCCCAGATTTGAAAAAACTCAAATGAAGGTCAAATGTGCAAAAAGTGTTAAAAAATGAGTTTTAACTCTGAATTCGTTAGGGTTGAAGAGATCTGCTTCCAAGCAACAGCCTACGAGACCACAAGAAATAATGGAGCGTGTACGGAAAGCTTATGCTAAGATTAAGAAGTCACGTTGTTGATGTTTAATTTAAATCAGTGATCAAAATGAAGGGTTTTGGCTTTAAAAAATCAGTCTGACCTTGACATAACCTTGGGAATCGAGTTGAAGGTCAAGGTAATGGTACCAGTACGCAGATCTCTTCATCCATAACAAATTCTGAGTTTAAACTCTTTTGACCTGCATGTGACCTTACCATAACCTGTCCTGCTCTTTTCAAAACCAGAGTCAAAAATAGGTGTCTCCGTTAAAAAAAAATCACTTAGACGTTGAAATAAGCTTGAAAGTTGGGTTCAGACTCAAGGTCATTATTACCATAAGTTGAGCTCCGCTGTCCCCTTCGATTCTTATCTGAAACATTTTTTTGTATATACCCACAATTCAGAGTTGTTTGCCATTAAAGATTAAATTGGGCCACCCTGTATATCAGATCCATAATACACATCCAAATTCAACAAAACAGTCGACGTATCTCGTTTTTCTCGATTGATTGTTCAGTGTCTTTACTTTTCTAAAATATTTTATCGAAATATCTACTGTTCTGTCGGATACAGTAGAAGCCAACAAGTTACGTTTACGAATGTTAATGTAATAATTGATGTTTGACCCTGTTCAGGTTAGAGAAAGCGTCGTGACAGTTGACAGAGAAAAGTTTTATTCGCTCGAACTCAAGGGACCACTGCTGCCCCACACAGTGCCGACTCTATGTCATCTGATGAGTTCCAGTCAACTCGACCGATTCTCCGTAAGCTGTGCTCACGTCAATGCGACCACTCCGTTTTCTTTGGCTGGACGTAATCAAGGTAAATCTTATGTTTACACCAGATTTGTAGATTATTTCCCATGATGTGATAATCACTGGCGTCTATGTTCCCAGTATCTTTGATTTTATAGCGTTACACTGGGAATTGTTATAAAATTTCTGCAATATTTGTCCTCGACTTTTTTAGAAATGCTCACATTTAATTCAACGAAGACTCGAAGGAAATATCTTATATACACTAGCGAAAACCTCTATATTAATAATTACGTTCACTTGTTGAATTTAAATTAAAATTGAAAATCAATCAGATTTTTTTATACGATACGTAAAAGCTTTGGCGTTTGATTTTCAGGAAATACAAGCGATGAGCAGGAACCAGAGAAAGTACCACCGAATGTCTTTGGGTTGGAAAATTTAAGTGATTGTGGTTTTAGTACGGAGTTACTTAAACACTTTTGTTGCCCTGATCCTGAGCGAGTACAAGTATTGGATAGTTTGAAATATTCTAATGACGGCTATACATGGTCCTGACTTAATATTATTAGGATTATCTGAGAAATAACTTTAATTTTACCGAAACACGGTGAAAATTTTGGAACCCACCAATTAATTTATAAGTCAATATCGGTGACATCAAGCATGACCCTATGAAATATCTGTGACGCCAGTCAAATGTCTTCATCGCTGAAAAATCCCTGTGCGAGGTGAGGACCAGTTGAAAACTATTCCAAATAGAATAATCATGACATCTCGTTTATTAGATCTCCACTCGAGCTTAATTATTTTTATATTATAAACTAATTATCGTGTTATGTAATTGACTGTGACGCGCTATACGGTTTAAAAGCATTGATCGTTCAATACGCTACTAGTCTAGTCAGTATAATTCTTACTAGCCAACTATTTATATCATAATCGAATTTAATTAAGTAATTGACCGCTAATAGTTCTCTTGTACAAAAAAAAACTGGCTGCTATACACAGTGAAAATTGATAATCCGTTGACGGTATCATGTTACATCAATCTTTTGCGACGCATCAATGAATTATTGATCTAACTTTTACAATAGATAGCTTCACTTCTCTAATTTAATCAAATTCATTTTTGACTAATTGTATTTTGCAATAGAATATTTTTTTAGTGAAATATCATTGGATTGCCTGAAGTAGACGATGCTATTCGGATATTCCATGTAAAATTGACATCCAGAAGTTGCTTGACCACTTCTCATCTCGACAAATGCATCTTTGGCCCTCGAGTTTTCTTTTTCAAAGGATTTGTCATAACGTCATTCAATGATTGTAGTTCCTTGTCAGATCTTTAAACATGCAGGCCTTGGAATAGTCGCGAAAAACATGATTTTAGAACGCCATTTTGAAAAACGATGCCAAGAAATTTAAGGGTGTTCATGTGATTACACAACGAGAAAAAAAAACACCAGAAAGATCCTGTCGAGCAAACGTTTGTCGATTCGGCATAAAATGCCACAAGAATAACAGAAACACTACTGCAATAATGTAAGAATATCAAGGATAGACACAGGCAAACATAATTATGACGATACTCTAAATGCATTGCTACGTTTCATTCTTAAACTCCCATCCAAAAGAATGTGCAGACTTACATCTGTCGTGGCAGCTCGATTCTCTGACCTCAAACATAATTCCATTTGTAATAAATTTGTACAAAAATATAATAAATTTGTACAAACTTTTCTACGTAAATCACATAAATTTGTCTGCGCGAATAACAGAAAATTTTATTTGACGAAACTTGATCTGTTTTTCCACAGCTCTTGTGGCTCCGCTTTATTCTTGTGACAAACCTTTCGAGATCTTAATATCGATCTGAATTATTAAATTCAATGCACAGTGCCTTGTTCGCGATGATCTTGGAATGAAATATCATCTGCGATGAAAATTTCAACCACTAATTCGGAAGATCATCATTTGTAAAATTACAAAAAATGAGAATATTTCTCGTATGTGTTCCTGCCTCGTTGTTTTTATTTTTTGTGCCATATGAATTAAATAAAAGAAAATAATTTTAGTACCTCAGAACTACCTAAGCTCAACGGTGTATGAAAACTCGCTTCGATCCGGAGCCATATTAAACTTGAGAACGGTTGAATTTGTTCATGAATTATATTAATCCTTTTGCTCATTATACACGGCTCATACTTTATCCCATTTATCAAACTCTTCACATCGAGAAAATCACTTGTGTTTTGCATTCCACTTTTCTCATCCTTTGAAAATCAAGTCATATAACGGTAAAGACGCGTATTCTTATACGTCTTCTAACTTGATTCTCTCTCGTGAAAACTACAATCTATTATTAAAGCGAAAACAGTTTAACAAACTTTCATTATACATACAACAAGATCCAAGTATTTTAGGACGATGTTCAAGCATCTATCCACTATTCAGACCAATGATCATTCATCTTGCTGGATGAGGTATTTTCTTCACTTTCACATGAACGATGGCGTTGGTATTTTTCATGGCTTGCACGTGAAATCACTCTCAAATGTGTTTACGGTGATGGAGGAAAAATGTTGCTGCTTTGCGCTAGGGAAATCATCGAGTCGAGGTTAACATAAGTGAGTCACTTTTTATTATAGTAGTGTGGAAGTGGCTTATGCTCCCATTTTAGCTCAACTTAGTGTGCTTTTACTTCCCGATTCTATTTCATACAAGCAAAAATATGCTTTTGAAATTTATTGCAAAATTTTTGGAACGATGACGAATATATTTTCATTAAGTTGACCCCGGAGCAGCAAGCGAATAACAAAATGTGTAGAGTGCGTAGAAACTATAACGTGGATTCAAGCAGCATATCACATTATGGTAAGGAAAAAGATATGCTAATTGTAAGTGAAACTGTTGAAACTATTGAAAGCAAAGGAAATCACAGAGAAACTTCTCTAGTATTGGTTTATAAACTCTGTTACTGCCGTAACTGAATCTCATGGAAGTTTCGCAGCGTAGAATTGAAACTAGTACAATTCAAACACTACAAAAGTGAGTTTCGACGAGTTGTTGGCAAACAACATGTAGTTGGCCTTACATCGAGGTCAGGAACAAACTGTTGAACAGCTGCAGTAACGTTATGTTTCAAAATAGATATCTCTTCACTAAACCGTCGAATTCCTATAAACTTCGGTTCTTGGTAATGCTACATCGCCTCATCATCATATTGACCCCGTCCAAAAAATTGACTGCATCGAATCCATATACTCTAAGTTTAATAGTTTTCATCAAATAATTCTCGCCAACTCGTATGTGTTGGTACGAAAACGTTAACGCTGCTGTCGCCTAGGCGTGTTGTGAACTCTAGATTAATTGCCATGTCGTTAGTGTTTCGTGGAAGATAACGAGTCTTCCCAGACTTCGTCGTATTTTAAGAGAAATATCTGACCAAATCATTTTGCCGTTAAAAAAGCATTATCAACTCGAGTGTACGAGCAGTGTGCCATACCATTTTTGTGAAATTTCACAGATCAAACGGCATCAAGTACGCTACAAACGAAAGTGCGGCGGAAAAACATTTTGATGTATCAGAAATCTATGAAACAAACTATTTTTTTTTTTGTAGATTTTAGTCAATTTCCAAAAGTTGTATCCGGGGTTGTGAATAATGCACTACATTTTTTAATGTAGTGGCATTTCCGTTAACCATTACATTTATTTTCTTAATTGGGAAAACTTTCATTAACCATTATATTAATTTTTTTAATAAAAAAACCTATTAAAAAATCGGATCTAACGAATGATTGTATTCATTTTTCATTGATAATTTTAAAACCCTGATCAGTAGACACTGTCATATTATATACTGTTTGTGTATATGTATAGGTACCATGCTACTAGTACTACTACTACTACTACTACTACTACTACTACTACTACGACTACTACTACTGCTACTACTACTACTACGACTGCTACTTCTACTACTACTACTACTATAGTAGTATACTACTACCGAAGTGAATATTATCTTAAGCTTCTTGATATAATAAAATGACGTCGAGACGTATGAGATAGTATTCCGTTCCAAGTATCTTACACAAGGCAGATGCGATAGTGAATAATCAAACGAGTACACCTCAGCAATTTATGGCGACACGTGGAGATCCGCGTGCCGGACCACCTCAGCTCTCCGCTGCTGCAGCCCATGCAATCCTCGACACGTAATTCTCCCTCGTTCGGACGTTACGTCGTATTCGTCGACTGTTTTAGGAACTTTTGTCTCATTATCACCGACTCGTGAGATTATTTTGTACTTGTTAGCTTATCGAAAATTTTAATATCTACGACCGAATTGCGCCAACACGTGCATCCCAACAAAATTATGCATTGTCCTCGGAAAACACCATAATCTACATAGTAGTCGCCCCTTCGAGGAAATTTCCTCTCGCAGTAATCTGAATTGAAGCTACGGTGCTAATTACCAAATAAGCCGATTAATTTGTTACTAACAAATGGCCGAATTAATTTGTTGTCAGCAAATGAGAGGATTAATTTGTTGACAAATCAAGAAATAAGCTGTTAACAAATTAACTACTAACGTGTTATTAACAATTAAACCGATTAATTTGTTAATAATTAAAAAAATAGGCTGTTAACAAATCAACTAATTATTATTTTAATAAGGAATTAACTTGTTCTACAATCCTTGATGGAAACGCAATCCACTTACATTTGCTTTATTTGTTTATTCCTTGCAAGAACTGTATGGTCAGCTGCAGGTCTTTAATAATACAACCAGGCACGTATATAGCGGCATGCCTCGTTTCAGATCGTATCTTGATTGCAAAGGAGATCAATTACAGATACCTAGTTTACCGGTCTCACTAGATTGATAAATATGTCTCCAACCATTTCGTATTTCGATCACGAATAATAATTTCGAAACGAAGTTATTATTTTTTGGTTCAAATAATGTAGAAGAAGTATGTCCACACATCCAAGTCTTATCTCCAAGTCAGATGTACCTATCGATGTTGCGTGAACTGATAATATCTACAGGTTAAAATTTTTCAGACCATCTTGAAATATTGTAATTATTGTTGTTTTATTTTATTCGAGTGCATCAATTTGTAAACAATTTTCGTATAAGAAGAATATTTAGTATCAGACAGTTACCACATTTCTATCATTTGGCGATATAAAATCACCAAGAACAAGCACGAGCATCGGACCAATTGAAGTCGCGCATGAAAAACGCAATCGCAATAAATACTCCATCATAATTGAGTAGCTACGTATTTCAGCTCATGTGTCTAGCATCGAAATCACCAATACTGTCACTTACGTTATTGATTATATTCCGAGTTGCATTGTTGTCCTACTATATTAGAGTATTCAAGTTTCCCGTGTAAATTTTTCCCAAAATCGCTTCCACCGTGCTGAGTTTTGCAAAACAAAATTTGTCAACTTTGTTTTTTAGAAAAACAAAAAAAACGTTCAAATTGAAAAAAAAAATTGGAACGCAAAATAGTCGGCTAAAAAATAGGTTTTCATTCTTCGACAAAAATGTACGTTACTGCATTTTGGTCGAGATTATTTCTGAAATAGGTGATATAGAAACTCCAAAAATTAATAACATCATTTCACTTGCCTTTTTAAGGAATTATTTTGCAATTTATAAATACAGAGCGAATTTGAAAAAATTGAGGAATATATTTTCTTAGAGTTGCGATAGAAAGTTTTCGAAACCAAACTATCTACCTGGAGCGATATTTGATTTGCTGTAATTTTTTATTTGCAAGCTATGCTCGTATTTTTATTCGAGTGCCGCAAGCGAGGCGGGAATATCGGCGGAACAGAGTAAGCAGCGTTGGTAGGATGTCGTGTATTTTGAAGCGTCGTGGGGGGCGAAGGGACTTGCTACCCCTAAAAATAACGAATCGATATGAACTGTACCCGAAACGGGATTGAGCGATACTCCATAGCAGCGTTTTAGAACTACAAAACACTTCGCCCCGAGCTTTTTTTGCGTCGTAAGAAAGCAAAATTCTCGTTATTTTATACATATTAACAAAATGTTCACCGGAAATTGGTTGAGAAGCGTCGAACTGAGTTCAAGTTTCCAGGAAAATATTTTTTCACAGCCCTTCAAAATCTTACGTATCGTCAATTCAACGTCTTGACAGAGCGACAGGAAATTTGCCGACTATTACAGGCTTCGAACGCGCATCAAGGAGAATGAATTATGCTGGCACTTGTTGCATTCGCAGATCAACTCTGCAGCGTTCCTAAATCTCGGTAGAGTACGTATTTTTAGCATGATTCTATTCCAGAACCATGTGTTTTCCATTTTTCCAGAAAAATGTGTTCCCCTCCGAAAACCGGAGAATATCGATGCAAACTTTCAATCAATATTAAAAGAAAATTGGAGACGTTGCTGAAGTTGAATCATATTTGCGTGCAAAATTTAAACATTTTTTCAAAATATAATTCAATTGCTTCAACTCAAGAGGGAGATTCTCGAAAAAGTTGTTTTTTTAATCTTTGAATCTATACTATCCTACTATTCAATACTAATACTATTTAAATTATTACTAGGTATAAATAATGAGTGAAATACTTATTATTTTATTTCAATATCGAAAAGAGCTTATTCCGAAAATGAAAATAAAATAATTTTGCGGTTCTTCGGCCTTCGAATTGAATAATTTGATCGTATTTTTCGGTCTAAACAGTTCACACGAACAAGTATTTCACTTCGCTTTTTTTTGTAGATACAAAGATACAACAGTTTTTTTTTTGAGATTCCGTAGATATTAAATTTTTTTGCAGCCACAGATTCAGATACACGAAAAATATGGATTTTTTTTTATCGTGCATCTACATTTGCTACAGTTCATTTCGAATCAAACTTTCGATGTTCGCTCGTCATTAGTAGTTTTCTGGAAAATTGATCGTGCCTCGTTCGGTTTTAACAAACTATCCCCGTGTGTATGAATTGTACATTTTTCCACCATCTTTCGCGAACGGTTTTGTATTAGATACTCCGATTCGAGTATTTTTCACGGTTTAATCAGTAGAAAGTGAAAGTTAGAGTAGAAGATGCATAGAAGAACAACGAACAACTAACTGCATTTTGGCAAAAATAGTATAGTCGTTACACCAGATTATATAAACTCCATTTAACTATATTCACAAATAGGGCTTTGAAAAAGTACCGAAATGCCTATTTTACAAGATTTTTGTGCAGAGACACCTACGACTCTGAGAATATACCGGTACCATTATCACCATTCTTCACTTTTAAGACGCGTCTCGTTCACCAACCCTTACACAACAGTACATTATACTTTTTACTGAATGAATATCTCTGTAAATCCGGAATACGAATAATCCAATTTATTATCATGAACTCTTTTCTGATATAAAGTACGTAAACTACGAGAATTATTGACCTTCGTTTAGTTTTTAAATAAAATTTCCAATTTTCGTAAACATTATAACAAGCTTTTGGAAGCTTGAGACTTGAAAGATTGAGAATTAACTAAGTAATATTCTCAAACATCCTTAAAAGTTGTATGTGATTCATAATCCATTGTGACAAGCTTTCGCCGATGAGCTTCTAATTTTTATTTCTTCTTGTTCATAAATAATACGACTTTTGGGCATCGCATCCCCGAGAGGGAAACGCAAACTTTGGATAATAATTTCCAAATCGGACGCATCAACAGTCTGGAACGTATCAATTCGATTAGGGAAGATTGCTGGTACCCCAAAAATTCGATCGAAATTAGTAGTTATATCTCGAAGTTTCCAGCAAACATGGTTGTCCTGTTTAACCGGTTAACTGGTACGGCTTTTTTTTACTACACGTGCCAAAAATCGCAATATCGAAAATTTAAGCGAATCACACAACATTGGATATCGAAGGGCTTTATAAGCTTCTCAATCGACTTCCGGGGTTCATTTTTAGACCTGCAACCCCCCAACACCTAAGCAACAGAATTTGGGGGTGGATTTTTCAGGTTTTTCAATTCTTTACTAAACATTTAACAACGATCGTAAAAGCTGGTTTACTATATAGTTTGTACGTTTATAGGAATATAAATAATAATATTTTCAATCTGCAATAATTTTTTATTTTTTGTTTAATATCTTGAATCTGCCATACTGAATTTTACCATTCCAATGCCAGATTCAGATTCAACGATCAAGAAAAACCATATACATTATTCTCAAAATTTCAATAATCTCTCAAGATCTGTCGGCCATTCTAGGTCCGCCATGTTGGTTCCGCCATATTGAAGTTTGCAATTCTAATACCGGATTCATATTTAGCGATCCCAAAAATTATTACGTACCACGATTTCTTTTTGATCATATATGATCGATTACCAATTAACCAGTTAATCAGTGATGAAAATGTAATTTTGAAAAACACGTCAATTTTTTTGGACAACATCCATATATTAATTGCTAAATATCTCGAAGCGAGTCGGTATATTTGTCAAACAAAAAGTGTAGACTTAACAACTCATACAACCGGATTTTCCTACCTATCTAACTTTACCAAACAACCGAAAGTACCGAAAATGACCTGATTGTCTTACGGTACAAAGTATATTTTCCAAAAACACGAGAATACTGTTACTACTATTACTACCACTACCACTACTACTTCTACTACTCCTCCTACTACTACTACTACTACTATTACTACTACTCTACTTCTACTACTACTACTACTCTACTACTGCTACTACTACTACTTCTACTACTCCTCCTACTACTACTACTACTACTATTACTACTACTCTACTTCTACTACTACTACTACTCTACTACTGCTACTACTACTACTGTACTTCTACTACACTGCTACTGCTACTACTACTACTACTACTACTACTACTACTACTACTACTACTACTACTACTACTACTACTACTACTACTACTACTACTACTACTACTACTACTACTACTACTACTACTACTGCTGCTACTACTACTACTACTAGTACTACTACTACTACTACTACTACTACTACTACTACTACTACTACTACTACTACTACTACTACTACTAGCAGAAAATGTCGCGAAGCGATTAGTCATGTATCGTCCAACAGAGACCGTTGGTAATATTCCATCGAGCAAAGGTATAATATATAAATTCGTTGTTGTAGCAGCAGCGCAAGGAATTACACCGCGGTGCGTACATAGAACGAAGAGATCCGAAATCGCCCCTGACTACTTCGACTGCCTGTGCGGGTGGCCGGGGCAAGGGAGCGGCGTCGTCGCTGCCGCCACGATGCGGGGCGAGAAGGCGGGGGCGCGTCCCCTCGCGCTAGCCGTGTGGGGGGTGAAGTCCCCCCCGCGTCAGGGCTCTGCCCCCGGTCCATCGTCGAGTTTTCAGTACCCCGGTGATATCGGGCGCGGAAAGTCGAGGGAGCCGATACGCGTACCCCGTAACGCAACGGCAGCGGTGCCCTCCGCAACGCAGGTCTCTCACAGTACGACTCGCGAATAACCCGAAATCGCGTTCGCGTACCGAACGAAGAGGCCCGAGATAGTTGTTACATACGGACACGAGGACCGATCTTTTACGACGAAAATCGAAGCAACACGAGGGTAAGTGTCACGACGTCGCGTCGTCGCCCCTTGCACATTCCCCGCTCAATGATTTCATCGTAGGAATTATCACGAAGCTAAGAGTTTTACTTGTTCCTTGAATTGATCGTGCAACAACGGCAACTCTCGTAGATACAAGCGAACACGGGCGCTCGACGACTTGACGTCCGGTAGTATAAATAGACAGAGTCCCGACACTCGGGGCGGGAGCAGCTAGCGCCGCCAGGCTTCGTACGACGACGGTCGATTCGTTGATATTCGTTGATTCCCGCTGACATCGACGACCTTCGCTTTTGTTGCACGAACTTCTTCTTGTTATTACCATCGTCGCCCTCGACCGAACCACGAAGTTCGATGCAACATATGGAGATAGATTTCAACGCGATCGCATTTTTACTCCAAGTCCGGCATCGTGCCGGCTACCCGTTCGAAATATCCGTGTAACATGTTAGAAATATAAGCCACGAAGCAGCCATATTTATTCGGATTCAAAACCCGAACGCGAATATCGGCACCTCGGCGAACGTGAAATGACAGAGATGGATGTTCGACTCGATGGGTATTCATGCATCGTCGCGCGTTCCCGCAAACAAATGACGGTGCGCGGCGATACCACGCTATGTATATGAATCATTGTAAAGCGAGAAAGCATCGGTTAGCATCATCAGTTATATTTTTACTATCGCGCTTAGCGAACCTTTGGAACAGGAGACGGCTCGCTCCCGTTGCATGGGGCCGCTAACAAATTATGGATCGACTTCGGGACGTTCTTCTGCGCATGGCCACGTGGTTTCCCCGCCTCTCGCTTCCCCCCGTCATCGCTTACGAATACCGCGGGCAACGCGTGAATTCCAACATCAACGCGATGACATGGGCAGGAAAAATTTTCGAAATCACCTGCCAATGCATAATAACTATGAAAGTTCCGACTACGCGCTGTTCATTTGTCTCTGAAATACATTTACTGTTGTAGCGATCGCGAGTCGCTGTCCGGTTCATTCCTTTGATGTATCCAACCTCGATTGCGTTTACTAAGTAACTGAAGAATGTCGAGCTGCTGCAATGTCGAAGTTTTTAATTATTTACCTTCCAAATAGCTGACAGTCGACGCATCCGCGGAAATAAATTAAGGATGAAAATGTTTTGACTCCAAGTGGATTAGATAGATTTTATCTAAAAAAAAAATCTGTCAAGATTTGGAACTATTTAGGAAGCTAGTTGCTGAAAAAACTTAACAATAAAGATACATGTAGTCTTATGAGAAATGACAAAAATAAAAATATCTCAATGAAACAGGGTGATAAAAACCTAAAATGTCACATGTAGAACAAATAAAACTGAACCTTTATTATCCATATCATTTTCAGTTTGATTAGGAAGCGCGTTTCTTATTTATTCGACTATTTATGCCAACCTAATGGAATGCGGCATTAGTGGACTAACTTATGAAATTATTGGTACATGGGAAGGTAAACTTCTAGCAGGGAAAATATACCAGTACTACCTGAACATCCTTAGAAATGCCAATTCTCTGCATTAAGGAGGTAGTCCCACTCAAAAGTTTGGAATATTGTCATTCAGGAATATTTTGTATGGAATGATTAAAAATTCAAATAAAACGAACGATATGTATTATTGTGATACCGAATTCCATTTTTTTTTTTTTTTTTTTTTTAATAATGACGAAATTTCGACGTACAACATAGCTAAATTTCGTATTTATGGCATTTTGTTTTTATTTGTTGTAACAAAAATGTGCCATGTGTTCAATTTTTCATAGAAATCTTCTTAACTAATTATTCTGTCAAAATAAATTTATACAGAATAGTTTTTATATTTTCACGTTTAACGCCTGAAGTTCTTTGAAAATATCAGATATTAATGACCAATTCGCAAACTTGCTACGATAGCATGGAAAAATTCGTTTTCATTTCACACAGCTCGAGACGCAGACTAAAACTACTCCTTAAATCGCTACAAATCTTTTCTTACAACTATGAATCATCGGAAACGAGTTTTTGCTCTGTTTTTTGTATTCGTTATAAATCCAGTTGCACTACAGCTGATTAACTCTAAATTGATAGCATATCTTCATCCGATAAATCTTTGGGTTCGTTTAAGAAAAAAAAAACTGACATCGATTCTAGTCAAACTCTTCGCAGTCAATTGTCTTCGTCTTCTACCAATTTCGAGCATTGAAGTCATGATTTTTTCAAGTGGCCAGAATTAAATTCAATCGCCAAAAGCACTTCGTCACACATAAGAATGTTTCTTACAACACGAATAAAAACAGCTGTTCGTAAATCAATCAACGTGATTTGGTGCAGTTGTAATAGTAAACTTTGTTCAAAATTACCAGTTTCCTGTTCACAGATTATTGAGTAACGGTATAAAAATAACACAAAACATGCAAGCAATAGAATTAAATATTTCTTCCAAAGGCAAAGAATTAAATATTTATAAATGTGAAACGGATTATCACGACTAATCAGCAAACAATATTTCTCAAACTAGCTTTTAATCATATACAGTATATTTTTTTGTTCGATTTTGGTATAATGTCGTAAGAAATTTTGCCACTTTTTTAAATTGTCAGGGATACCGAGACTACAGTTGGACAGTTTATTCCATTTTCAATTTTGTTTTCATAAAATTGATTGATTTCACCCCTGCTACAGTAACACTTTTCGCAAGTATCTTCTTGTTCAGCCAAATTTGCACGACCCGAGGTACAATTTATTCCTCGGTCGATTAAAATAAAATCAATCGGTTTGTTTTACACTTTCGGTTACAATAATTGTTAATGAGGACGACTGAAATAAAATTTAAAAAAAAATAAGAAACAAAATGATTCCACTGAGAAATTACGGAATGAAAATCAGTGTAATCATTTTGTTTCTTAATTGTGCGTAATTTTTTTTCCCCAGATTTTCAATTTTTATTTCAGTTGACCTCATTTGTATCTTACTAAAAACCTATCGCAAGTTACTAATATCTTGAGTGAATTACTGCATAGAATGTTGATAAATTATTTTGTCTATCAGAAGTGTTTTCAGAGTATCGGTACAAATATCCAAACATATGGCGACAGTGGAAATGCGTTACTTTCTTGTCATTTTCATATTTGAACAATGTTTCGACGACACCCGCCAAATATCTCTCATTATACTTAACGAGCTTTGAATGGTGTTCAAATATTTTCCGCTCTTCGGTAGCACAACTACGACAATAAGCTCCGCTAATTAGAACGAAAGTAAAAGGCGTTACATTTTTGAGACTCGCTTGAAATAAACAAATGAACATACCAGTAAAAAAAAAATACTTCAATTCTTGAAAATGTTCAAAAAAATAAATAAATGATTGAAATCTTATTTTTGGCAAGGACAATGTTCGAATCATTCAAATTTGATACTAGGTACTTTTTCAATTTCTCGAATTCAATTCGTAATTTAGCGAAGCATCGGAAAATATTGTTCACGTCTGTTTCAAACCTTACCAATAAAAAAATGAGTTGATTTCATCTGATTTTTTATGCCAGAACATTTATCTCCAGAAATGTTTCGTTGACCTTCATCTATAAAACTAAATTTAGTCAAATTATCATCACCAGATTGCAAGCGCCCAATATGTTGCATCAAAATTGTTTTTACAACGAGCTAATGTACATTTTTTAATGCCAAACGATTCGTGATTTCATGAAACGATTACAAAATGAAAGATTTTTGTTTTAAAGTCTCTTACGAGATCCAAGATTTGGGTCCGATCATGGCAAACATCCTCATAGTATTTCAGTTTACGCCACGGATTTCAATGACTATTTCGAACTAGGTCAAAGTTGTCTCAGAAACGTGGAAAAAGACCAAATACATATGATGTTTGAGAGCCTGGAATATTGGCCCGTATTTGGTGATGATGACAGACTCCACGTGGTTTCAAGAAGTTACGCGGTTTTCAGTTTTTGCAATACCGGTACCGATTAGCTCAATTCGTAGGATAGCTTGAGGATTATTTTGTGAAAATTTCATAAATTGGCGTTCCATTTTGAAAAAGAGAAAGAGATTACTATTAAAAGATATTTCTTATATGCTGAAAAGAATTCACCGACAGCTTCAATTCCTTGTAAAACCAATTACATCTCTGCGAGGCTCCATTTCCTGATAGTTGTCACATACACCGTCATAGAAACATATTTTTATGGAGCATCAATCCAGTACAGATAGATTTTGCCTGTTGGTTGAGACTGATTTGTGTATAAAAAAAAGTGGTCAACCCTCATTAGTTTAAGCACTTCAGTATGCCTACGATGCAATGTAGAGAAACATCGTTAGTCCTTTCTCCAAATGTTTCAGAATTTCATTGAGTGGGAGAAACTACCAGCTTGAATTATGGACGCAAAAACTTTCAATCTAACGTGGAATAACCACCTTGCAAATCTCTCCGGACTATTCGAGGCACTCTACAGAAGTGGTTCCCTCACCGATGCAACTCTCGCATGTCAGGGAGGCATGCTGAGAGCACACAAACTTGTCTTAGCCGCCTGCAGTCCTTATTTCGAGAGAGTTTTCAAAGAACACTACGGAGACCAACCCATCATCATTTTGAGAGGTACATATCTACGCTAAACGGCATTTTTCACCAACGTTGAGGTAATATTCTTCAAAAATCTAAACGAACCAATTGTAAAGGTAACGGAAATGATAATATTGTGATTTGTTGCAGTGCAAATTCGAAAAATTGAATTTTATCTGTATACAGTTCATGTATTGAACTTCAATGTGTCGATTGCAAAAATAATTGCAGGTCAAGGGATAGCTTCATTTTTATACTATTTTAAGCCCTCGCAAATTCTTATATGTATATGAATAATTTTTACACATTTGTCAAGGAAATATAAGGCAAGAATGATGAAGTTATTAGAAAATCTCTAATATTCTTCTGCTCAGGGAAAATGTAGAGAAGATAAAGATGTGATAAAACTAGCTAAACACAATACCTACACTGATCGCATCAAAAATAAGTGAACTGCATCGCAGATAGAGATATGAACATCATTTTTCTTTGTTTTTTTGGCAAAGTTCAATGTCTTGCGAATATTTTCCAAAATTTCGAAGCTGCTCCTATGAAAATGAACGCGACCATAAATTCGACGTTTTCTTAAAGTTAGAATTTCTCGTCGTCGCACGGAACTTATTCTACGTGGTCGAAAGTAAAAGTATATACTTTTGTTCAAGGTGTACCTGTTGAAGAATTGGAATGCCTTCTCGACTTCATGTACCGAGGTTCCATTGACGTTGCCGAAGAACATCTCCCATCGCTGATCAAAACGGCGACAGACCTTGAAATTCGTGGTCTTTCTACGGATCACAAGACTGATGGAATGTATTACCCTTCTCACAGCATGAACACGTCGAATAGTTCAAATAAATTACCAAGATGTCACATCGAAGCAAAAGTAAATACAACACCGGAGCTACAAAACGACAAGACGACGCGTTCTGGCAGTGGATTATCTTGTAGCGGTGGTGGCAGTGGTAGTAGCAGCAGCGGTACCTCGTCTAGTTCATGTCAACGCCAGCCGAAGACGGACAATACGAGGTTCCACGAAACAGAAGACGATCCGATGATTATCCATCATGAGCGAAATGTAGAAACGTCAAACCGAACGCCCGAAGAACAAATTGTAAGAATTAAATTCGCGTTACCATTCGATTGGTTTGACTGAACCCAAAGTTTATTGAAAAATTGAGGACACTCCGACAAAGGTCTATTTGTTGCTTCGCTCAGAAATTCATTACTTCCATTGCAATGATAAATTCTTTGCTCTCTCATAACTCCGTTCTTTTTAACAAAGTATTCAATTTTTCAATCCATCTCGAATTCATCATTTATGATTCTCAAATTACAATAAGAATTTCTCATTAGACGAAATAAAATAAATCGATGCAAATTGCTCCGCAGAGACATATACCACCGCCTATGTATAAACGAGAGACGAGATATAAAGGTCAAAAACGAGTTCCCATCGGTCGAGGATCCTTGAAAAGCAACGACATCCTCGATATAAAAATAAAGGACTGCGTATCGTTAAAAGATACACCTGCGGAGGAACTCTTCAACGATGATATGTCATCGTTAACTACCGTCAAGGAAGAACCTAATTTTAGGGGTTCCTCGGATCCAACGGTGCCAGCGATACAGATTGACGACGACATGTACGACCACGATCAAGACTCTGACAATTTGGTAACGAGACACGTTTGCTCTCTTCATCCCAGACAAATTAAATTTATCCCAAAAGAACCATCCTTTTATCAGTCGGTCGTATATTCCAATTTTATATACACCATTGCAAAAATCTGTTCTTAGTCCAAAAATCCTTTTCATATGAACAAATCTCTTTCGTTGTAGATCAAACGCTTCTCGATTCACAGGATTACTTTCTATTTGGAAACTCACCCTTGACAACATGTTCACTCGAATGGCAATCTATCAATTGAAACACAATTCAAGTTTAAATTCGAATGCGGAAGAAAAATATTGTACGTTACAAAGCAGACGAGTACCGATCCTGAGATAGTGGAACTTTTGTCTACGGTGTAATATTACGGTATTCTAGTACTTTCAATTTAGCTAACTGCCTCCTAAACAACCGCGAAAAATGAACATTTCGATGGGTCGGTCCTCTATGTGTCGATAGCTTGCTAAGTGTTTCTAAATGCCTACGACACATATATTCCACGAATCTGATTCAACACAAATACGACATTCAAATTATTCGCCCGGTCCACTTTTGCCCTTGTAAAATCGAAAAGAATACAGTAAATAGTCTCGAATCGTCACTTCTAACATCAAGTCAACGTTCTGCGACTTAAAATCTAGAGGGGGACAATAATCTGTTCTCATTTGCAGAATATGATACTTTTTTTCTAGATCCTTTGTACATATGTTGTAAACAAAATATGCTTTGATGATAGGAATTGACAACAGCTACGAGTCTCGAAGCTCAGACCAACGCACTCTTGAGTATAAGAAAATCAGAAGTCGTCAACAAAAGGCTGACCTCGAAGGTACACAAGGCTCAGTACAAACCATTTTCATGTGACCTGTGCACCTTGGCTTTCACGAGAGCATCGCATCTCGCCCGACACAGGCGGGTGCATACAGGAGAACGCCCGTTCGCTTGTACCTTATGCCCAAGAATGTTCGCCAGACAAGATAAGTTGAAGCAACATCTTGACTCCCATCTACAGTGGCCAAAACGACGGGCTCTAGGATCCAATTCGACTGGTCTCAGCCTCGTCGGATCGGAAGGAAACTACCCTCCGACGAAGGGTAAACGTGGAAGACCACGAAAGGTGATTTGCAACTCTTTCATCAATAAATTCTAACTGTCCACAAATTCGTTGAAATGACAAATTTTTTAATTTTGTTTATTACAATATTGCAAACTTGATTGTCGGTTAATTATCTTGCCGAAGGTCTCGAATAGAAGAAGTAACGAGATGATTTAATTAAATCGCGACGTGATGTTTCGATCGTTTCGTCACAGATTCCTGTGGAGCATTCGGCGATGGAAGAAGTTCTCAAGTTCGGAGAATTCAGCTCGTTGCTCAACAAGTCACAGCACAACGATCAAAATTCAAATTCCGACGCCATAACGTGCGTCAAGGAAGAGAACTCGCTCGACAAGGATATCGATTGTAGCTACGGCTGCCAAGTAGAAAATGGTCATGACGTCCAATGAAATCCCTTGTCAGATATCCACTGAACTCGAATTAGTTTCGCAACAAAAGCAGTAGCCGGATAAGCAAAGCGAGAGTCATACTAGACTGATTTTTTTCCTCATCAACGCGATTCAGGTGACCAATGTCCACACATCAACTGTTGAACCACGACCGATAACGAGTAAAGAATAAAAATCAAACTCCAGTCAATTGAAAACCGATAAATTTTGAGGATAATGAAATCAATGATATGTTTCCAACAATTTTCTCAACTTCCAGACAAAAATGTTTAACAAAAAACTAGACGACAGACAGCAATAATCGCATCGGTCTGCATTTAGCTCCGACCTGAAATAATATATTTCGTAGAATAGACTCTGTAGAATGATTGACAAAATTCTGGAGGACTATTCCTTTTGTTTTTCACGATTTCCGGTTTCCAATTCGGATCCTGATTTTTCCTCAGCTTAGTTCGATGAACATGTAATACGCATGTTTTTTCAGACAGGTAGTTTGGCTATCGAACTATGAATTCGATTTGTATTTTTTATTCGGTAACGATTGCGTTTCACGGGTTGATATTTGCAAAACTTTTAGTCACAGTAACTGTGTTGTCCGGCGGGATAAAATCAGTTGAATCGGTATAAGCGGAGCACTTTCGCCTCGGTTATCCAGCTACGACTTTTAACTGGTTCGATGTGCATTGATATTTTTCTACAAGCACGTATCGTTTAAATACTCGAAAGGTTTGGAATTTCGTGATACGTGATGAGTAACAGTCAACTAGTTCAACGTAACTTACATAACTTAGGAAAATAAAACTTCAACTAGGAACGAAGCAGCTGAAACGTGAAATTCAGGGATGGACATTGACCAAATTGAACTATCAATTGAAGACTTCGTAGGCTTATTTCTAAAAGGAAGTGAAACAGAAAATGTAGTTTTTAATATTTTGTTATACTCGATTGTAACAAAAGTAAAAGTACAAATAACTATTTATATCGATCGGTGGGGAGTATCACGATAAAAATACGTAGATCAAGGAGCACCGGTATTTATGAAAGCGAGTTGTTTTCGTTTTTTCACTTGGAAACGAACCGCTTTGCATCGTAAATGATCTGCTCTTTTCATCTTCTTATCTATGAATTCGCTGGAGTCATCGTAATGTGATTTGCATTTCAACTCTCTACTTGATCACCGAGAGCGGAGATCGTTTATTTTTCAGATTCATGCGCATGATAGCATCGAATCGAATTGTGCAATATTATTCAAGGTTGTAATGTGACGGACAAAAGATGCCTTCCTTAACTTTTCAAGTATCACTCGAGGGGATCTTTCGGTCTAGAGTATTGAAGAATATAAAGAAATCTAAAATTTTCCGTTTCGAAAATTCAAAGAGTGTATTGCGCGGTGGTTCCTTCTCGAAAAAACCTTTTCATCGAAACTTGACGACGAACAAAAGATGAAGAGGTAGATCTGTCATTTAGTTCGTTAGAAATCGAATCCCCTCCAGTTTGACGAACGTTTGAAAGAAAAACCCTTCGAAGTTTTATTAAAAGGCAAAATTGTTTAGAAATACACTTTGTCTTTTCTGATAACGTGACATTTTTGCAAAAGTTTCGGAACGAATTGTCTTTTGCAATAGAATGTTTTTAATCTGTTGGTTCGTTTTACTGTGGTATCTGCTTGTCGACTTTTGGAATTCTCGAAGTTTACCAAATCTTGATTATAATCTGGAGATATTATCAAATCCAGAATATGAATCGACACAAACGAAATATCGATTTTCAACGTTTCGATTACCGGATCATATCTGACCACCCAAAGAACCTTCCATAACTTTTTGAGATTTAGTCTGCCTATGAGATGCTTTCGTTATTTGAAATGTTGATACTGGAATTGATAAATGAATGAAAAAAGTATCGACTGCTGTAATGTTTGGGTTTTCGAGTAAAGTTATCCCCGTCGCGATGATTCGATGAAGAATCGTAGTACCATTTCTGTCATTTTAATATAGAAAAACGAAAGAATGTTAGAATTTCATGACTTTTGGGAAAGAAAACCTCTTTTTTCTCCGGATATGGCTGATTCAGCGAAGAAAAACCAGAATAATGAAAAAGCAGTACTAAACCGATGTTCCACATCGTTGAAAAAATACGATTCATTGTTGTATATCGCTGTCTAGGATCTGCTTAATTTATCGACCGTTATTGTAAATAAGGACTGAAACTATGGGAATACAACACTGGACTACACGTCGGATTTTTTTTATTTATTCACTCCACTACATACGCCGACCTGATTCTCATTCGATTAGAATTACTTTAGATCTATAACTCATTGTTGCTGTATAATATTTGTTTTGTTTGTGACTTATCGTTGATTATTTCTCATGTTAGTAACGCGATGTTACCAGTTCAATTAATATAAATCAGTTTCATTTCCCATGAGACACGTGACCACGTCTATTAATTTTATTGTATGGTATAATATCTCGTATAATATATAATAAATACAGTGCGTGCAATACTTTTGGCTCAGTGCTCGTCATCTTAGGAAACGTAGCTGATATATGTATGCGTTATATTGTATGACTTACTCGCTCTTGAAATTTATTTCAAAAACTTCTCATCACAGATTCCGTGAGGAGAAACATTGTATCCATTTCGGAGTACTGGTAAATAAAAACGGGTGGGTGATCCAAATACACTTTGATATCCCGTGTGAAAAAGAAATTATATTGATACATAATTCCCCATTCGTGTTTCGACGCTACACTTGTTTTTTCCATCGGCACACAAATTTTACAATCAAATTATATGGACAGCGTATTAGAATATATTTACGGAGCATTCCACGCCAAATCGAGCAGTTTAAAAAAAAATTATTTTTGATTCCCTCATTCTTTTCATAGAAACCTTCCAGGTAAATCTTTAGACCTTTTTGATCACCCTCTTAAAAGACATCAAATTTTGGTGTTTTGCCCATAACTCTTTGAATAATTGACCAAAACAGATATTATTTGTTTTTTCCAAAGTTTCAGTTTTTATGTATTTTCCAAAAAAATATACCAAACTATTTTTATATGCAAGGTCGAGGGATCTTTATAGTTACTCCTTTTTTTCCATTATTGAACATTTTAAAAATTTTATTCCCTCCATTAATCATTACCAATTACAATTTTTGACACTCTTCATACTTTTTTTAGTTATTTTGAATCAATTTTAAAATTGTTAGATTGTTATACACAATATTCTTTGAATTGCAAAAAAAAATCTACTCAGGTACCTACCATTAAAGTGTAAAAGTCAAAAATGATTACGAAATAATTTGAAAAAAAAATTCCTTTTTTTTTTCTTGAAAATACATGAAAAACCGAAACTTTTGGGAGAAAACATCTAGTTTGGTCCAGTGATCAAAAAATTACGGGCAAAAAACCGAAATTTGATATCTTTCGAACGAATGATCAAAAAAATCTCAAAATTTACCTGTAAAGTTTTTTCAAAGGGTACAAGAAAGAATCTAAGAAATGGAGACAATCAAAAATAAAAATGTATTAAGCCGTCCGAAATACCGTGGAATTCCCCGTACATATTCTCATGAAAAACTTGCGAAAACGGCCTAATTTTCGTTTTAGATAAAAACTATTCAGACCAAACTCGCTTGTTTTCGTTTGTGGAATTTAATCCCGTGATGAATCATATTGGTTCCTATTTAGAAAGACAAAGTTGACGTTCGATGCCGACCCTTCCCCGACTCCCCGAATTGCCATTCTCCCGAACGGCCAGCACGCTCGCTTCCCCGAATGACCGTTCCCCCGTTGAAAATCAAATTTCATAATTGATTTAGGTTCGCAGGTAGAATATTGTCTTATTGTTAGCCGGACAAGTTTAATGCGACAAACAAGCTTTAGTTTAGCTGATATAAAAACTTCACGATGATAAGCGATATTTTCATTGCCGTAGTGTGGTGTGGTGTAATGTGGTGTGGTGTGGTGTGATGTGGTGTGGTGTGGTGGTGGTGGTCCAGCGGCAAAGCCCCCCGATTGAGAAAAAAATAATTTTTATGTGATACAGTGATAATGTGAAAGTACGGAAAAAATGATTTCTAGCCGCGAGAATCAATGACCGGTTCGGGGTTATTCGGAGGAATGCCCGTCGGGGGAATGGCAATCCGGGCAGTCGAATTCGGGGCAATGGTAGGAAATCTTGACATTGATTCGACCATGACGCGGTCGACCATGGTCAGCTCTTGTCTATTGTTACCCCCGTCTTAATCCGACAACTTGTGTGTAAATTATTATCCTCTACCTGAACGGTAGAGGTATTACCTTCGTAATTGTTTGGAAGGATTAACATAGAGCATCCTTTACAGAATACTGGTATGCCATTCAACTATCTTTATGACTCATAATGTTCCATCTGGCTTTTATTAAATCCGAATATTGTTTAGTTGACGAACAAGATGCAGATTTTGTTACATGACCTATGTTTTAGGCCAAGACTTTTGCGCTCTCTCCACCGGGGACCAAGGTATAGCCTATCGTCGACGTTATTGCCTTAGATACACACGATCGAGTCGAATATAGTTTGTAGGAGAAATAGTTGTAGTATGTAGATTGAAAGAGTTTTCAAATGATGAAATCGATGAGGCTGGAATCGGATAAGGTATTTCTCGTAATGAGGACTTGAAGCTATGGTGATTCTGTAATACTATTATCGAGCATGCGGCACAGTTCGGCAGAGCAGGTCACTTATACTGGCACGAGCACTGGCAAAGATTTAGTAAGGAATGATTCTGTGGAGGTTGTTGGTTTAATGATTATGATTCGCATTTAAAATAATACAATTTCTATTTTCATCAAGTGCAGATCTTATACAACACAAATGAAATAGTATTCAATGCAACGAGAAAAATCTTATGCCTCATTTACACGGAGCGAGGACTCGGCCGAGCGCCAATTTTGACCGAGTAAGCGTCTACACGCATTCTACTCGCTGGGCCGACTCGCTACCCCTCGCTACCAAAGACGTGTTCGAACGCGTTTCTTGTGAGACGGGAAAACAAGTTTGTACGAAAATGTCACCAAAGTGGGACTACCAGACGAAAATTAAATTCATACATGAATATAAATCCCACGAGTGTCTGTGGGACTTCAAATCGACTGTCTTCAAAAATAAACAGTTCACGATGGTTCATGACGACTTGCTACCACTCTATCGAACACGATACTCGCTATTCGACAACGCTCCGCTGGTAGTTTAGACACGCCGAGTACATTACATTTTGGTGGAGTGGGTAGCCACTCGGCCCAGTAAATAGAAACAGTTTCGATTCTATTCGCTCGCTCATTCTACTCGGCCGAATATGAATTTCGTGTTTACACGGGGTGAGTACTCGCTCCGTGTAAATGAGGCATTAGACACGTTCCTAGATGTCCCGGCTTGAGTGATTCAGAATTGATTTTAAAATAGTTCAAAGAGAAAACTTGTAATATGCTTCGCGTTCGAGATTTAGTAAGTTAGATTCAGAGCTGATTTCAGAATAATTCAAAGATGGAACTTAGAATATTCCATACTTTTGAGATTTAGTAAGTTAAGATTCAGCGATTCAGGATTTAGTAAAGGCCAACCTTCGAGAAGATTTCTCTGAAGCGAATGATGATTTGTGATATAGTAAGTTAGGATTTAGAGGAACTAGTAATGGCCAACCTTCGAGAAGAGGTCTACGAAGAGAACAACGATTTAGCCCGCGTTTCAGCTCGTATATATACCCAAAAACGTCGTAAATTCAAGCCCCCCGCCAAAATTTTTCTAGAATAAGCAGTATTGCTCATCCTATGATTTTTACAAGGGAGGAAAATCTTATGGTGAGAGTAGGCCTGGGTTACGGGCAAATACCATGCATATTGTCCGATGCATGGAAAACACAGCGCGATAACAGTTGTCTACGCTTCTGACGTAGCACTCGGTGGTGCTTGACAAAAATATTAACGAATACTTTTAAAGAGTCTCTAATACACTACAGATTGCGACCAAATGCAATGAGAAATCGTGAAGCCGAACTGAGCTATAACAATTTTTTTTTAAAACCCATAATTTACATGTTATTTAAATGGGAAAAATTCCACGATCGAAAGGAAGTACTGAAAATTAAAATTTTAAAGGAATTTTTTTTTCTGATGTGAGGAATTAAATTTTCATGTGGCAGCAAAAAGAAAAGGGTCGTACCAATTGAAGTACACGAAGTAGGTATACACGAAATTTCTTAGGAAAGTGAACTCTATTCAACAGTAATTGACTCATTGGATCGAACAGTGCGAAACGGTTATACCTGATTACCTGCACTGTTTAGGGTCAGGGGGTGGATTCTAGTCAGGTCAGGTGCTGGTTCTCAGCCCAAGTCAATCGCGTGTCGACCAATGAAACAATTTAGGGAATAGCAAATGACAAGGGTGACTTTTGTGTCGATTATGCATCGGATTGGCTAGTCCAATTGCATTTGAGATATTTGGGAGACGAAAAATTCCGAAGGAGGGATGGACTGAATAAAAAGGGCCGGAAAACAACAAGGGTACATTACTCTTCTTGAAAAGTCAGTCGAATACGTACTACTGTGGCGTTTCATCATAATATAATCGCGTGTTCAAAATTTTAACACGACTTCGCGGATATTCAGTTCTACGAATATATAACAATCGATCTGGCCAGTGATGTATCAAGTTTATTGATCATTCCCATCACAATGATCTGATCCTGCTGCGACACTTTTTTTTAACAAATCCTGATTCGAGAAACTCTACACGATAACCGTAAGTATAGAAATTAATCAATTGAGAAAAAATCAATCCTAATATTGGTTGATCACTGATAACATAGCCCCACGAAAAAAGTACCTCGATCGGGGGACTAGACCTATACAGCCGTATGATTTTGATGTGCTGAAGCCGGATCGCTGAAATTAGCATTTTTGCGCGTAGAAAATTAGAATGAACCATATATTCGTATATTTTTGTAATCTCTGAGTCTGATGTGAGCCGACTATTTTCTAAACCAACTATCTTAACATTTATTCCTATCGTTAAAATTGCCAAACCTAACTTGAAAAAAGAACTCCTATGGATCAAAACAGTCTTCTATTCGTTTATCCTCCTCCGATAAGTTTTTTATTCTACTGAAACCTAACTTTACATCCACACCATCTTAACATGACCACTCTCTGAGAAAACTTACAAATTGCCTTCAAATCGATCTCTTACTACTGTAACATATGCTTTTTCTTCACAATATCCATGCAAAGGATTACGCTGATACGTTGGTTCCTTTTTTCTCTGTGGTTCTCTCTTAAACATTCAGCAAAATCCAGCCACCATGAGTTCATCCCACTTCCCTCATGTCGTTTTTCCATTATATTGATATCTTGATGCAATCATTCTCTTTGTTCATCGCTGCAATCTCCTAGATTTTCCGGGCACCTATTACCATGTGAATGAAGGAAATGTCATTTCAAATTGATTAGACAACACAACTTCAGAAAGTTTGTTACCATTTGCCACGGTAGTCCAGTTGGATAAATGACAATTTTTGATTCGGCAACCCACAAGGCAAAGAAAACTATTGCTAAGCCTCATTTTGTAAGGATAACATAGACCCGTTTGCCGATATTACGAATTTTTCGAGCATAAGAATAGAGACTGGACTAATGTGATTGAAAGAAATCTCAAATTCAAACGCAGCGATGACATTAATATGTAAATGTTATGTTCAAACAAATTTTGAACGCGATTTCTCATGGACGACTAAAATATTCACTATTGTGCCGAATTGGAGGTATTTTTTGAAGCTAGGTTGGACAATTTCGAAGATAGGAAAGAATGTCTACATAGATATTTTAGAAAGTAATCTGCTCAGACTCAGAGATTCCAAAAAACATATGAATATTGGATCATTTTAATTTTCTACGGGCAAAATTGGTCATTCCAGCGATTTTTAGGTGTTTTTAAAGTTAGGGCCCAACACAAACGCATGGGGTTAATTCCGATGCTGGATTCGGTTTCAGCTCATCAGAAATACATAGGGTTGTAGGGGTCTAGTTCGCAGATCAAGGTACTTTTTTTGGTGTCACAGTGTGTAATCAATGAACTTATAATATCACCGGTGCTTCGTATTCCAGAAAAGACACATGTTGGCGACGACAAGAAGGATACCAGCGCAGTCCAAAGATGCTGACAAGGATGTACGAATTAAAATCGTTTTCAATGGCAAAGTACACGTCATTTATATCACAGCTAATTCAGGGATACCTGTTAATATACTTCGAGAACAGATGCGTGGAATCTGTGGATTCGGAGCGGAAACAGATCAATTTAAGCGGTATCAGTTCACGATGAAGTGGGTCGACGAAGAAGGTGATGCGTGTACCATCAGCTCGCAAAGAGAACTGGACGAGGCTTTAAGATTATACGAATTAAACAAAAATACCGAAATTACTATTTATGTATTTCCAAATGTACCAGCAGCTCCAGGACTGCCCTGTTTCGGTGAAAATAGAAGTGCGTACGGTCGAGGAGCTAGAAGGTGGCGAAAGCTATATCGCATCAATGGTCACATTCTTCAAGTAAATCGATTCAACCGTCATGCATTATGCGCCTATTGCCAAGACCGGATCTGGGGTTTGGGTCGACAAGGTTTTAAGTGCATACAGTGCAAGCTTCTCGTGCACAAAAAGTGTCACAGATTCATTGGCAAACCGTGTTCCGGTGCGCAACCCCCGTGCAATCATAATTCAACCACGGTGAAAATCAACATTGCGAAGAAATCGTTGAGTCGTTACGAGTCTCGTTCTGTACTAACGTTGGACGACGCGAAAGATCGAGCAATCGATGAAAAATTCAGATGGCAGGTTCCGATAGAAGAAGGCGAAGAGGCTGGGTCTGGGTATGGAAACGAGTCGGAGGACCAACCCGAGCACCCGAAACACTACTCAATTTCAGATTTTGAACTGATCAGAGTAATCGGCAGAGGTTCGTACGCCAAGGTACTGATGGTCGAGTTGAAAAGTACTCGTCGTATATATGCAATGAAAGTGATCAAGAAGTCGTTAATCACGGACGACGAGGACATCGATTGGGTGCAGACGGAAAAGCACGTTTTTGAGACTGCTTCGAATTACCCGTTTCTCGTGGGCTTGCATTCGTGTTTTCAAACCCCCGATCGCCTCTTTTTCGTCATCGAGTTTGTTCGCGGCGGTGACCTGATGTTTCATATGCAAAAGCAGCGACGTTTGCCCGAGGAACATGCTCGCTTCTATGCTGCCGAGATCAGCCTAGCATTGAATTTCCTTCACCGAAAAGGAATCATATACAGAGATTTGAAATTGGATAATGTTCTGTTAGACCACGAAGGTCACATTAGGTTGACGGACTACGGCATGTGCAAGGAAGGTATACGAGGAGACGAGACGACGGCTACATTCTGCGGAACACCAAATTACATAGCACCGGAAATTTTGCGCGGGGAAAATTACAATTTTTCTGTAGATTGGTGGGCACTCGGCGTTTTGCTTTACGAGATGATGGCCGGACGTAGTCCCTTCGATGCTGCTAGCATCCCTGAGAATCCTGACCAGAGCACCGAGGACTATCTTTTCCAAGTTATTCTACAAAGGACGATACGTATACCGAGATTTCTATCCGTTAGAGCAGCTTGCGTTCTCAAAGGATTCTTGAACAAGTATCCCACAGAAAGATTGGGATGCGGTTCATCTGGTTTCCTTGATATAGTTAATCATTCCTTCTTCAGTTCCTTGGACTGGGATATGTTAGAACAGAAACAAGTTTGTCCACCTTACGTACCGTGGTCGGAGTCCGAACGAGATTTAGCCAATTTCCCAGAAGAATTCACGGACGAACCTGTTAATCTTACTCCTGAAGACTCCCACGTTATCGACAAGATCGATCAGAGTGAATTCGAAGGGTTCGAATATGTGAACCCGCTATTGATGTCGCTGGAAGATTGCGTTTGAAGAAAATGTCGACTGCAACTTTAGTTGTTTATGTGGAAGATTTTCCACAATTAATTTGACATGTTTAATACCCACGCGGCAACCAATATTTTCAACTCTTGATTATTCTTCTCTACGTTTAAGATTTAATTTTTCATTGTACTTATAAAAATGCTGATATTATTATTGTCATTGTATAAACATATAGATAGAGAACGTTTTCGCATAGAAAATATTTTATAATTCATCCAAGTAGTATAATTCCTGCAGTTCAACCCGGTCACTTTGATTACATTATTTTTAAATGAGTAAGATAAGGTACTCCAATGTCAATTGATTCGGATTGTATGCGAATGAGATCTCGGATGATGTAATGAGTGAAAAATCGTGAACCATAAGCTAATAAACTACTTTATAAACCTTTCGATGTCTTCGGTAAATATCTTTATTAAAGATTAGTTTACCCCGATTGATGATGACTTTTAATCGGATACTCACTTTTGTCACGACGACAAGCAACCTTACAGTACATATCCTGAAGAAATTTCCCTAATAGGAATCCAACCGGATGTAACTCAATATCGAATACGTATATTGGGTCGTCGAAGTTTTATCCAGGTAAGAATGCTCGCACTATGGATATACCCCGGTTATACCCGACACAATCATTAACCGTAGATAATAAATAAGTACGTTTACTCGAGACGAAGTATCCTTGTACCGGTGCCAACTTCTTCAACTAGATGAAAATTTCGTTTTCTTTCCGATCGAAACATGATGGTAAAAGTGATTCAAACGGGAATCAAAGATGTATGGATGACGAGCAAATCAGATAATATTCAAGTACTTTGAGTATTTGTAAGTACTCCTTAATATTTCTTCCGATGCTCCCGTGATTCGATGTACTACACGTTTGTAATAAAGCTAATTCAAATTTTCTCCGAAGTCCTCGGCCAATCAGTAACTAGGTAGACCAACGGAACTACCCGATAAGGGTATTGTATTTTGAGATTGCCGCCACATCGCAATCCAGTTGTTGGGGGAAGCCCCTCCGTCTGTTAGAATATTGGACCATGAAACACTAGCCTCACGTCGTGGCGTCGGTGTCGTAAATGTTGACAGCAAATCAGGATGGCAGTCGACCAATGAATCGGCCACTGGTTGGCTATTGATAATTACCGCCATTCTGTGCTCGTACGATATAGTCATTTCAATAACCAAAGACCGATAAGAGTCCAGAAGAAGAGTGATATGACTGGTTATCGCGAGCTACAGAATCACTGCACCAACCATATCATATTAGTGCATTGGTTATATACACATAAAGTAGATATTATATATATTATATCGTACACGTAAAGTAGATATTACGTATATTAATAACATAGCAATATGCCTGGCGAATTTTGGTTCCAATCTGACTTTGTTATTCTGACTACATGAGTTTCAAATCATTTTTGAGGCGTGCAACGTTACATCGTTAAAAGAAAATTATGTTTACTATGGCCTTGCATACACTGAGCTGATTTGTTGGGAACCAAGGTGGAAGTAACTAATCATGAGCAAGGCTCTAAGGGAAATTTACTAGATCAACTGCGTTAGTTGGTTGTTTGGGTACTTGGTTCACATCAAATCGGCTCGGGAGAAGATAATATTTAGATGCACAACATGGTTGTGTCGGAGAATAAACGCAGATTACGAAACAAAAACACAGATAATTTTCTTTCACCAGTTTTTCACTAGTTCAATTTATACTTCACGGAACTACCCAGAACTACCAATGAAACTGTGATCAGCGGCGTAGAACTGTGTAGAACGCAGAAAATCTGACACAAAAATTCAAATGTTTGTTTCGTTAATTGATAGTTCGACAGCAGTGTATCCGACAAATTTCATCGCATTACCGCTGGTAGTAATTATGAGATTCAACGAAGGCCTCGAACAACTTAGTTATATGTGTACGTAACATTATGGTTATACATACCAAGTGACTGATCAGCGTACGAAGCACCCGCAAGAACCTTAGCTTAAAGTGGTTTTTCCGCTAGGGAGCGTATTACGCGGTGCTAAACAGGGGCCCAATGTAAAATTATGAATATATATACATAAAATTATCACTAAACGGATACGAATATGAACTATAAATGGCGTATGAATAATATTGTACTCGGTAATTATGAATTAGACAAACAAACGACATTACCAGATATTCACGCGGACGAGCAGTTCGATGCACGTTTTCGTTACTTCATCATGTAATATTTCTTTAGGATTTCCAATAACCCTAGTTTTGATTATCATCTATAGAATCGTGATACTTCAAATTACGTATACGTCGTTTTTTGTATAAATTCTGTGGGTTTTGCCATTAGCGAAACAGTGTACAACAGTTGGCATTCCAACTACGACACTATGTTGCACGGTATCGCTCTCATATGACTCCTAAAAAGTGTTGTGCTATCGTGCAGTGTATGTCAGGGTTGCTAATTCTTTTAAGTGTAAACAAGAGAAACTGGAGAAGTGATAATGGTGCTATCCATTCACCGAAGTCGACTTCGTAGTTGACTATAGTTGACTATAGTTGACTATTCTCAACTATAGTTGACTATAGTCAACTATGAAGCTGACTATAGTCAACTTGGTGCGTGAGTGAAAAGCACCATGAATGTTAAGGTTGTCAACCCTGATAGCCACACTTGGGCTGCATTCGACTTGAGCGCTTACAACGGTAAGTTTTCGCGTTCGACTTTAGGCTGTGGGCGCGAACAAGTCGCATTCACGGCTGCGTTCAATACCTTATTCGCACGCTGACGGTCGCGTATTCTACCGAGGTAAGGCAGCAAAAGCGTAAGCGTGAGCGCGCAGCGGCTAAGACGGACGCCGAAAATTGGCGCTTATGAGCGTGAGCGCTAAATGCGTGTAAGCGCCCAAGTCGAAAGCAGTCTTCTGTTCAAGACTTGGAATATCCGTGATTTTAATCAATTTAACAATAAGTTTTCAAGTCACTGCATAGCATCATTTGCTTACAAGTTGTTAGAAATCTACCACCGCAAATTGAATACAAGCTGAACGTCAGAATTCTAGTAAAATGAACGACATTTTTCGTACAAGTTTACGGTAAGATTTTACTCTCTACTTTTTTCCGTCAAATTAGCTGCAGATTTAGGACAAGACTTGTACTATCCAATTCTTTCCATCAATTTGACTTCAGATTGCGGTAGCAGATTGCCGAAAAAATACCGATATCTTGACTATCAGGTAACTGACTTCGAACAGGTTTCATATAAGAATCGCCAATAGAATAGTGGTATTGCAATAAATAAATAAATTTTAGAACAAGCAGGCAGACTTCTCTTCAATTCCAAAACTACAGCGTTCTGACAACAGTTGAGTAAACGATTCGCATGGAGCGACACATAAAAGCGTAGAGTTCATTAAGCTCAGTCTCCAATATACCTTACGCATACGTTCCCGTTCCCGGCTACAGTCAAACGTGCACGCAACACAACCCGTCCCCGTTCCCATAGAATGCGCGATATTTTAATTTTTACAAACGTTCGACCAATCATGTGAGACATTATTTGTTTCCACTGTCTTTGTTTATCCCTATACGACGTTCAAACGCGGCAAAATCGTCATTGGGTAGAAGCTTTGGCTTTTCATTGGTCAAACGCTTCTAGCGCGTGTTTATCGTGCAATGTTGTGCACCAAGCGTCTTCTATTCTACGTAAACGGGAACGAGAACGTAGGCGTCTATTGTAAACCGAGCTTTAGTTGGAAAACCCACCATAAGTCGTTTAAGATGAAAAACATTCGATTACAATGTTGATAATAACAAATCGTCCATAACCCCCTTGTTAAATTGTTCGTATTCATCGAATTTCAACCTACTTTTTTCTCTCATTTTTCCTACAACTGACTCTGAAATTTCTTATACATAAACCACTATAATGTTTAAACAATATATCATAATGTAGAAACTCTCGTAATTCTGTCGATTACCAGAAGAACCACCTTGAGGGTAAAGTCAATCCTATTGTAAATCGTACTTTATCATCTGCTCTGCTGTAACCCTACGGATTGGTGTGAGATCGGCCAATGGTACTCGACGGTCGCCATGTTTCAAAATGATAACACGCCATCTTGGAAGATTTTTCACGGGTTGTTGACACGGGCTGCTCCCAGCCGGTCGTGTAAGTGTTTTCTGTTTTAAAAAGACTGGTGATATTTAAATTCGAGATAATTAGTGAATAATTTGTGTTATTCGAACTACATTTGAAACAAGTACGAAGATTTTCTTCGTTTAAGTAATCCCAGTGTCGTATCTGTTTGATAAAATTGAACAAACACAAGCCTGCGAAAAACGCGAAAAAGTCTTGACTAAGAAGCTTGAGCATCGCAATGCTCGTTGTTTTTATCCTATTCCACGTCCTCGCGGATACTTTGGACTGATTATTCAACCCATTGATCTGATAATAACGAAAGAAGCAACAATGCAAGGTGTTATTGGAGTATAATAGCACGTATTACCGTTTCAAGCAAAATGGTGGAATCGCTTGGACATACTGATTTTTTCACTCCACAAATCGGTAAACAATATTACTCAATTTTACAATATTACTTTGAAGGTGAACATCGTGCAAACGAATTGATTATCAATCAATGCAGTCTGTCATTTACTTAAAAGTGACGTTTTCTTCATTCAAGTGACACGCATATCGTAATGAAATGTATGTTACATTTTTGTACTCCAACGATTTTGCCAAGCACGTTCTGAGATTAATATTCAAATCAGCTTCGTTTGCATTGATATTCTTTCACCAGGTATTCGTGCTGCGTACCTCAATATTTTTTTCACGTATCTTTGGCATTTCGATCGTGTAGCGGTCAACGATACATAGTTCTCGTTGTTTAATTTTCATATCATCGCGAATATTCGTGATGAAGATTTCGTTTTAATTATCAATCTCTCACGGTAGCACGTTTCGATTGTTCGTAAGATGGAGATAGTGCTATGTTTAATTTTGTCAAATTGGTCATTGGCTATTGAATCATTCATTTGTATGTAGATCTTCGCGAACAAGCATTTTGTGTCATGCGTCGAAGTTGACGGAATCACCCCTGAATTACTCTACAAGCATGACAAGCGATTAATTGGAAAAATTTCAATTGGTAATAAGAAACTGTAGAATAATAGACAATCGCGATAACCACTTGGTAAAATTAACACCATAATTAGTATTGGAATAATTCTAAAAGAATTGATTGTAGCAGACGTATACTTGTTTTTTCATACCATTTGAGACCTATACAAATTGCCAATTGAATATATAAGTCACCTAAACTATATGCAAGGACTCGTAGCTGCATGCAATTCTCTAAAGCTAAATCAAATCCCTGTCATTAAATCTAATTCGATGTTTGACTACCACTTTTGAATAATATCAGTAACAGAGATGGTTATTTCTGTGACTATTCTAACATAATGCAAATACGCAAGAAAATAAGATGAAGTTGGGAATTTTCATGCGAATGAAGTAAAAAACAAACAAATCTTGTTTATGGTATATATAAGTTTAGAGTAGAAAATTATGTACAGAAATGAAGGTGGAACTGGTGTCTAATGCATGTTTGCGATTCTTGAACTTGATTTCTAATTATATGGATGCCTAATGTTTTATATCATGTTTATTTTCACCTTGAAGTGATATTTTTTCCCTCATCAAACATAAAATCTAATTGTCACTTGGCACCATCATTGACAATTATTTGTTTCATATTTGTTTGAACATCTGAACTTCATTTCTACCGATTAGTCATAATTCTCCAAGGGTAAAAATTATTTATTCAATGCCCATTCTGGTAGGGGAGAGTGGTCTAAAACGGGTGCGTTATCAATAAAAGCCTAAAAATCTTAGTTCTCGTTTGATTATAATAACAATTTTGAATTTATTTAATAGTAAGGAACTTCAAAATAATAAATAATAATTGAGTCATTTTGTACCAAATAATTGATTATTACGCAACATTCAAAACTCCTTATAAACCCGCTTTGCCCTAATAGGGAGCCTAAAGCGGGTAAGCTGCTCGGGCAAAGTAAGTAAGCACTATAAACTTGACAAATCTTAACACATATTAATTTTTCTCAACATTAATGTTCAGAGTCATTAGAAAGATAGTCCACATCAGTAGATTGGGTCTGTGATGTATCGTCATTGGTATTTTCAACAACTTGGGCCCTGTCTGTCGGACTAGATGGTAAAAAATCTGCAACGTTAAAGCTATATCGATTTGTGGGCCATAGTCGGGTAGATTTGAATCCTTGGATAGCAGTTTGTGCACTGGCTGCTTTTAAATAAGCTTTTCCAACGAGTTTAGCCACTTCATATTGAAAAGTTGAAGCAGCTAGATACCAGTTTTGCCCGAAAGCACATTTTTTACTTGAGGAAATCATATTTCGAAGATCAATATCATCAGAATAATATAATATCATTAACAATAAAATAAATGTACTAGTTATTGACCGGTCAAAAGGTACATACCTTAATTTTGTTTTTTATATTCACAAATCTTTTTATATTGCACCTAGTTATGCCATGTCACACCGCCAATACTCGATTCGCATTGATTGAAACTCGGGAGTGTTCGGGTAATCACGGCATACCTACCCGCTTTAGGATACTCTCCCTTATCAATAAATTTCCTGCTATTACTAATCTTATTTATTCATGCTACCAATTATGGAATCGACAAACATAGCGAGCAGCTAGAAGATTTTTCTTTGTCGGTCGCTCTGTTATCAATAATTCATTCATACCGCGAATCGTATAATCTATTAGGTGTTGTACCCAATGAATACCTCTACCAATGATCTTAAACATCGTCTCAAACCCCTGCGATTCAATTGGTTTGTAAAAGAAGACTAGAAAAATGTTTGTTTGTTGAATGTGATTCATTTTAGGCGATATGTTTATCATTGAAAGACGCACTAAATTGCTATCTCTCAACACTTGTGCTAAGAATTGATTATGTATATTCAAAACGAACGCTTAATGCCGGAGCACACATTGAACGAGTATGTATTACAAAACGTTCACTGAACAACTGTGGTATATAATTCCCAATGAAATCTTTGATATCATAGTAAGTATGGAATGAAAAATTCTGTACGTATCCATAGAAGGTTGGCTAGGAGATTTATTGCTATTTATTCTATTCATTGATTCAACTACGGGCAAATTCCCCAGGTATAAATGACAAAGAAAAATAGTACGTTGGTGTGTGACGATTGTGAAAAGTCGGGAATTATAACAGACAAATAATTAAAAATGAAAAAAGCAAAACAGGAGAACACGGTTGAGCAATTATTTTAGCATTTAAAGGCAGGTTATAGCCAAAATTAGTATTAAACAGAACTTGAAAATCATAGACCGCAACATGACTTAACTGCTGATAATGGCATGTCCTGAAATTCATGAGCATTAATCAAAGTATTGCATGAGCATTAATCAGTGAACTAGAACGATCAATAATGAAACGATGCGAGAGCAAACTTATAGAAAAAAAGTTTTCCACGGGTGATATAAATAACATTTGAATTCTCAAAATGTATCCAAAAATCAATTCACATCAAACAACAACAATAAGCACAGCTGATTTAGCATCACTTCAATTGATCGATTTCAAGAGCACTTCCCATTTCATGATATGAGAAATAAGATCATCATCGATACGAAGGGCTATCGAATATCTGGCCTTGGACTCAAGTAAACTGAAATAATAATCCATCGACAGTTTTTTGCTACGTAAAATTGACAGTATCTTGTTTGCCTCTCCAACAATAATAAAATTCTAGTCTGTGAATTCACTCGTTTCAGAGTACTTTTTCAAATCGAGAAACAAGTAACTTCGGTCGCACTAGCCTGCTTTTTGCATCGAAAAATTTTCCTCGTCCGAACGTCTCGACAATGCGCATAACTGATCTGCTTTTCTTTGCACCGTATCCCTATGGCCAGCCATGTATCACCAATCTGTAAAAATGTTATAAGAACTTGAAAAGTACGTGAGAATTTGACGAAGAAACATAGAATTATCAATGTAGGGAATAAAAATAAAATTGGAAGTTGTGGTTTGGATGCTATCTGATTATTCTTTTTCCTTAGTTGACTCAGAAAAATAACCGCACATCCGATGATAACGGTTCAACTCATAATTGTATCGGAATCTGATAACATTATGCTGATGGAACATCGCTTAATCCGATGAAATCTGATCAGGCATGAAATTCTCCAATTTGATTTCTACTTGGAAAGTAGCTGTAACTGTCGTAAAAACAGCCGTATGACCACTAAGATAACAGATGATTGCTTCTTTTTTTTTCAATTCGAATATTCACATTTATCCATGGAAATTCGAATAATGTATGCGAATTTCCAAGAAAATAGAACTATTCATTTTGTGGACTTTAATGCAGATGAACTTGAATCATAGAAAGCAACTGAATCTTTCATAACTATTTTTCTTTTGTGGATACAGACTAAAAGATTTTTGCGCGCGAATGAAACATCACGAATGTAGGAAAAAGATACAGCTAAACGTACGTACATAATACGTCGAGGTAAATTCGATGGCATCGATGCAAGTTTGGAAATGAAAAAGAAACATGTGGCAAATTTTGAGTTACGAAATTAGCATCGTAGGTTTGTAGTTTTTAATAATTTGGAATCCCTCTCCGCATTTCAGGAATTCGTATACACGAGCACTGGTCTCGTATTCATGAATAACAATGGGCTGAAGCATTGCACGTTACAAATTGTACTCAATTCGTATTAGCAATTGGGTGGCTCATTGGAAATAAACTTTGGTAAGTGAAAGTTCAGTTGCTAGGTGATATTTTAGTTCCTGTGATATCATTTCTTACATCGCATATTCATATTAAGTTCTTTTAGCTCGAAATTTTATGATAAATGATTTGCAGCAGAGATATCCCCGCACGAGTGTATTAAAATCATTCAATTTTTCATCAGATTCTCACAACCTCGCGTGATACGATCTACGACGTAATAGTCATACCCGTTTTGTTTGATATATCAGTCTATTTATCAGTTTATCGCGAGTTCTTATCACTGATTGTGAGCTGGTTGTCATGTGGTTTACGAATGTTTATTCTAAATTTAGTGGTCAGACAACCTAGTATTCCAAATCTGAGTAATTTCAAAATGAAAGAAACTGCGAGATTATAGTTCGTGAATTAAGTTCGATACAACTACGTAAAGTTTTTAATTCTGTGATAATCAAATTTGGCCACGTTTTTGTTATGCTTGTTATATAAAGGAGTGGTAAAAAATTAAGAAACAGTGATTCATCGAGCAGTACACACTGCTCGAATTGAAATGTTCGACGAATTTCATCAAAGTGAACTTCTAGCATGAAAGCTGGTCGCATCGATGAATTGCAATTTTTGTTTGTATTTAACTAGTGCTTGTTCGATTTCAAGTAATTGTACAGTTTCACGATCTGCACTTGGTAACCATGAACCTGTGAACAGTTCTCGTATGGTTGAAAATTCTCAAAATTATGTATATCCTAATAAAATTTCCCAGACATAAATGCTAACTTCATTTATTGGTCCTAATATAACTTTTATTTAAAAGACAAGTACGTAATATTGATCGTCGTGTCGAGACTTGATTCGATATTTCACAGTTTACGCTTTACATAATTTTGCATCATACTCAGCACGTGTTACTATATCTTTAGTAAAGTAGCTGAATTTAAAAATTGTTTTTTTTTCAAGGTTAACGCTCAACTATAATTTATAAGGATGGCTACTATAGATGAAAAGAAACGCCTTGGCGGATCAAAGGTGTCAGCGATCGCCAATATATTTCAGTCGAAGCCACAATTGGAAAATCTTAGTCATAGACCGAACGTTGTATTGTCAGATATGCTCAAAGACCCACCCGTACCGCTCAAAGATTCACCTACTCAAGTAACAGTCGTACGCACCGAGAGCCATGTTGCTCGTTTCAACAATGCAAGAGCATTATTTGAGAAGCTTGGAGAAGAGAACAAATCGACTCGACAGTGAGTACCGAATTTCACTCTGCACTATTATCCGATACCCCTCAATTGTATGTGATTCCATTTTACAGCATAGACCGTGTTACCAAACCGACGAACATACACGGGCTTCGCTCCCGCTCCAGTTCAGCCAATTCTGGTTCTGGATGTACGTCGCCCGCGCGATCACCTCGACCGCGATCACCTTCGCCGACAGGAGCCAGAGACCACCTGAGCAACTGGAGTGCAAGCGTGCCAGCATTGAACATGGATCGCCACTTTGAAAATGGACACTCTTACGTAGCCGAAACAGCTGTAGATCGACCCAGACCCAAACCAAGTCTTGGTAAATTTAATAAATTCGAGAAGTATCATGGTACGGAAAATCGTATGGATGAAAAGCCACAAAAGCCAGAAAAACCAGAGAGGCGATTAAATTCTAAAGAATTAATCGAAAAGCAAAAAAACTGGACCAGCCATTTTTCGAAAACGAGACCTAGCAGATATAATTCTGATCCAAACAAGTCTTTAGTACAAACTTCTTTAAATCAAAATCTGAATGGGAGTCCGGACGATTCTGGTTTGTCGGGACAATCGATCGACTCTATGGACCAACCGAAAGATTCGAGACGAGCAACGGATCCTACCAATAATTTGGCGATGAGGTCGGCAAGTTTTTGTTCGACGAGATCTTCACCTGCCATGTCACCACCACCACCGCTTCCACCCGTGCGAAACTCTTCGGCTAGTAGCAATTCTGGTTTCGTGAGACGCGAGAGACCGACCAGTGTCACTTCCATAAGTCCTGTAACGCCTGAGTTTCTATCTAGTCCCACCAGCCTTGAATATGCTACTGTTAACAAAGATTTTGATACGTCACTGAGTAGTCCCGAATATTCGGTGGTACAAAAAGGAAATGTCGGACAGTTTTCAAAACCTTGGGTGAGTAGCGGAACGCAGAAGAATCAAGACACGATGCCAGAGTATGCAGTGGTCCAAAAAAACGTAACCGGTAAAAGTGCTACGAAAAATGCCATATCCCCAAAAGCTGAGAACACAGAATCGTCGACGAATCTCAAACGATTGGAAGGTACAGACACGAGGTTAAAAGCTGACTACAACTCTGCAAATTCTAGTAATTTGGAACACTTGGAACTCGACAACTCTTCGACTTGTCCCTTGAGATCACCTCCGAAGACTTCCGAGTGGAAAAATGACTGGCTTGCTAAAAATGACGAGATTTCCGAAACAATGAACTTAGACACTCGCACGGATGATCTAAACGCGGATGTGAAATGTGTAAAAAAAAATAGAAACGAATCCCGACCAGATTGGGCTGTACCCAGCATCGACTTAGCAAAACCAGAAGATCAAGTTAATTGTACGAAAAAGGTGGAGCGTACGAAGTTGCATGCCACGGATCGAGTACAGTCTCCTGTACATCCAGTTGGTAATGTCCAAAATGCCTGCTCGACGAATTCTCCTTCTAACATGAGTAACGAAGAAAAAGTTGACGATGATTTACCAGAAGAAAATCCAGGTGAGCTCGAATTTATTTATTTATTGCTAATTAAATAGCGATACATCGGCACTGCAACCTTTAGTTGTGCAGAAAAACAAAAAATAAGATCGATATAATTGATATAGGTAGAGAATTCTGAAAAGGTTAATTTAATATACAAGTCGATGGGATTCGATCAACGTTGCATGAAAATAGCAGGACTTTGAAGTGATTCAAATTTACGCAGCCGATGTAATGTATCCATTTTTGAATCTATCGTATTTCATTTTAACCAAACTTACTATTCTAAAATTCTTGTTTGTTGCAAGAATGAAAATTGGTCGAAAACATTCGCTTTTGCGAATCGGTGATGAAAATCATGAGGATAGAAATGATACGCGAGTAATATATTTTGGAAAATATATGTGTTAAAAAATGATAAACGTATTTACCGGAGAAGAGTTGGTTTTGATAAGTCCAGCTGCCTTATATTAATTGGTATTCTGCCAAAAAATGTAAAAGTAAAAATAACAGGCATGTCTCTACCTCTTTTCTCCCTCCAACTCGTCTGAATTATTTATAGAAGTCAGTATGCACTCTGTTTGGTAACGGTGCGTCTGTACTTTTCGCCGTGCACAGCAAAGAAACAATATTAAACGGCATAAAGTGGACCGACCTCTGTCTTCGAAAGAAAAAACAAAACTAAAAAAAGAAATCTTTGATTGGCCTTGTTTCCAGTGAAGCAATATTTATTCAGAATATAATAGCATTAGTGTATTTTGTACGAAATTGTTGGCATCAGATGTGAGAAACGTTTTCCTGTTACAAATAGTTTCCGACAAAATATTTATAAATTTGTTTCTATCGCAATAAATTTACGAACAATCATGGGTGTACACACAGCTATCGTGAAATTATGACTTGCATTATGAATTCTTTGCAAAATTCGGAGATCTTGAAAGTGAATGTTAATCGGATATCTATACGTGCAGATATTGAATTTATTGTATTGTGCCTTTCTCGTTCGGCTGCGTTTAAATATATATCGAAGGTGGGATGTCGGGCGTCTCACAATCAGCCACATGCACCCACACGCGTCTCAAAACAGCTAGTTGCATTGGTGGTCCGTCTAGATGACACGTTGTTTTTCACTTCAACAACATATTTATAAAAAAAAATTTCAAGTTGTGCAGTTGGAGCGTCGGGACATTTTGAAACTTGTGTCATGTGCCTCCGTTTACTTTGTATCGACTGCCGAGGTATCAAAATTCTCATCGCTATCTCGCAATAAGTCTCAAGTTTATTGAATATCCCTGCTTCAGCATATTTTAATCCAATTTTCTGTAATTTTCATCTTACAGGACGTAACAGCTACGACCTGGAAATAGGAGACTCGGAAAAACCAAGTCTCTATACGGAAAAAACGGCAGATCATGAATCAACGTTTGGCGAAGTGGATACTGCAACCGTTATTCGTAGGTCACATGTTCGGGTCAACTTACCAGCTGCCGGTCTGGGACAACGTCCGCCGTCGGTTATCAGTTCGGACCAAGAATTTCCTCCGTTGGAACACAAAGATATACCTGTTCCATCACCGTATGCTAAGCGAGCTCAAAATGCAGCGAACTTGGAGCCAGTGTCACAAATGACATCAAGTTCGAAGTCTAAATCAATCAATCAATCTGATCCTCAGGATTCCAAAACAAGAAACGTCGACGATGCCAAACTTGGAACAGCGAAAGTCGAATCGACAAATACTACGCCAACAAAATCTATCGAGAATGATAATCAGAGCTGCGTAACTCAGAACGAGATCTCAAAGCCGGAGAATTTACTTAACAATCACCAACAAACAAATTTTGCCAAACCCGAAACGTTGAAGAGTGAGGACACAGCGGAAAATGTTTCGAGTTTCGTTCAAAATTCTACGCAAAACAAGCATGATAATTTAGAAGAATCAGTAACGAGTACAAATCAACACTTGAATGTATCTAGCAGTCAGGATAATTCTATCGATGCGAAATCCATGACAGATTTAGTTATTCCTACGAGTATAAGTAGCTACAACGAAAGTGTTAAAGTATTTTCTTCTGCAAATGCAACGAATGCTACTGGAACTAAAGAAAAATCCGACATCCAGGCATTAAAGAATGTGAATGTGGACAAAGCAAGGAAAACTTTTATCAGTTCATCGCAGTCGGATAATACGGACCAATTGCAAACGACGTGGGAGCAAGAGAAATTGAAGGCTGATCAAATGGCTGCAATCAAATCGCAACGTTCGCACGAGCCTTCGTCGAGACCTGTTGACAATTACCAAGTGCAGCGGGTTTCGAGTAGCTCGGAAAATAAATTAGTCGGTGAGAATTCTCGCGATGACAGTGATTCCAGCGATTCAAAAACTTTAGTCAACGCCCAAAGTCCTCTGGTTTCATCGAATTTGAATGCAAACGAGCAGGATTCAATTTTGCTTAGACCGAAAGCTGCTCCAACGATGCCTGTAACTCCGGATACAATGACTCCGGACGAAGCTGAAAATTTATTGAGCAGCCGGTAAGTTGATCATATTGTCATCTGAATTTCTATTTCTACTAATTAGAAGACCATAGTAGTTGTTTTGCTGCTCGAACTGTTGTCTAAGCATGGGTTCACATAAGGTAAAAGATCAGCTACGTAAATCGTTTTAACAATTTGGATGCAAGATGGTTTTTTGAACGGTAAGCCATGCAACAGCAAAAACTCGATGCATATTGGTTTAATAGGTCTTATACAACCCAAACAAACGGATATATAACAACTTTTCAAATGAATCACGGGATCTTCCTATCGTACTCACATATTCACCAAATAGTCACGTAACAACAAACATTCACATTTTTTTCCTGATTTCAATTTTCCAATTGAAATATTTTTTTTTAACTATACGATCCTTGTTATTATCGACTCCTGGAAATATATCTTCTTTTTCATTTTGTAACGTATCACTTATCTCAGCAACTATTTTATTCATTGCATTTTGTTTTGTCTCGTGGTGCTCTATTTATATTTCTTATTATGACATGCGTTTTTAGTATGGTTCTTTCTTCACAACTACAACCTTATTTTTAATCCTTATACTAAAACTTACTAACACAGTTGAATATCACAGAAACACATAGAAGCAATCTTGAAACGTGTACTTGAAATTCCTGTTCGTGTTCTATGATACACTTAATGTTGGACGAAGAAAATTACTATTTTTCTCTTCATATTTCCTATATATGGGGTATTTTATGTAAATTTTGCCAATTTTGCAACTTTTAGTTTTCGTCAGGCGCAATGCTCTTTTACAAGTTATAGACAAGGAGTACTTCATTCATTTTAACGAACGAATAATAGACTGTACCAAAGTTTTCAACCAAAGTCAATCGAAAAAGTTTATTTCTTGATTTTTCATTGACTATTATAAACAAATAAGACATTTAAGACATTGCTTCAGAAGCACGTTTCTTCAGACAAGCTCTAACGACTTACAATTCAACACTTAATCGTCGTTAGACGAGTATCCAGATGTGAAATAAATTAGCACACAGCCTTCGAAATTTTTTCCAAATATTATTGATCAATATCAAAATACTTAGCTCGTTTAGATTTGCTTATTCCATACTTAAGTTTCACATGTTTCATTTGAAATATTTTCGATTCATGTTATCGCCAACTCCAACAGCGCAGAGTCGTATAATTTAAGGATTTTTCAAGGGTTGATATATTTAAAATGGTATAAGTCTCCAATTTCTAAACAATGATTTGAAACTTACCAATCGTGATGGTCACTTTTATCTTTTATGTTTGAAAAACTTTAAACTTCATGTCGAACCAGACACAACATTTAGACCGAATCTCATGCACATTTTAAGGTATGAAATCTAGAAAAATAAATTTACCTACGCTTATTTAAATTTACTGATCAGAAGTTTACTGATTTGACATGGAATGCCCCATGTATATTATCAAAAGTGGCATAGTGCCTCGCATAACAGAACGGAGTCGTATAGTTCTTACATATGTTATTTTATTTTGGCGTATTCTAATATGCTTCTGTATTCAATGGGATTTGTGACTGTCCAATGCCTATTGCGGTTCTACAGAATATTGGAAAAAAAAATTAGGTGAGCAAGTCATTATTTGATTCATTAAGTCATTTACCATCGATGCCACACTTATAACGAAGAGCCAACGGAATAAGTGTGAAAATAATTAAACAGACAAAGTTCAGCCTTGCTTTCGGACGACGAAGCTCAGGAAATTGCGAGGCTGTTGGCACCCAACTCAACTACCGCTGCGGTCCCTGGCAATACGAATAGGGATAAAGATAACGAAAATGAACGAGACAAAGACAAGGACGATCGAGACAACACTCCAGATTGGCTTTCGGATGTTCTTTCCACGCGAGACTCCAGCCTGCTGAACAGCACCACTCATGACAACAGGTAAATTACTAGTGTGTAGTGAATTTCATTTCAACTTTGCGATACTGTTCCTCGTCTCTCGGTATTCTTCATTCTTACGGTAGGCCATAAAATTCTGGTAATTAACATGCTGCCCTGAGATCTTTGGGTTAATATACAGACTTCAAGGAAGTGTTCGACGTGGGGCTGTCCTACTAACAACATGACTTTAAAGAAGGCCAACCGATATGGTACTTTTACGCGTAAAGTACTGCCACTCTTTGTGACGCAGTGAAACGTTTCGTTGAGCGCTGAAAATTCGTTTCAACTCAACGATCTCATTTTCTGTACATTTTTTCTTGGGTATTTGTGACTAGTCGAAACTGCGAAAGATTACAATTGCTTAAGCTGAGATATAGGACATGAGCTGATATAAATTGCATCGAAGCTTTTGTCATGCATGATTGGAATCTAATGAGAATTTTGTTGACTAAAATTAGTTATTTTGCATCTACTAATTTAACAATGGATAGTTTATCAAACAGGTCGCGGAGTGACTTGACCATAGATTCCCTGACGGAGAGTCAAATTAGCTCGGTGACGGGCAGTGAGAGCGGATTGCTTGGATCTGTGAGCAGTTTGAACGATACGCACGAAGCTAATGATGATACCGAGACGGAACAGCAAGACGAATCGTTCATACCTATTCCCGGAAAAATTGTAATTATCTAATGTCATAAAAATTGAAGTTTTTTGAATTTCAAAATTTTGACGTATCTCGAATGTACTTTGCAATTTCTCAACGACGTATCTTAGATTTTAGTCGAAAATGGAGTACATTATTTCGAAGACGGTCACTTTTGGATGGAAGTTGCCGGGATCCCAGACTCGGATGAAGATGACGACGATTTATCCTCGACAATTCTTGCAATGAAGAAACCCAATAGTAAAGTATCTTTTGACTCGGGACCAATGCGAGTCTATTCGACGCACTCGATCAACGAGTATGATCGACGGAACGAAGACGTCGACCCTGTAGCTGCTAGTGCAGAGTATGAACTAGAAAAGCGTGTTGAAAAAATGGAGGTAATATAATTTCGATGTAGGGATATATGCTAGCAAATGAAATCGTGGGAATAAACGATTATTCGATTTTAGGTTTTCCCAGTGGAACTCATGAAAGGTCCGGAGGGTTTGGGATTGAGTATAATTGGGATGGGAGTTGGTGCTGATGCGGGTCTTGAGAAACTTGGTATATTCGTGAAAACCATCACGGAAAAAGGAGCAGCAGCTCGAGAGGGTCGAATTCAAGTGAACGATCAGATAGTAGAAGTAGATGGCAAGTCATTGATTGGCGTGACTCAAGCATACGCTGCAAGCGTACTTCGAAATACGTCAGGTCTTGTACGTTTCTTGATTGGCCGAGAGCGAGATCCTCGAAATTCCGAGGTAGCAATGCTGATTCGGCAAAGTTTGCAAGCAGACAAGGAGCGAGAGCAAGCTAATGAATCGATAAATAGGTAAACAATATTTGACATGGATGCAATCGAGAATAACATATCAACGATTAATTATAAATTATTTAATAATTATTAATTACATTAATTCCCAATGATGGTATAATCCTTGCTCGCTCATTCACCGTGACGACAAAATGGCTACCTTAGCGAGTGCCTGAGGCCTGCTAAGGTACTGAGGGAATATTACATGTAAATTTTCAGCAATTAATGTGGTTATGCAAGATACGGTTTATCATAGCTTCAAATGTTTTTTTTTCCACACAGAAGACTGAATTTCTCTGATTCGACGTCACCGATCAGTCAGCGGATCGGCATAGGTGAAGAACACTCCCGCTCCCTGACCGGTACGAGTGGAGCGATACCTGGATCTCCAACAATGTCTTCGTGTTCGGAGGGCGAGCCTCCCGCGAGCCCCATCGAGGCTTATTCGTCTCCAGTGAGTCGAAGTCGCTCCCCGATTATCAGTTCATCATTGCCATTGCCAGGAAGTGTTGCGACAACTACAACGCAGAGCGACGTAGACAGCCTGAGAATTCTCTTACAAGAGGCACGTACCCTTAGCAAAATAGTCGAGTATTCTGCACTGCTTGAATCATTAGGATGTCAGAAGATATCTTCGCAATCGGAACTAACTATATGTTCAAGTCCAATTTTATTTCTCACCAAGGTCACCTAGCTTATAATATCTACGTACCGTTGCTCCTGCTCATTTTGTGACGTGTTTATGCTTTACGACTTTCTCACAATGTTTGTCCTGTCGTATTTGGACTATCAAAACGATAGTTAGGCTGACAGTATAGGATAAAAAATTATGTTTGCAACGTTATAGTCTTGTAATTACAACAATTGGTATTGTCTGATAAGAAAGGTAAGATCAATATAAAATAAGAATTATAATGGTAACTAAAAATAATGTTGCTGTTTTTGTTCATTACGAACGAGGACGATGCAATTCAATAACTTATGGACAATCTATTTTGTGATTGTGTAAAACATGTGATGAATAAGAAGAATCAATCTTTGAACATTGCAATTGGATGAAAAAATACTGTTTCGTAATATGAAATTTGTATACATAGACAATTCCCAAAGATGTCATATTATGAAAAAGTCAACGCTCTATATCTCGAGAATTTCGATCTTAGCATTTCGGTTTACTGAACCTTTTTTATAGTAAATGAAATTTTCTACAAGTTTGTCATTGAAATTTTTCATGTAAGTCCAGTCATTTATGAAATAACGTAAAGAAAACAAGAATTTTATGCGAAAATCAGATTCAGTGACCCGACAACCTTACGAATGCACAATACAACTACGTCGCAAGCGGCACTTTTGTAGAGCATACAATTCTCTATAAAAAAGAACATGCCAAGAGGTTCACTGTACAACGTATCAGTCGTTAGTAACAAAAATCAGAATGAAAAATAATTTTTGCAGTGTTAATTAATTGGAAAATAGAAACATTCAATGCGGCATCACTAAGAGTTATCGTACGGGACTCAACTTTTGTGAGCATAATTATTGTACGGGCCCGTCGAGTTTGAGCCTATTAGACGTGGAACTGCAGCATTTTTTTAAATTTTTTTTGGTCCACCCTAATATATACATATATCGAGAATTGATACTGCGAAGTAAAGCGAATAATTTTCAGTAGAGCATTGAATTTTCAAAACTACAAGACAATTTTGATCTTATATGAGATGAGATTCTGTAGCGAATTTTCTAAGATGTAGCATTTCATTTTCAGTGGTTTTTGAAACATGCGACACTCTACGTATTACTCGAAAGTATGATGGGCAAAACCATCATAAGATTCGCTCTATTTTATAATATACTTCATAAAACGTTCACAAAGCTCCATTATAATTATTCATCAATATCATATTTCAGGAAATCTTGCAGATACCAAAAAAACCATAATGTTAGAAAACGTTAGTGCATGTATATCTTGTTTGATTGTTGTGTTATGTGCTCATCGTTGACTGTATTTTCGATTGTCAAAGTGATCGTAATCCTGCTGCTACGTTCAATGCGATAATTCTACTATTATTACAGATGTATATAATTTCATAGTTCAATATCGATCATATCACTTCCATGGATCATTGGACATTGTCGATGCAGATGCTGCCTGGTTTGTGTAATATTCCCCTTCAATCAATTCTTGCATCCCATGTTTGATGCCGTCCTACAGATGTTTAATTTTTCAATGTTTACAAATCAACTTGAATCGTGTATCTGCATCTAAAAACGATGGTGGTCTGTAGAATTCGCGCATAACTACGCAACTGCAGTTAGAAATATTTTTCAACACTCAATTCTGCTTATATGTCACGTGTGTCCTTGGTGCTTGCAGACTCAATATAAACTCACCTTAGCCGTTGCAGAGGTGGAAAGCCTCAAAACTAAGGTAATTGATAGCCGTTATGTCAAAGTTTCATTGTATTGGGATCGGGTATTTATTTTATATTTAGCTCTTTGTGCCATGTCCATGTCAATTGAATGTAGTAAATAATTTTCGAAACGTTCAGGCTGTACTAATTCTTTCGGAAATAATTCTAGTTTAATAGAGTCAATTCGGCATTACAAATAACAGGGTCCCCAACATCGATAATATTAAAACATTAATGACCTTAGACAAATAACAAATTTCTTTCATCTTTCATATACATTTTTCAAACATTCATATATTGTGATCTGTAGCTCGTTATGTACTACGAATAAGTCACCGTTATATATTTATGTTATCGTTGATTGGTCGATTCATGAAATGAATTCAAATTGTATATTTTCAATATTTAGTAGACTCTATGTAATACTTGAACTTTTAACAAATATTGCTTAATTCCTAAGTGTAAATAGATTTTTTCTGTATTTCTAATTTTCAAATGCGATGATTATTGAATATCCTCACATTTTTTATGTAATATTAGTGCAACCTTGTGATATCTTTAAGTAGTTTGTTGGACTTCTCCACTTTTTTTTTAGTTAGTACAGTGGAATGAACTTACGATTTATTTCAATATTAGTTGGTAGAACTTGAGAGCTCTGGAGCTGGAAGCGAGGAGTATGCGGCTAAACTACGAGAATCTGGACTGAGATTACACGAGTCGGAACGAGCTTTGAGTACCGCACGTCAAGATCTAGCAACTGTACGTGAGATGCTGGTACAAGCAACAACTCAGAACGCTACGGTACAACAAAAATATGCTCGAGCTCGCCGAGCTGCACGTGAACTCCGAACCGATGTTGTTGCTCGAGACGAATTCTATCAGCAATTATTACAAGAAAAAGATACCGAATACAACGCGCTGGTGAAAAGTTTGAAAGATCGGGTAAATATATTTATACTTTATTTTTCCAACGTTCCAATGAATTTCTCTACCCAAGGCATATGGTAAAATTACTAAGAAATCTTCGCCGACAGGTGATTGCTCTAGAAATGGAGCTAACAGAAACACAGAGACGTTTTGGACTTCCCGTACGGTTGCCATATGACAGCGCGATGCAACGTATTATCACTCCACAACCGATACGTCGACAAATGCCACCACCTCCCTCCGCAGCGAGTTGCCAATTATCAGATACGGAAACATCAGATCTCAGCAGTCCTGACAACGGTGATAAAACAGCTACTGTAGAACGAAAACTACCGTTACCAGTAAAAGAGGAACTTGATCGAGCGGTACCGGCTCATCGTCTCCTTGACAATTCAGCGGGTAAAAGTAAAGCTGAACTTGCGAGCCGCGGTGGTCTTGCCAACCGTCAACTACCTAAACGATCCGGAGGACTTAGTAACAGCAGCTCGGTTCGTACTTTGATTTTTCTTATCCTAAGGCAGCGTCCCATACATTAACTCCGTAATACAACTTGCTTGATCCTAGAGATTCTGCATCATGAATATTGCTCGTTTGCAGGATTACGGCTTGGATGAGTCCGGTGACAATACAGACGAAGATTTATCTTCAAAAAATACCAGCAGACACGATAGCATCAATCGATCGGGGAACGACTTATCGGGCCCATGTAATTTAAGTTCATATTCCAGTAGTTCGTCTATCAGTTCTCAAAAGAGTAAACAGCATCTGGAGTCGACGCAAACGACGACGATTCGTCAACACAGCACGATAAGTTCACAAGTCAGAGCTATGACCGAGCAGAGTTGGCCACCCCCGCAAAAAGGTAAGAATCCATTGATCGTTGACTTGTCTCAGCATTTCATTTCTTCATCCATAAAAGCGATGCACCTTAATCAGAAAAAAAGACTGGAACGCATACATACATAAATTATTTGTTTCGAACTTGGATAATCACAGAAACTTGAAACACGTGACGAACTTGCAACGCATCACGCATGTAATATTTATGCCACTGTAGCGCTAACTGGTCCCCCGGCATCGTTAGCAGAGCAACTTAAGCAAGTACTGGCTGAGAGAGAGCGAAGACTGGGTGGTAATGATATGTCATCATCCAGAGAAAGCTCTGGAGATTTCACGGATTTGACTAATTTGCAATCAAATGATCCTACTTTGGTGGCGCATCATCTCGTCGAGGAGATTAGACAGGCCGTCAACGAGGCTAATCAGAGAGGTGAGTTAATGATATTTTTAACCCTCCACGGAACCCCTGGGTCTTTCAAGACAGTCCATATTTCTCGGTTGTATGTCTCTGCATCACAACATGGGCGGGCTCTGGCTCCTATCTCTAAAAAAACCTATTGATAGTGGGGACTTAAGGGCCAAGGGACGCCGGAGTCTGGCGGTCTAGCTGAGAGCAGCAGAGAGTGTAAGTCGACTGTGTGCCTTGAAAGACCCAGGAGTTCCATGGCATTAGTGTTTTGTGATTGTGTTTCGCGCCAATTGAATCATTGATTTACTTCTAATTTTGATGCCACTATGCTATGTTTTGTAATAAAAAAGAAGATATACGTTTATCATATGAATAAATATCGCTTTCCTACAAAAAAATAGGTTTTTTCCATTTTTATATGCATGAAACGTTAAAATTACCCCATTTTCGAATGTGTAAATAAATGTAATTTTTGAAACCGAAACAAAGGAGACTATATTTTTTTGAGAGGTCATAGTCGGAACTTTAAAACCCCATAGTGCATCTCCTTGGCATTCATTTACTCCACAGATATAATTTTTTTAACGAATTTCGGTTTTTTGCAAATTAGTGTTTCAATTTCGATTATTATTGTAAATTCCTGATACATTCGATTCTAAAAATTATTGGAGCATGCAGTAGAGACCCTGGGGAGCATCCATGAGTTTTTCCCGATTTTTAAAAAGCCTATGACAGAAGGAATAAAGGACAGGACCTCAAAGACCCAGATGTTTATAATAAGTAATACTATCTCTTGTTTGCTACTATTTCTTGTCACAAGCAGCATACAAATCATGTTCCGTCAAGAAGTGTATTACTGTTGTTTGCCATCGTTTATTTTGTAACCGAACACTTCACGCTCCATGTTCTCTTCCAAATCTAATACAGTTCTCTTAATATGTTGTAGTGAAAAAAGTGACGGTACCTCCCCAGAATTCGGCAAACTCTGCCAATACGCCGTGGCATCATCCAGGTGGATCTCCATCTAGTCTCTCGTCTGGGGGTTCGATCAGTCCTCCTGTAGATCCAAGTCCGTCAAAAACTGGCAGTGCAGGTAATAAAATCGGTGACTGTAAAGATGGTTGAAAAAAGATTAACGTTTGTACGATTATATACATTTTTGAGAAAATTCCATGGAATTTAGATTCAAGCGAAGTATGGCTACCACCACATCCCATCGACTTTGGTACGGGAGAGAATAAGTGTCACTTTTGGCAGAATGCTGCGATAACTGACTGGTCCAAGGAACAGGTGAGTGTTATTGAATTATCGATTTCACATATCGTATCAAAATTATCAGCGATAAAAAAAAACAATAGATAATCGCCACCTGCTTCAATTGCCTAAAACCTGATTTTTCTTTGTTCGATAAGAATTGACTTCATTTCATTTCATTTCCAAACAAATTCGTTCCTGTTTGTTTTTATAACATTTATTGCGAACTTCGATCGATGCCTCTGGCTAAAGAATTAAAAATAATCCTTTTTCTGGGTGTAGCCTTCCCTGTTGTGCGTAATCAGAAGTTTAATAAATTTTACACCCAACTTTTAAATTATTCAACTGGATATATTCGATCGGTCGGTTACATTTTTTGTGGCTTGTACATTACAGGTATGCCAATGGCTGTCAGCAGTTGGACTGGAGCGACACGCTTCCTGCTTTCTCAGTGCCGGAATTGGCGGTGGAGGGCTTTTGAGATTGGAATCACGGGATCTCAAAGCTCTAGGAGTGTCGGGCGAAGAGAAAGCTCGATTGAAGCGGAAACTGAAGGAACTGCGTGTACAAGCAGACCGAGAGCGAAAGGAGCGCAAAGAATTGGAACGTATACGTCGAAAAGCTGAAAAAGCAGCTAGAAAAAAATAACTCACATGTACTTACTGGCCGTTTAGATTTTTCCTGCTTGTTATACGACTTGCAAGCCGTGGTATGAACTCCATATAAAAATCTGTGTCAAACTGCCAGTAGCCATAACAATGACCTTTGATAAAATTCTCAAAATCTTCATCCCCTTCGGATGTATCGCGCCTGAAAATTGTCTACAAGGTGTTTACAATCCCGATATCGACCGTTACAAACTCTTCTCACTCATTGATCATTAGGGTTGACGATGAATATTTCCTTTTACCGAATATGTACCAGTACAGTTCTTCACCAGCCACAGGTATTTGATCATTCTATATAACGATGACTTTACTGTCGCATCTCTCATCTCCGATGAATTTTCGAGATAAATCTAAATCGGTAATGAAAGATTTCATATGATTTGGCAAGCCAATTATTAAAGGGAGATCGCTAATGCTCCTCAGTATTACAAGTATTACATTTTACCTTGATCCCTCCGTGGTGCACAGTCGGAATCACATTTAAAAAATAGATTTATCTGCCTGTAAATTAAATTTTACGTGTACATAGATCATTTATGTATGCACCTATCAGCAGAGTACTGCAATTAAAATTTTAAATTCTGGAGAAGGGTCAAATGACTTAGCGAACAAGGATCATAGTTCCGTGAACTATTATCCAATAATATTTCAAATGGTCACAAATATGGTATCAATTTCTAGATTAAAAAGAATTGCAATTATACAATGATGCCTGGAAAAATCGGCTTCGTTTTACTTTGCAAATATCACCGTGACGTGGCAATAAAATTAGCATCGAAATTACAATGTTACCATCTGATTATGAAGTCAGTGACTATTTCGTATGTAGGATGTCTCCAATTCTCATTAATTTAGATCTACCTAGTCACCTTACCTATTATACAGCATATTTGTTCGGAGAACTTTTTCTTTAGTTATGAAATAATCAGTAGGATAACTACGTATATCATAATTTCAGAAATAATGTTATGTTGAAGTGACTTGTTCATCATCATCCTTAAAAACTGTCGATTCATTCCGCAACGAAGAAAAATCTGAAATGGTCACTAATTTTATGACTAGACTCAGGTGCGTCAGGTTGCATTCGTTTCATTTAAGGGCACAATTTTATGCGATCTGATCTGATCAATTTGCCGCCAAACATCACAGATCAATCTTAAATATGATGGCTATCAGCAACTTAAAGTTGCTCGAATCTTGGCCTCTCGATATTACCGTGCATGTGTCATATATTTCACAAATTTCGCATGATAAATCATATTCTCAGTAAAATTGTCAATACCTTTATCATTGAAATATCTGAATAATATGTTTGTTGGACGAAAACAAGTATATAAGTATATATATATATATATATATAATGAGGATGTACCGATATGAATCATTGAGAAGACTCGCGATACGTTTGTTGCAGCGAATGCTGTAAAAGATTCGCTTTTAAATACCTAAAAATTGTCACGACTCTGCATTTCAGAGTCACTATATTATGCACTAGAAAAAGAAATGAAATTCGTGTCACGGATTAGGTAACTTCGTGTATACTATAGTTCATAGATTTGAGAACAGCTTTTGTATGACTACTCCAAGGTTCGCTAGAGCGTTCAAAATGATAAATATTTGCGAAGCTGTCAAATTCATGATCAATAGCATCATTAGTTTATCTAATGAAACGTGTTTGAAAAATGACGAGGGTGAGCGTAACGAGGCGCAACAAATTCGTCAATAATTACAATCTTAGGTACTGCGGTGAAAAATTCATTTTCAATTTCCTCCTAAACATGTTCTCGTTTTTGATGAACGATTATAGTCGTTAATTTTCGGTTTCTTGCACACCTAGCATGCAATACTGTTAAGGAAAAAGATTTTTATTTTCATATTTTTCTATTTCTATTTTTATTATCGCTGTAAAGGGTTATTGAATATTTCATTGCCAGTTTCATGGATGACGTTATAACGAGTGCGCTTGTGTATGTACGTATGAATGTATCGTGTATGCAATGTAACGTTGATCGAACAATCTGATATTAACTAAAATCTCTTTGCTCTTTGCGTTTGTTGTTATTTTACTTTTATTTTATGACTGTATCTACGACATTCGTCACACCAAATAACGAGTGTCATGATAACTGTAATGAAAATTCACCTTTCTTTCCCGGAATTTATATTCGGTCGCGACTCACACGGTAGTATAGTATTTACCAACAAGTTCATAAAGTATTGAAAACTGTAATTGCAGCTTGATCAAGCGCATGGAATTATTGTGATACATCCTGTATGGTCGAATTTTTTTTCATTTGCATTTTTTTTCTGCGACTAACACATGGATTATTGGATATTTGTTGTATCTCGATTATAATATAAAGTTGACCAAATTTTTGGTATATCTGGTACGGTCATTTGTTTAATGTGAATGTATGCACATTTATACAATGTGTGCACATCGAATGTTGGGGTCAGTTTTATAGTTGAGTTATAAATTCGTCATCAGCTGAAACGTCCCATATTTGAATACTTGAAAATTGAAGTAAATGTTTTTTCATTGGTACGAACGCGAATATTTCTTTGTGCGGTAAAATATCTGCCGTACTCAGCGATAATCATCAACAGATCTCAGTGGATTTTTAATTAACGTATTAAAATTTCTGTTACTTAATTGTGATGGCATGCTATTTTATGAATCCAGTGTAAAATCCGTTGACCATTATACATGATCTTTTTTTGGAGGTGAAATATTTTGCGTCGGATTTTACGAAACAGCCAATTACGGCAGGGCCGAATAGAGACGTAAGCGTCGAATAAGCTATAATTAAGAGCACCCGACGAAAGGTGTTAAAGCCAAGCGACAGATTGCGGTATAAGACGAAAAAGAAATAGAAGTAAACGTGAGATCTATTTCTTTTAGCTCTTTGATATAGATTATTTTTAGGCTCAAGCGCTCCTCGTACGACCCAGCAGCTTGGCGCATGGAAATATTTTTGATCCACTGGTCTGCATCGCGCAACGAAATTGTATAAATAAAATTCCGCAACAGGTTCAACGGATTGTAAATATATGATTTTTAGAATTATTTATAAAGCGCTGTATTGTTTTAAGATAACGCCAGACAACGGTTACTATACAAAGTCTTCGGGAAGTGCTCGTGGTTGGCTAGTGTTTTCGAAATTTTTAAATTTCTATTACCTTATTGTTAGTAAAATGCTATAATCGTAGAAGCGAATACGCCTACTCTGTACATGGCAATAAATAAAATCCGTCTATCAGCGTCACTCGACGTTTCATATCAGTATTTGTCGATGCTAAGCCACTCGTGTACTTCCGGAATACTCTGCATAGAATTCGCATGAATTTTTTCCACGCGATGACGTGCCTACAACGAAATGAGACCTATATTAGTCGAGACGATGAGTCTTACTTTGTTGGACGCACCCTGATGAATGAGTGTCCGCGAAACGCACGTGTACCTATGCACCTTAGCTTTAAGTTTTGTAAGATGTTCGGCATTACAAAGTGTTTGAATTGACGATTGTCGACTATGTATCGGTGAGTGATTTGTATGAAACGAGGTAGGTCGAAACCACGGTACGTGAGATGCGAGAAAGGTAAACGAGCCAATTAGGTAATATTTTCCTCAATATTGGAAAACACTTTGTACATACATGTTATATTTAATAATTATTGGCGTGAAGGATAAGAAGTATGAATTAAGTGACGGTCAAGTAGTAGAAACCGTAGCGTAGTATCATGATATTTCATGAAATCATAATATAATAATAATTAATTGTAACGAAATCGGATATTATTTATAAAAATCCGCCATTTTTTTTTTAATTTTTTTTTCAACGAGGTGTACACGAATCATCGAAAAATGCTTTGTACTATTGCTTTTATTTAATCCATTGCATAAACTTATAGGAATTTATATATCAACGAAAAGTACAGTCAAATAAGAACGGAATGCCAAAATTTGTATCAAGTCGGTTTGCGTGATAACCGCGATTTGATTATTTCTTCGTTTAGCAGTGCCGTCGTGTATGAAAAATGTATTAGAAATTGTTAGAACGCAGTAGTGATATGGTAGACCAATATTGTAATAATATTCTCTGAACCGTTGATATCAAATCGTCGATATAATCTTTATAATTATTTAACGTCCATTTTTTTCATTCCGGTCTTTGATTCGACATCGAGATACATATAATAAAATGTACTCGTCGCGTACAACTGGTTGAATTGACTGATTTTTAGCCGTTAAGTTTTACACATGATTATTGAACGCTCCATTGTGTTATGCTACAGCGTTATACTCTTATGTCATATAAGAAATCAAAACGACGTCACAAAAATATTTGAACAAACTTTATTGTATCGATAAATTTCACTAAATTTCATTGCAATCGTAAATTTGTCATTATATTTACTATAATATAATCGTCACAACCTACAGTTAGTTTTTGCTGAAAGTTGACAACTTCTTTCAAATGTAATTTTACTAAGGACACATTATTGTCAAATACTCTCAAACATTTTAAATAAAAACAGACAATTCATACGGTATCTAAAGAATCCACAAGTTTGACTTTTTTTATAGATTTTAATTTTTAAGCAACTAATACCTGCGCTTTTTTTTTAATTGCTTGTAAAGTTTATTGAACTAAAATATGCTGATTCCAGTACAAATTATCAATTACAACATTGTTGATGTTGAAGAAAGCTCGGTTAATCAAATTGAATGAATTGTATTCTATGCAGAAGAGAGAAAACCATTATTTCACCGATTGTTTCGCAAAGTATCTCGTCAAGTTATCGTATGCGTCATATGTTAAGTGTAAGAAACCTTTTTTCCATTTTTCTGACGCTGACTTCCAGAAACAATTCACAGTATATACATTAGATTGTTTCAACAAAAAAAATCTATTATTTGTTTCCCGAAGACAGTGAAAAATCGTCAGAGAATCGCTAGACAAAGACACTGTCAAAATATGAGTCATTAACAATAATATTTAGAGGTGGCGATTTGTAAATTTCTATCCTCCATTTAAACAACATGGGAAAATTGGTCTTTAAGCTTCGGAATTGTGTAACTCGACAACAAGTCGCTGTACAAAGATGATCAAGGCATGTTTTTGTAGAGAATTGAACGCTCTACAAAAAAGTTCTGAGTAAAGTTTTTCGTCAGTCGAGCCGTTTCTGAGATAGGACTTTGAGTAACTCAATTTTTAAGGCTTGATATCTGAAACGACTTAACTTACGGAAAACTTCATTCGGACCTTTTTTGTAGAGCGTTCAATTCTCTACTAACGCGTGGTTTGATTATCCTTGTACAGCGATTCGTTGTCGGGTTACAAAATCTAGAATTTTAAAAACAAATTTTCCCAGTCTACTTGACTGGGAAACACAAATTTGCAAATCGCTACCTCGAAATATTAATATCGAGGGCTCATAGTTTGATAGTGTCTTTGTCTAAGGATACTCTGACGATTCTCCACTATTCTTCGAAAGAAAAGAGAATCAATCGATTTTTTTGAAACACTCTAATACACATATCAGTGAAAAGATCGCATTCCATTGAGTGGCTTTCTTTTGCTCAGGTCTATATATTCGACCACGCATAATCTTGGAAGTTGAATAAATACAGATTGTTTAACAGTAAATCTAAGGATTCGTTGAACTTGTTCAACGTTTTACTGCGTTTAGTATGATAGCTCGACTATACGCTCAGATTTATTGCGTCCGCCAATTCAATACGCAATTTCCAATCATGGGTCATTAGTTCTTCACTAACTTTAGTCGCCGTCCCGATTCGAATTTGGCGCGCCGACGCCGCGCATGCGCCGCACGAGTCTGCATAGAAGTTAATTTCCCGCCTTTATTAAAGTTGTACGGAGTAAACTGTTATCTAGTATTATTGTTTTTAACATCTTTGCGGGTATTATTCACCGATAAGAATCATGGATGTCGCCGATGCTCATATGAGTAAACTTAGAGTGAAAGATGAAATAGGAGTCCAGTGTCAGAAATTATTTCAAGATTTTTTGGAAGAGTGAGTTTATAACCTCAGAAAAACCTGTCGATGGACAATGAATATTGAATGTACGTTTAAACAAACATGTGAATTTTCATGCCGGTTTCTATTGTTTTTTTGGCAGATTCAAAGAAGACGGTGAAGTTAAATACTTAGAAGCAGCGAAAGAGTTAGTTAGTCCTGAACGTAGTACGTTGGAAATTTCCTTTGAAGACATCGAAAAGTACAACCAAGTTCTTTCAACATCTATTATCGAAGAGTATTACAGGTAATATAAATTTCAGAATTTAAACACTACATTCCTGGTGTTCTATTTTGTAGCAACGCTCATCGACATTGCTTTATTACACAGGATTCATCCATTTTTATGTCAAGCCGTATCTAATTTTGTGAAAGACAGAGGTAATCTGAAGAAAGAAAAAGAATGCTATGTCAGTTTCACGGACGTACCTACGAGGCATAAAGTACGCGAGTTGACCACTGCAAAAATCGGCACACTCATTCGCATATCTGGTCAAGTTGTGCGCACTCATCCTGTTCACCCGGAATTAGTCCTGGGTAGTTTTTCTTGTAAAGATTGCAATACCGTTACCAAAAATGTGGAACAACAATTTAAGGTAACAATTTATCTTTAACTTGCTGCCCTTGCATCTCACGCGAAATAAATTTAAAAATATATCGGTGAATTTGATGATTTGGATCTATTCTCACTTTTCAGTACACAAATCCAACTATTTGTCGCAACCCTATATGTAGCAACAGAACTAGCTTCGAACTGGATGTACACAATTCTGTGTTTGTGGATTTTCAAAAAGTTAGAATACAAGAAACACAATCAGAACTTCCACGGGGCTGTATTCCTCGATCTCTCGAAGTTATCTTGAGGGCGGAATGCGTGGAGATGGTACAACCAGGCGACCGTTATGATTTTACAGGAACATTGATAGTTGTACCTGATGTTGGCGCATTACGTTTACCGGGTACGAAAACCGAACTGGGTTCACGACATAAGCAGGGTGATCCGTTGGTAGAGGGAGTTAGAGGACTAAAATCTCTTGGCACCAGAGATCTTAATTATAAAATATGTTTTCTCGCCTGCAGTATCACGTCTACTAGTTCCAGAGTGAGTACAGTTGTTTACTCTGTGTTACGAGTGACGTTGAATACTTATTCCATACCATACTCACGGAAATCTAAGTAATAAAGGTTAGAACTACCATTATGCTTGAACGTAATATCACTATTTTTCCAGTTTGGCGGTACCGATGGAGGTATGGAGGAAATTACGCAAGAAATGATGAAGCAGCAAATGTCTGAGGCAGAGTGGAACAAAGTGTATGAAATGAGCCGAGATAAAAATCTGTATCGAAACTTAATCTCCAGTCTGTTTCCTTCGATTCATGGAAATGACGAGATTAAGAAAGGAGTCACGCTGATGTTATTCGGCGGAGTTCCTAAGACCACGATTGAGGGAACAACGCTGAGAGGTGACATCAATTGCTGCATCGTAGGTGATCCAAGTACAGCGAAATCTCAGTTCCTCAAACAAATAGCTGACTTTTCGCCAAGAGCAATATACACTTCGGGTAAAGCTTCCAGCGCTGCTGGTCTGACTGCAGCTGTGGTAAGGGATGAGGACACATCAGACTTTGTCATAGAAGCCGGAGCTCTGATGCTCGCGGACAATGGTATCTGCTGTATCGACGAATTTGATAAAATGGATCCCAAGGATCAGGTTGCTATTCACGAAGCTATGGAGCAACAGACAATATCTATTGCTAAGGTGTGACCAATCGATCGGTTTCCATTCTCTGAACCTCGTTTTCAAACCCTTTCATTTCTCTTCGTCTCATTGATATGTTTGATTTTCAAATAGGCAGGTGTCAGAGCAACTTTGAATGCTCGTACGTCCATATTTGCTGCAGCGAACCCGATAGGTGGTCGTTACGATAGATCCAAATCTCTCCAACAGAATGTCATGCTGACCGCACCGATTATGTCACGTTTTGATCTATTCTTCATCCTGGTTGACGAGTCAAATGAAATTATTGACACGGCAATTGCTAAGAAAATTGTTGATCTTCACAGTAATAACGTGGTAACCATAGAAAGCGTTTACACCCGAGATGAAATTTTGCGCTATATTAATTTTGCCAAACACTTCAAGCCAACGATCAATTCGGTGGGTAATTTTATTTAGACGAAATTTTAATTGTGACAATATATGAGAATTTTACCATCCAAACATTTTGTTTTGCTAGGAAGCAGCCGAGATACTGATAGAAAGCTACACGACACTTAGACAGCACGAAGGAGGTAGTTCGGGGAAATCCACTTGGCGCGTGACAGTACGTCAACTGGAAAGTTTGATTCGTTTAGCGGAAGCACTGGCCAAATTGGAATGCAGTGACGAGGTGACTACCCGACACGTACAGGAAGCAAAGAAACTGTTGGATAAGAGTATCATCAGGGTCGAACAACCAGATATCGAATTGGGAGATGACGATGTTGCATCCGAACCGGCACAAATTGAAATGATCGATGCTCCACCACTGATGGCGACACTCAATTCTTTAAGTTCCAATGATCAAAGAAGTATAGAACGTAAGCAAAATCGAACAGATTAATTTAACGATTTTATAACATTTATTACCCGATCGTAATGCTTCTTGTGTAGGGACTCCGAGCCAAAATGAGGACCAATCCAATGAACTCCCAAAAAAGAAATTGATGTTATCTTTCGAAGAGTATAAAAATGTCTCCAACATTCTTATTGTCTACATGCGGAACGAAGAGGCGCGCATGGAAAGAGAAGGTGATACATGAATAATAATTTGATGAATATTAAATGTAAAAGTTAATCAGAGAGTACCACTGGTTTTCTTTCGAACACATTTAATAATTTTTATAGACGGGAACAAGGAAGGTATTCGTAAGTCCGAACTAGTCGCATGGTATCTTGACCAGATACAGGACCAAATCGACACAGAAGAAGAACTACTAGTACGAAAAGGTTTTGTGGAAAAGATAATAGACAGGCTCGTATATCACGTAAGTATCACAGATTTATAAATAGAAAATTGTTTTAGAAAATTTCAATCCTCATAGCTCAATAATTTCAAGATCAAAATTGATTTGTAAAAAAAAATTCATCAAACGCTCTTGTATTTTAGGACCGAGTAATAATTCCACTGACGACAACCGAACTGCAAGACAAGAGTGTAGAAATAGAAAAAGATCCCGTCCTCGTTGTCCATCCAAATTACGTTTTGGATCCTTAAACAAACGATCTCCAAAGATTTGCAAAGTACAATTTCCTCGAGACATCGAAGCTAGACGTGCCTTAATTCGCAACAATCGCGGTATGAATTTACGATTGATTGTCAGTATTGATTACTATTATATTTTTTGATACAAATGAAATACTCCGACTCCTTTTTTAATTCGTTTACTTTTCGTACGCTAATTTACATTTTCAACCTACCTACTCCAGTTCCATTTTCGACCAACAAATGTTACGTGTATGTTAAGGTAGCTTATCGGTGATAGTATGGGTCAAGAAGATTAGTGGTGAGATTATTAACTAGGAAAGTATATTTCCAATTGTGCTAATAGCGAGGGAGGAGATCGAGCAAAAAGTTATCCCGTTCGTTTCACACAATAACGTACAAATGGATATAAATATCAGTAACCCGGGGCACGTCTCATGATCAGAATCACATGGTTTCTTTTTGCATTTTGATCCATCTTAAAATATACTCGATGCGTGAATACACTTTTCGCTCAGTAGACGATCCTGCCATGAGTTAGCCATTCGAAATTCATTATATGCTCATTGTATGTTTATATGCAATCGAGCCAGTTGGGAGCAAATTCATAAAAACACGAACTCGTGTTTGCATGCAAAAACGCAAATGCACTATCAATTTGAATCTGGTTTAGAAAGTTATATTTATCACTTGATTTGTACAATATTTTCAGGAAAAGGGAAAGACTGTTCATACATTTTTTTTAACGAAAAGTTAAATAATAAGAACTATATCTTATAGTCAGGTCCACTCAGTCATTCATGTAATTAGATGCTCATCTCTCAATGATATCTTAGGAAAACAGACAATCTCTTCGATCCATTTGGCAGCAGTGAGCATTCTTTGCTCTTCGAGCATTGGTGCCATAAATTGTAAAGCTAGGGGTAGTCCGTTACGAGATATTCGTATTGGAATACTGACAGCAGGGATGCCAGCCATATTTGCAGGTTGAGTACATAGGTCTTGAATGGAACACTGCGTTTGATTATCAACTGAAACAAATTCGCTGTATGTTGGGGCATCAGAAACAGTGGTCGGCGTGAGTAAGATATCAACGTTGGAATCCCAGATCCTTCTAAAATCGTCGGAAATTAATCGTCGCACTTTCATAGCTCGCACAAAATGCTCATCGTAATTTTCACCGAGTAGGAAGTAATTGCCCGTTAATATTCTACTCCGGACAATGTCGTTAAGCCCTTCGCTTCTAGTAGCAGCGTACAATTGTTCGGTGGAAGCATCTTGATCTGCCCGTAGGCCAAACTCAATACCGTCGTATCGAGCCATATTACTGGCAACTTCACACTGGTTCAAAATGGTATAACAAATAATGGAGTGCTCCGTATGTGGCATAGAAACCGGTACTATCGTTGCCCCAGCATCTTCGAAATATTTAGCAACGTCTTCCCAGCATTTTTCTACTTCTTCGTTAAGCCCTGCAAACTTATATTCCCTTGGAATTCCGATCCGCAGTCCACTGACATCTATAGATTCTGGTAATTTAATTGGCTCGAAGTTTCTTTTCAATGTCGTTGAGTCTAACGGATCTGGTCCAGCAACCGAATTCAAAATTAAACAAGCATCGTCTATGCTTCGAGCGATGATTCCAGGAGTATCCATGGAATTAACTAAAGGTATAAGTCCGTGACGAGATACGAGTCCATATGTTGGTTTAAGACCGACTAACCCGCAGTACGAAGCTGGATTTCGCGTCGAACCACCCGTATCTGAACCTAATGCTGCATAGCAACTTCCAGTTGCTACTGCAACCGCCGATCCTCCGCTACTTCCACCAGCTATGTGCCAGTTATTTATACCAATTCTGTTCTGCTGCTTCGAAGGCATCGACGGTTGTCGATAGTGATCCATAAATTCAGACTTCCATAAATTCTTGGTAGGTCCAAAAAATGAGTCAATGGTACCAGACCCCATAGCGAATTGGTCTAGGTTTGTCTTCCCAATCAAAACACTTCCACATTGTTTTAATCGCTGACAAACCGTTGCGTCGTATTCTGGTACAAAATTAGCTAGCATCGGTGAAGCACACGTCGTCGCTATACCTTCCATGCAGAAGTTATCCTTGACTGCTATGGGAATGCCATCGAGACTACCTAAGGATTTACCATTACTATACCTTTTATCAGAGGCAATAGCCTGTTCCTCAGCCGAATCAGCTGCAACGACGATGTAGGCATTCAGTGGTTTTACAGCTTTTGCTAAAGTGACAGCTGCTTTGCATAATTCGGATGACTTTAGTTCTCCTGTATTTAATTTGTGATTCACTTGTTTTATTGACGCTGACAATATTTTATTCATTGTCTTGTTCCTTTGCTTCTATGTGACTTGGAGGTTAGAATCGAGTGTGACTTTGAGGTTAGAATCAGGTGTGATTTAGAGGTTAGAATCGAGTATTCGAATGAAATGCTGTATAAAACGCAAGAAACAGGTTAACCAACCGCGAACTACTTGTTGCCAAATTTGTACAGTAAATTCAGGTATCGTAATTTCAAAAACAGTAATTTCAAAGTTGTTAAATGGGTAGTAGTTTGTGATTCAAAAAATGTGGCAACAATCCAAATATGCACTCACTTTCAAAAAAGAGATTTAAAGTTTCAAACTTAAAAATGACGTACCATAATTTTTTTTTTTAATTTATAATTTTTCTCCATTTTTTAAGTACATTAAAAAACGAATATTTTGAGAAAAGAAGAACATCTAATAGGTCTAATAATCAAAAAGTTATGTGCAAAAAACCAAGATTTGATATGTTTTGAACAGGGGATCAAAAAAATCTCAAAATTTACCAGGCAAGTTTTTTCGACGGGTACAGAAAAATGGAGGAAATCAAAAATAAATTTTTCCAACATGGTTTCCAGCCAGTTTTACATCTTTGGTTCTATTAAGAGAAAAATACCCCTCTGACGTGAAAGTTAAATGATTCAGTTCGATGTTCAAAAATATTCCCATATAATGAAAGAATAGCTTTCCAACAAGCATACAAAAACTGAAATACAAACAATTTACAAAAATTTTATGGAATAACGTTTAGCTAACGCTTAAATAATTCTTTGAAAAGACCTGTGCTTTTCATTCCCTATACCAGAACATAAAATCTGAATACCAGTAAACATGTTGAAAAATGCAGAAACATACAAATAAATCTAAGAAAAAAACCCCAACAATTTGGTTTTACCGAACTCTTCTTTTCAGCCTAAACAGATGAGTTTGAGGTAAATGAAAAACACCCAATGCGTATTACGGTTTTATTCTACAACCCTATTTTAGTATGGTTTACGCAGCCTTAAAAAAAAATTCCTCGTCATGCGGATGAGATTGCATACTCTGACGGCGGTCATCTGAAGATATTTTATTGACAATCTACAGAATCGGACTAAGCAATTCTATCCCCAGTAAAATCTGCTGCTGTTTGCTCTTGAACGATTCGATCACATGCTGCATTTTCATACCTGTGAAATACAGAAATATATATTCTTACATCGTATTTACAACTAACAATTCATACCAAGGATTCTATGAAATTAGATTTGAAACATCTTGCAGATAGATGATTTTTGGAATGTACACATATTTCAACAACAAAAAATGCTTACCTATAGTACCACGATTGGTGCAATCGATTTCTAATCTTGAGTTGGGTTCAGCCAACTGGCTTGCTGTCGCTTTTGTTAGATCATCGATCTGCGAGAGATTTGAGTCTCCGGCGAGTATCATAGGAATAGCTTCCAGAACGTCGGCGAAAGAGCGCAGAGCATCCTGTTCAGAAGCACCGACCTTATCTGGAATAGCAGCACAAGCCAGTGCACAAGATACTGCAGCTGCTTGGTCTTCATGAAGTATTTGTCCATTAGTGACAAAATTACGCATGCTACAAAGAGCATCGTGCAGCAAACGCTGTTCTTCCTCGATGATCTATGATAAAAACGATGTCTTATTTTGACTGACGATCAATAACAATAGTCAAGTTCTTTTTGCCATATCGAAGGGGAACCGAAATCAGAAACCGTGCGAATCACCTTCGGCATACGTGGATGGCTGGAATCTTTTTCAGCGATGACACCGTCTACCACAGAATCGTCCAACTGACTTCCAACTTTATTCTTCGATTTGATTAATTCATAGTTGAGGTCTAGTGACTTTGAATCAGACACCTGACCGTTGCTGACCATCCTTTCGTCCCTAGCTTTTGGTCCCAAGGATGTCTTAAGTGCATTTGCTATGTTGCGAGCCACCAGAATATGAGACTACAAAAAATGGAATACACATGCATGGAGTAAAAGTCAAATCTAGATCGCAATTTTCTTGTAGAGAACACATCAATGAGTGTGATCCATTTGTCAGATATATTTTATAGGTATCACCTGAGAAAAAAAGATTATATTTAATTATGTAAAAACAATTGGCCTGATATAATTATATATAAATTATATATTATTTTATATGATTATGCATAATTTTAAATAAAATTGCAAAAATGGCTAAAAATTAATGCCTCAACACGTACCGAGAAAATATCACAGAGATACATATATTGTTTCGGTAGAGATAATGTAACAGATGCAAAACTGAAATTTGTTGATCGACTTTGGACCGCCACATACCGATAGCTGAGGATCGGAACGACGTCCAAATCGAAGCCTGAATGACGGAGACATTTGAGATTTTCGTATAATCAAATGATGAAGCGGACGACTCCAAATATTTAAATCATTCAGATCATTGGGTTGCTGAAGCGCTTCGTCAAAGTAAGGATCGAAACGCTCTTCATGATCGACAGCGTCACCTGCAGGGTGAATATTTTTCACATTGAAATTTCCATTCGAATCGCAGTCTTCCATACAAAAACTTGAGTCTTATTCATTCGATTTGATAAGTTTTTTTTCTAAAATAACAGAAATTTAATTAAATAATCTTTCATTGAATTTCAATTAGAGTTACATTTTTTTTACTCGTCGATCAGAAGTGTATATTTTTTAAAAGTATTTGTTAAAAATCCTGGACCCTTCTTACACACAAAATTAGGTCTATAGATATACTGAAAAAGTGAATTTTTCATCGCAATTATCATATTAAATTGGCGATTTCATGTACGATGATATAGGTTGAAAATTGATCTTAATTTTTCCACCCAAAGGGATCCTGCTGGTAATTTCTCTTGCGTTTCGTATAACTTGTCTCATTTTACTGAAACTCCAAGTATTATTCTGTCAATTTATTCAATTTGTCGTTAAAACAATAATACTACAAAGAATTGCAAAGTCGAATTATAGTAAAAGATGACATGAATGAATTAATGAAGTCAAAACGACACGAGTAAAAATTCCATTTCCAAGATTGTCTCATTCAAGATTTCCCCTTTTTGAGAAACATCAAGAATTTATGAATCTGTTGTAATCATTGCATAGAATAATCTGTTCTAAAAGCAGCAGGTGAGCATGTCTTTACACAAACCACCCGCAATAAGACAATATTAACCGAGTGCAGACACACCGAACGACTCATTAGATTGTAATATCCGCAAAAATATTATGTAATGATTTAGTAATTAGTAGTGAGCTTAACTTCGTAATCGGTATATGCGTTTACTCGAAGATCCACCGTTGTGACAAAAGCAAGTAACATCATAGCAACGCCAGTTCTCATCATGTTTCACTCTGTAATGAAAAATATTACAAATAATATGGAAAGGATGCCATACAAACTATGATCTTTCAGCAGACGCAGAACTAACTGCAGGAAGCTGTGAATTCCTAATTGAATTATTTTCATTTATAAAAACAATAGCTATGATAATCCTGGTTAGATGAGTGAAGATAAATTGAACGCCAAGACCAGTCACAATGAACAAAAATTATAGATGTTTATAGAAAAAAATATTTAATTCTACGACTATATTTCCACAAAAGATTCGCATTGCTCAGCTCGATAACTGTTCTCATCAGCTGAGATGAAAATCTTGGAGACAGGATAACGAATCTTTTAGATTTCCAGTTCAACCCACACTCTGACCACTGATGAATCTTCCAAATTCAATCCACTGCACTTCCTACTCCCGCAAACGGCAACGAACGACTGATAAAGAATCGAAAATGTGATACCATTTTACCCTGTTTATCGATGTGGACATTGAGTCATACGAAACCAGATCCCCTTCACAAGGATGCTTACGTTAGTTTCGAGAGGGTGATAAATCACTTTTGAATAGTCGCATCATTAGGATGGACAATGATTACTCTGCAGGACATAACTACCGCAAACTCTGTATGCTAAGTGGACGATATTTTAGACTTCAAGGATCACAAATGTTCGATTCAGAATGGACAAACTTGTAGTGGATGTAAAATTAGCAGCGTTTGATTTGTTAATTGAGCTAATCGAGTTCGAGCTACTCTTGGTAGGCGTTAATTAAACCGCGAATCAATGACACCATCGTAAATACTTTTTATATAAATCTTGAATTTCAGCTTTCCATCCACAAGTTGATCAAGTTTACCCAGTCTAGCCAATCGACCGAATTGTCATAGTAGTTGGAATTTGCCAAGTATGCCAAATTGTCGAGCTAACTTCATCAAGTTGTTAACTGAGCGGAACAGAACCGTAGCATTAACTTGCATAGCATGAAGCTATACAGCATTATTGATCATGCGACGCATCATTGAACACAGTGCGAGTGATCGAGATTTATGATCATTCTCACTCATATCTTATCTTTGCAATCGAGATGGATGAGGCAGGTAAGTGTTCAAAACAGGTAATTACATTACCAGATTGATGTATGTAAGGCATTTATTAAATGTTCACCGGAAAAACATAGCTACTTACAAATGTTCATTGAAGAAAAAAAGGGAAGGATAAATTTTCATTGATCGAGCTACATCTGTAATCCTTTGCATCGAGATGTCCCTTCTAAAGGAACATTGCAGGACCACCAGACTACTACTCTGGAGTCTCTTCGTAGGGCTTATCCAAGTTCAGTAATAATTACACTGACTAAAGTTCAACAAGTGAAACTTTTCGAAAGATGTACGTTTTCTTAAATTATACTGTGAAGTGCGCGTTCAAAATTGAAATAAAGTTGATATATCGAGATGTATGCAAAAGTATGAGCAGTGTTGACGTTGGAAAAAACCTTGAGAAGTGCATTCAGGATGAAATCCGATCTTCAAACCTTAACGCAGTTTGTATTAATGTATATAATTACATATTTTGCGACTTCAATCGCGTCATATTTTTCTTTTTTTGATAAATTTTCTTCTTATACAAAGTAACTCGTGTATAAAAGAACCCGCAAGGAATTCTTTTTTGAAGAAACATGTTACTCACTGTCTATAAATTCATATAAATCGAATAACATTACAATACATTACTTTGTTTCGAGGCTACACAATTGCTGCTAAGTCAGCTGCGAGAAGACTCCTAGTACAAGGATTCAAATGCATAAACAATGATATTTCGATCAATATGTCATGTGATATGATATTTCTACGACAACTGATGTCAACAGTGAGCGCTATTTACAACACACCTTCATTTTCCTATGAGGAATAGTAGAAACTGTGGCAAAATTCGTTAATCGGGTCCAAAAATTAACTTCAATAAGCAAACTGATACTTACCACAAACTTGATTTTACATTGTGTGAAGATGAAGGAAAATTTTCTTAATCGTGGCTAATTATAAGATCATTCTACCAATTCAGCTGTACTATTTTATGTCAAGCCCCGCAATGCGACGCAGGGATTCTTATGAAACTAATTCAAGCCGAGGGTAATGATAAACAGTACAAGTATTATTTATCTTAATAATCATCTATTTTGTCATCCTTCGCCAATTTGGAGATTAAGACGCATAATTAGTGAAGTTCCTTTTATTCTTTCATTTGAGATCAAAATGCGCTGGGAATGTTTATACCGTTGTTCATGTTCATTTTTTCCTTGAAAGACATTGTTCCAATTAAATTTTCCAATTAAAAAACTCACAGAAAGTTCCTAATATATTAATTTATGGTATCGGATATTGCATGCTCAATGTATTATCATGCAGTCGAAATAATTATAGTAAAATCGAAATTACGACATCGATATTGTTTATTACGCAAATTACGACGCAGTTTTAGTCTGCAAATGATTGTTTGTCGGGGAATGTATTCTATTAATGGTAATCTATTCAACTATTACCTAGAGGATTCTTTAAATCGATGTGTCACTAGCACCATTGTCAGAAAGTGCCATTTTTGATAAACTTGATAAGCTTCTCTGCGGACTGCTACCACCTAAAAAACTGCCACTAGTTTCCGAAAAGATTTTGCGGAAACTGGCAGGAAGTTATCGTAAATGAAATCAAGTTTGCATTCATGATAAAACTGTTCAACGCATTTGTTATTAGGAACTTGATATCTTGTATTCAACCCAATACTTACAATTTGCGGATACCTGATTCCGATGACTTTTTCCATGGAGCATCGTCTGGCTCGTACGGCAGTGGTCCCTGTACAGGTGCATCTTTCTCATCATCGGTCCTAGTACAGAAAAAAACTTGCACGATAGACAACAGCATTACTAGGATTCAATAGTGAATGTTATTTAAATACAAGATTCAATGTATTTTATTCATTGTTTATAGTTTAGAAGTAATACAAATCAAGCTATTATTGCATCTGATCCATACAAATATATAAATGCATCGAATACATGGAGAAAAAAATAATTGAAAACATAAACAATGCATTTCATAATATCATAATTATTACAAAGTCCGTTTCAAAAACTCTATTCAAGAATGCTGAATATACTGACTGGAATTACAAAATCTAAGTATATCTAAATTTACATTTCTCGAAATTTGAACCACGATGTGTAATTCAAGACAGCAGTTCGTCTTTGTATTACATAAATAATATTCATGTTAGCGAAAAAAATGTGAAACCCTACGTCTGGACTCATTTTCAAACACGTTAGTGCTGATCAGCTAAGTAGTTTAAAAGCATGCAAATGAACATAAAAGCATAACGAAAATCGTTACGACAAAACAATCTATAAGCATACATGCATTAAAAAAATTAATCATGGGTTGAACTTTCAAATAAGCCAATGTTGTTATATTGGGAACATGAATAAATGTGACACGGTAATAATTAGGCTCAGGCATATTACCTGCAATACATATTATATAGCATGGGAATACTACTTGAATATTTAGATCGTGTACTGTTATCTTAATAGTTAGTACATAACAAATTTAAAGATGGTACATAAAAGATTCAGGTATTTGAGTTATTTGCTCTGTTGTGGTAAACGCAATCTTATGTATATAACACTACATCACTTAGTTATCTTGAATCGATAGGTCATTCAATCATCAAGACAAGATATTTAAAGTGTTACGGTCTTACAGTCCCAATACTATACTCCATATTGAATAAATTTGCAGACGAAAGTTACAAGGTTCGAACGGAATTATAAAATGATACTATCATTTTTGTTTCGAGTGTAGACATCAAAGCAAGTTAAAATTAGAATAAATTAGAAATCAGAAAATTGAATTTTTATCCAGTGATTGATTTCTGTTAATTTTCTAACTTTCGCTAATGTGTAACGACTTCTGATAATGATCATCGGGTTCACTTCGAGATCAATTCTTACGATATTATCCAGAAAACCCATCATGTCATTTAAAATAGTAGGGGTGATGTGGTTCGTTTCGCAACACCTCGGATTAGTATGAAAATGACATGCCATCTTCCAATATAGGAAATAGTCTTGATGCTACGAGACGTTAACACCATAACAGTCTGAGCCCATATGTTCAAATCAAAAGCATTTGTTGCACTATTAATAATATCTCCACATACGTCTCAGGTTTAGGGCAGTAAAGATCCAATTCATCCTCCAAGTCGGAAACTCTGGCTTTCAATTCGTTTCTTTCATGCAAAATCTCTTTAAGTTCCGCCGTTGTGAATCTAGGCCGATCCGGATCATCCAAATCATAGATCGCTTTGTTTGCATAATCAGGAGTAGGTGACAACTTTACCAAATCTTCATTTTCTTTTTTAGCCAGACCAAGTCGAGCTCGAAGGTTAATAAGTTCACGGTTTTGGTCTTGCAACTGTGCTAGAAAATCTGCACGTTCTTCTACCAGACCTCTAGCCTGCATCTGTGCCTGACGTTGTTTGCGTCTTAATTCTCGACCGACAACTCCCAATTTTTCAACTTGTCCACTTAACTGAATCACACAACAAATAAAACAAAATATTGAAAAACCAAACAACTAACTAATTTGTTGTCTGACATTCACGATCGTTACAAACATGCTGACGATTTCTCACGCGTTACCTTACGTTGTAATATACTAGCAGTTTACCATGTATAGCGATAATATAAGTTTACAGTTGAAAACAAATGGAAATCATTCGAAATTATGATTCACCAGCATGTCTGTCAGAGAAAACTTGTTTCTCATTAGTTCATTACTCACATTCTCAATTTCTAAGGCTTTTTGCGATAATTCTCTGTCCCTGGCACGAATTTGATCCCGTTGCTGATCGATCATAGTCCTTAAACGTTGCAAAACTGTGACGTCTACCTCTTGACTAGCTGCATATGCTAAAAATCAATTTCAGCACGTCTTTTAGTTTCTCTATTCTTTGTACAAGCTTTGTACATTGTTGATAGTCTCTCGAAAAATTTTAATTAAAAGAATTCGTCCGGCATGGACGTGTTTAGTACTTTGTTTACCGCTGTCATCACTGCCGGTACGTGACTCTTGCAACGATGCTGCTAGTCTCTGATTTTCATCTTGCAACCTTGTTACCATACCCATTAAATCTTTAGATTCTTCTCTCCAATGTTCCTCAATTTGTTCCAATTCCTATCAACCGGAACAAATTTCACTATAGGCTCTGTACAAGCTAAAAATTTTGAATTATTTGCTTTCTGCAGTAATTAGTCGTGCAGATAAACTTTGACTTATTTAAAATTGCAATTGTTTCAATGAGGATTATAAGTTCCACTGTTGTTTTTTTTTATTTTGCTTTTTACAGAATCGTTACCGATAAAGTCTAACTTGCAGAATTCATCCTACGTAGTAATATGCTCACAATGGAGAAATACCAGCAAACATTTTTCTGACACATTTCAACTCGTATCGCATACACAATATAGAAATATGCAAATGACTTCCTCGTATGGAATAACACCGACCTTTTCAAATCGTTGCCGATTTTCCGCCCTGCCAATTTTGTCATTCTCCAGCTGTGAAATTTTCGAGCGCAACTCTTGAACAGTAGTATTTTCTCGCTCATTCTTCGTCGCGAGTCGTTCCAATAGTTCTAGAGCATTGATTACTTTTGGCATAAGACTAGTTATGGAGTCTACTCCATAATGATCTATCAACTTTTCGCATTCCTTTCCAATCTCAGATGCGATATCATATACATCAACCACGGAGACGTCTGCCTCATGTTCCTCCATTTCTGATTGAATTATCAAACGAAGAGGCATTAATTCGACTCGATGTTAAAACTCCACCCTTTCACTGCGTACTCTACACGAAATTATGAACTTTAACACGCTCATTCGCGACTGTTGCACGCGAGTGTGACTAGGATTGACTAGGATATAGATACCTAAGACCTATGGTTAAAACACGGATATGGTTACTTGATCACGGAAATCTTGACGGGGAGTGTCACCATCGGGGATGATTCGACCCGCGCGAATACGGACATTGTAAGTTAGTGATGGTGCACCGCTATTACGTTTGCGTCGTGATGCGACCAGTTGCATACACCGATAGATATGAATCGGTGGTGTTGATCGACATTCGTATTCACAGGTACCGAAAATACATGGGTAATTGAATAAGTATAAAATATTTTCCGAAATCGTTTCAATATCTCATTGTCTGCCTTTCAATACAGTTTTTCGGAGATAATACAAAATATAACATGGTCTAACACAAGGTCAAACTGTTTCAGACTGCCCGGACGTTGGTGAAGGTCGGAGTCAGACTCCGACTTCACTTTGACTTGCATTGACCATGTACATAGTATGTATATTGAATTGTATTACTTATGTATAAATGTATGTATGTGAATGTAACTGTCAAGCTCGCGACTGTTGTGGCACTCTCAGTGAAACAGCATTTCGTAGTTCAGCTTGACGCCGCCATTTTCGCTGCACTCGAGAGGTGTTAGGTTGCGTTAGGTACAACAGCAACAGTAACGCGTGCGCACTACACGCACGCAGCTTAATTTCCCCCATTTTTACCTACTTTGGACGAACACTCCTCGATAGCAGCGTTACCAAAACGCCTTTAAACCTGGAGTCGACCCTACATTGAAATTCTATCGAGTTTCGAGACCTGTATGAAGGGTTGAAAACAATGCATTAAATTTTTAATGCAGTGGCATTTTCATTAGTTATTGAATTTACATTTTTCGTGGGAAAAATATCTATTAACCATTGAATTTATTTTTTTTTGATGGGAAAATTTTTCATCAGCCGTCAAGGTTTTTTTTAATGAGTAAAATTTCCATTAACCGTTGGATTAATTTTTTTAATGAAAAACATGTTTATTTAAAAATTAGCTTTTTTTTTGCCGATATGTACGACCGTGGGTAAAAGCGATGCACTGCACGTACTACATATCTAACATCTCGCGGCATTAGCCGGATTTACTTTACTTACATAGCGACCGATTTGAAGTTTCAATTAACCAAAGGCATTCTAATGGTGAAACATTTATCGTGACGGATATATTGCCAATATACAATAAAATATACAATACAAAAATGGATAGTATAATGAAAAAACAGAAATCCATGAAGGGTATGCGCTGGTTCGATAACCGTCAGAGAAATTGAGACTCGCAGATGCACCACTTTCACTTAAAACATAGCAGGCACTATAAACTTTAAAAAATGAATCTTAATCGATGTAGCGCTACGAATTCATATGTGACTGCAGAAAATAAAGTCTATCGTGAGATAATTCCATTTTTGAATATTTTTCTAGTTATATATACACATGTATGATATATATATATATATATTGACGGTATGTTTTAAATTTAAGATCATGGTTATGGATTAACCGGTAAATACTTAAGCTTCTGAAATTGACATATAACTGAGTATTCTACCATAGATATGAATTGTTCAAAATAGTTGATCTTACAGTAATCATAACAATTTGATTTAACACTGCAAGGGGGCAGACGGACGTTAGGTTTTATCGATGTATAGAAAAACAGAGAAGAACGTAAGAGAGATAAACCATATAATTTATTCGTTTCGGTAAATGCATACAGTATGAAATGATGTCATGTCGACATTTCATCTATTTATTTACTAATCAGCCTTCACCCTGGGTTACGTTATACTATTACGTTGTGTTGGCTATTTTCCAATCAGCAGTTTGAATCGCGTCGACCAGTGCAGCGTCAGTGAATTCAGTTAGTTGGCAACTTCGCAGAGACTACGAGTCCGCGCAAGGATAAATTGATTATACATTGATTTTATTTTACAAACATAAAAAGGACAGAGAGAACGTTGAGTGTAAGACAATTATTAGAAACATTGCATAAATAATGGGTCGTACAAAAAAGAAGATTTGCATCGTTGGCAGTGGAAATTGGTAAGAGATCATTATTTTTTAAATCGATATTCTTAACTGATGTTCGACAAAAGATTGCCAGACATAAATATGTGTGTGCGCGCGCGTATAGCTGCGCGCGCGTGTATTTATAATAATCCTAACGAGATAGAATTGGAGGAAATGAACTTTCTTAACAATGTTCGAAATATCATGAATATGATCTATTGTATTATATAATTTTTATTCCATTGATCTTCTGAACAGATTAGGAATAAAATGTAACATAAACAACAAATTAAATAGAGGAGAATGTATTTTATATACGTTTTATTATCTGTTGATCGTTGCGGTCAATGATGAGGAAATTGGTTTACAAAAAATGATTCTTCTAAATTTAAGTAGCGCCCTTGATGTACCTGCACTTGGAATTATATAAGTGTAGATCAAAGTTAAATATAAGTGACAGACACCGTATAGATAGTCTGTAACACAAAAAGTCTGCTAGTATAGCGCCAACTTTTGCCTCTTAAGGCCACCAGACGACAGGACCGAAAATGGCAAACGTATGGCGACATCTAGCTTATGATGCAGCTGATGGCGCGAAAATATAAATAGTGTAATCCTAAAAATTGAATATTTTGTTATTTATACCATCAAATATTGTTAGGGCTCTTCTCAATACTCTCAATACTACATTCGCAATACTGGCGTTTGGTGACCCAACGTGGCAATAGCCCTAGTCATTGTTGGAAGATTTAAAGGATAATGATAGGCAGGAAAATAAAAGCATGTACACGTATTTACGCATGTTTTTCATTCACGCGGATTACATAAATCCACTGCTATAAAGTAACGTTATACTCGATGCGTTTAATTTGATACTCGACTGTAGATCATCGTATTCATTGACGTTTGAAGGCCATTTTTCCAAATTATATAATTATTTATTAACGTACAATTAACACGCGATGTATTCATACCTCATTACATAATTTGACCTTCATATTATATTTGATAAAATCATCATTATATGATCCAGTTCTTGATAGAATTTGAATAATTAAAACATTATAGTATTAATTTACTGTGGAACATCTTCAATGCGCTATCATATTTTCAATCTTCGAGAATTTAACAAATTGGAAAACCGAAGAAAATGCATTTCCAACCCTTCTTAACGAAACATTTCGTCTGAAGCGATGTAATCACTTTGCACCGCTAAATATCGCTATTTTATTCTCTTTCAAAATGCGCGATTGTTTCAATCACATTTGATATAACGGCATGAAAATTATCGCTATGTAAATGCATAATATAGTAATCATCATAAGTATAGTGACGATTCATTCGTATTTTAATTAGTATTCATTGTTGGAATTTCTTACTTGAACAAATAACTCTATATGTGAATTGTTTGTAGCTATTTTAGTGTCGAATCATGAGATTGTATACCTCTTTATATCCGTACATGATTGGGATTATGTATGCTCGTTGCAACGTACCTTTATCTCACCGAGTCGTTTCGCGACGATTGAACGTGACTTTGAACTACTTACAGTCATCTGATGAACCTATTATATTTTTAGAAAACAGAACTAACACTGAGAAATATATTTTGTCACGTATAGGCCGAGTAAGCCAGCGGAATCTGTGATGTGCCAATACTCGACATAGCGTGACGTAACATTTAATGATATGCTAACGAGATAGACAACCGATAGATCCAGTTTTGAAGTACATAATTTGAATTTGAAGACAAATTTTTTTTTTAATTTCGAACTCTGATGGCAATAATCCTGATAGGAAATATGGATTATTCTGAATTGTTGCTTAACGTAATTTATTGAGAACTCCATTCTATACTTACTTCATAGGGGCTCGGCAATTGCGAAAATAGTCGGGGCTAATACCGTGAAATTTAATGCTAAATTCGAGGAACGAGTTACTATGTACGTCTATGAGGAAATGATTAATGGTAAAAAATTGACGGAAATTATCAATGAGACCCATGAGAATGTCAAGTATTTACCAGGACACAAACTTCCAGCGAACGTGGTAAGTGATATTATTCAAACGTATATGAATTTACGGGGTAGCTAAAATACAACTTTTTTTCTGAGCACCTTTCTGAACACTCATCACATCAGCGACGGTTATATTATAGCATGTAATTACTATGCATATGAACGTGTAGATATCAACGATATACTTCCAAATACTCAACATACTTCGGTATCATGAGAACCCGAGTATAGTAACGCGGATATGGCGATTAGCCAAGATATTTGTCTAATAATCGACCATTGTGCCCACATGAACATTTCCGTGGGCAGGTTGACTCAGTCAACGCTACTGGCAAAGAGTTTTTAGTGGATAGCAATTTCCAACGAGAGTAAGATTTTCGGGTTATTATCGAATTAAAAATATATAACAAACGAGACGATACCAGTACATAGTGTCTAAAATAATCATCCAAATCGGCTGGATATTCGTAGGAAATATGAGTTTTACATGAGTTCGAGATAGTACAATCGGTCAATTGGCTAACATCCCATAATTTCTGGGATGTTAGCCAACTAATAACGTTCCAACGAAGCTTACATGCGCGCGATAACCGGTCACGGTTATCGGTTCCCCAATTCAGTTTTTATTCAGTTTCAAATTCTGCCTTCACATTATTTTCTGTGCGGTACAGATCATTGATGTTTAGGGTTCCGCATTACGGCATCCGAAGTAACCAATATTGAATGTTCTAAGGTTGCAGTACCAGATGTCGTCGAGGCAGCCAAAGATGCTGACTTTCTCATATTCGTGGTACCTCATCAATTCATCAGAACATTGTGCACAATGTTGCTTGGGAAAATTAAACCAACAGCTATAGGGCTATCATTGATCAAGGTACCAAGTTAAATCTGTTCCTATTTGTATGAAATCCATACGAATTGGTATATTTATTATTCTTGTCATTATTATTATTATCATTATTGCTACTACTATTTTTATATCCGTACGGACTTGCAATTTTGTACGAATTATTGTTCCTGCTAATTATAATTTTGAGAGCATTATGTGTCTTACGCGACGAATTCTGAGGGCTGTTACGACTTTCGCAGGGTTTCGATACGGGCGAAAATAAAGAAATCGACTTGATTTCGAAAGTTGTCGAGAAGAATCTTAAAATACAATGCTACGTCTTGATGGGTGCTAATTTGGCAAACGAGGTTGCGGAAGAGAAGTTTTGCGAAACAACCATAGGTACTACTAATGTATTACGCTCGGTCGATTTTCCAGACCATTTTCACATTCCATGACGAGAAGTAGTTAATTAGAAAAATTTATTTTTCTAAATATTTTCAGGATGCAGAGACAAACGGGCAGCACCTCTTTTAAGAGATATGATTCAAACTGATAATTTCAGAGTCGTTGTGGTTGAAGATGCCGAAGCTGTCGAAGTATGCGGTGCTCTCAAGGTATCATCGTTCTTTCATCCAATGACGCTACACAGTTGTGAATTATATTTCCATTTAGTGGGTATTCAATGACGAAGTCATTTTTGATTTCAGAATATCGTCGCCTGTGCTGCAGGCTTCGTCGACGGACTAGGTTTAGGCGATAACACCAAAGCCGCAGTAATTAGGCTGGGGTTGATGGAAATGATAAAATTTGTTGATACTTTTTATGGAGCATCGAAGTTGTCCACGTTTTTCGAAAGCTGCGGCGTTGCTGATCTAATCACAACTTGTTACGGAGGTCGAAATCGCCGAGTTTGCGAACAGTTCGTGAAAACTGGCAAGGTAAATAGCCTTCCGAGAAAAAAAAAATTATTTATAAATTATTATGTATAATTTATACATAATTTATGTATAATTTATATATAATTATATAGAACTGTATATAATTCTATATAATTATTGGGGTGTTTCATTTTTAGGCGATATTTTTTTTGTTGGTCCTACCTGAAAATCTTAAAATTCATTTGTAAAAAAATATATTCCAGCTGGAAAAATTCTAAGTAAACTAGAGGCTTTGCTCTTTCAAAAATACGATTTCCCATATAAATAACACAGAAATTATTTTTTTTCGGTTTCAACTCAAGTTTTTGGCATTCAAAAAATGTTTGGCGAAAAAATCAGTATGTATCTTTTCTAGGGCATTAAATTTGCTACAAAAAAAATCCCCCTGAGTGAACGCTGTTTGACCAACAGTTTTTGAGCTGTAGCGCTGGAAAGATGAACAAATTTTCTTTAAACAGACGAACTCAAAAAAACAGCGCTACCGTGCTATAATATAGAACTAAAAAAACGTTAAAATTGAAATGAATGCGAAAATTTGAATTTTAGCGTTTGTAGTGATTATCGATTAAAATATATCTAAAACATCAAAAAGTTCCAATTTAACGAAAATTTGTTGTCAATTATTGTTAACATTCACCTTTCCAGCTCTGCAACTCAAAAACTGTTGGACAACGTTTGCTCAGGTAAACTTTTCTGTAGCAAATTCAATGCCGCACAAAAGTTGTATACTAATTTTTTTTACAAAATTTGTTTGAAGACCGAAAAATCGTGTTGAAACCGAAATACAATTTCCCTCTGTTATCTATATCGGAATCGAATTTTTGAGAGAGTGAAGCCTCTAATTTACTTAAAAAATAGGTCATATTTATATAGTTCAGTTTGTATATGGTTTTAAAACTACATTTCCATATCGATGCCTCATTCATCGATAATTTACACAGAACTGTAGATAATCTGTGTATATGATTATTAACAAATGCTTTCGTACTGTCATTGCCACGTAACTCTCAATATAACAGAATTAAACAACGTCCCACAAGACTATTCTAATGAAGTATATAATCATTGAAAAATACATAATGTGATGTTTTCTAAATTTCTATTGTTCATCATTAGACTATAAAACAATTGGAAGATGAAATGTTGTCTGGGCAAAAACTTCAAGGACCACCAACTGCTGATGAGGTCTACGGCATGCTACACAGTCGATCTCTCACCGAAAAGTTCCCACTGTTCACGGCCGTGCATCTCATATGCGTTGGAGAATTAAAGCCAGCTGAATTGATTAACCGGATTCGGACTCACCCTGAACACGTGTACGTATATCATAAGTTTCCAGACATATTTCAACCCTGTTGCGTTGAGGATGAAACTTTTTTTCTCAAGGACGTTTCTGTGTGTGGTAACAAATGCATGATGAATGAAGCATGTAAATAAATATCCTATTCGGTGCTACATGCATACACATTGATGCTAAATAACTGAGAGACCGTAAGTAATATTTCTATTATAAGGATATTGTCAGTTTGTGTCATATGACTAGTGACAATGTAAGTAATCAGCTTTTAATGATGTTCGCTCTTTCAAGAAGTAACACCAGTTACAACAGGTAATTTCTTATACTTTGTGTAATAACGGGACATGACAAAGATTTCGCACTAAAGCATAAATTATATTATATCTTACCCATAAATATAATCATATTGCTATCACAGAATTTTTCAAAATTAAATGCAGCGATTGCCATTATCTAGCATTTAAGTGCTCCATGCATATGTCCTCGCATTACATATTTGTAAAAAAACTACATTTTGATATTCCCATGACCATTTACCATTCGTTAAACTAATGAGGACAACGTAGAGACTATGCATACTCCAACTGTATTTCAATATACACATATATGAAATGCTAGTATATTGCATGTTATTATATCAGTAATAAGAGAGAATCACACTGTTGGCGAGACGTAGACTCCTCAAATATGTGCTTATCGGGTTCAGTTCTACGAAGGCACAGTGATTACTATGAATGCTCTTTGTACGAGAACATAGTTTTTTGCTTTCATTGTAGAGATTAATGATAAAATGTGGCAGCACAAACAAATTATTCATTCTGCCGTTTGTTGATGTGATAAGAAAGAGAGAAAAACCAATCCCAACGCTCATATAATTCATGTCGGTAGAGGATAGTGAGACCGGGATGCAATTCTCTCATGTACCCTTGAACACCTACTGTTCATATCACTTGCCTATTCATTTCCTTATGATGCAGCAAAATAACTGTAATTTAAGATGTTTCGGGCAAATGTTATTGCGAAATACTCCAAGTTTACTGTTCTATTTTCTTCTAGGATGAGATTGGACGGTGTGATCGAGGATGACGATGAATAAGCACAATCAGAATTCTGTCCAGGCCATTTTAGTCATAATACTCCGAGTTAGATTTTCGTTTTAAGATTCTGTATAAAATCCAAACCAACTCGAGACTAATTAGCTGGTTAAACAAATTTCTAAATATTTCCTGGGGATGACCAGTGTTTGCTTACTTCGAGTTGAAAATATAAGAAGCCATTATGACGTACTTTTTAACTTGAGGCTAAATAGAGTGTTTAAGGTGGATTGATCACGAATTACGTTTTGAGAGAACAAATCAAGTAATAGTACACATGATGCGAGGAATTTCTGACGCTCCGATACTGGTCAATGATTTGCAGTATTAGGAAATATCAATTAAAATAGGACATCCTGTGAATACTCTATGATGACTAAATATATTATTGATTAAGTATACGATAATATATTTGCTGTTATATTCAAATGCAGTAGATCTATAGACGAGAACAGTAATTCGCAGATAAAGTAAAATATCGAATCCAACTTGATGAGACACGATATCACCAAACTTCACTGCGTAATATCGTAGTAGCAAATTGTCAGATTGTAAGCTTTATTTTTGTGTTAATTGAGTTACAAGTTGCAAAAAGTTTCATTAGAACGTGATTTAATGTATGGGAAGCAATTAAAATAAATACGGTTCAATCGAAAGGCGCAGGGAATCTGCGGTTTGTGACCAAATCACCTCAACGAATTATCGATGTAAATATAGAAACATATGTATTATTCGCATTATCTATAGTATATTGTAAATATTGTAAAAATTGATAATAATATGAAATTCTATAGTTTATTCAGTTTATGGGAAATTTTTGTTGTTTTAAATTTATTTATTCTCCCTAAATACAATTTCATCTTTCATATCTTTCGCTTTTTTCTTCCTGTCTGCTTTGGAACAATTTCATAATGACTGGTAATAGAATATACTCCAATCGAAAAATGAATAGTTTATATCTATTGATATGTCAATTGTTACATCGATGTTAACGAATCGATGTGACAGACATTATTCGGAACAATTCACATTTGATTACAGTGTATTTGGAAACCAATTTTTTAACACATGGAATAAACAGAAAATTAATTTTTTTAGTCTCAATGAACACTGGCTCAGAATCTTATCACCGTTACCTAATTAATACGTCTCCATCAAATGATTTGTTCAAGGAGTTCGTTAGTTATTGAATGTGATGAGTAATTATTTTTTGTTTCACGGTTCTTGGTCTAGCATCTCGGACATCGCTTCCGTATCACTTGAGTTTTTTTTTGAGTCGAAAGTGAGTCGACGTTCGCTTGCCCTGTTTCGACGCAAGGGTTTGATTGTTCGGGGCCACTGGCAGTGACCTGTAAGACCTGCTTTTTATCTTGTTCTTTTAAAAACCCCTCACTCCCATAATACATTTGGTATTTAATCGAGCATTGGGACCATTTTTTTTAGAATATCCTGTTTGAGCTTGACGAATTAACATTGGATATACGCGGGGTATTTTCTATGTGCACGAATAGTAGAAATTAACACAATTGATGAAAGAAATAGATACTGATTTTGAAAATATGGTTCAGGTATTGAAGAAATAATACAAAACCCGAAACATAAGAATAAATTATCGAATTGTAAAGTATGATGCATCGAGAATACGCATACGTTTTCCATATATAATGACAATTCTTCGGATAACAAATAATAATCGTATATTTTCTCTATTAGATACATTATTTTAATTATAGTTGTCAGTGTTAACAATTTACCTAGTATCAAGGTTTTTCATATTGTACATTCAATATGATTTATTACAACTACGGTTTATTCTAGTCATTGATGGCTATTTTTTCAACACATATTGCATCTATTCCATTATATAGAGATTAAAAATATAACACAAACATATGATAATTAAAATTAATTACGATTCAACGTGATAATTATTATCAATATATTTAGTGAATTATTAATTCAATAATTGCGATAGAAAATCAAACATTAAAACTAAATAACATATCAAAATACAGAATATGCTATGAACTATGAAACAGTATACATATATACCCAATTTGTACATTTGCGTTTCAATTTTTTTTCTTTGGATTCATTCTGCTCTGACTTTATTTGATTGCTCATAAAAGAGATATTTTTTCCATTACAAAGTCGAAAAGCTGATTGATTCAGGTTAACGACTATTTTTTTTCAATTGTATCCTATTTTAATAAAGAGAGAACATTGGTTGTCGAATAGTTTACGAATAATTTCTGTAAAACTGACAAAATAAAATTTCCCTAATCTATATGCTTTCGGCCACGAAAAATGATTGCTTCTATGTTGTTCTTACATTAAAAGCCAGATTGTTACATCAAACACCTTGGAACCATCAGAGCTGCTTTATATTGCTGTTTTTTTTTTTTTTAATTGTAACTCTTCCAAAACCAAATTTCTAGAAAACTAGAGATTGTAGCAATTTTAGATTATATAGGCTGCCTCCGTTTAATTTCTTCATTTTGTTTTCTCAAACATAAGTAAGATGTAGAACAAATTTTCAAACAAAAATTAATCATAAAAATTAAAAATGTTTGTGAGGCATTTAATTTTTTCAAGAAAGCAAGTATTCATTTTCAAGGGCGGAATCAAATGCTGAAAAATAAGAATTTCACTTTAAACGAATCAGTCTTAGACTGTTGTCACAACTATTCTCCTGGGCCACATAAAATCGCCATTAAATGGCTCGTACAATGGATACAAATAACTTCTGTTTGAAGTATTTCTACCAACCTGGCTCCTATTAGAAGATAGCCCAGGGAAATTACGATGGGTTATCCTGTCTATAAGTTGTAAATTACACACAAATAATTACACATTTGTTTCCTACAAAAAGTAATAGATAAAATATTGATTAACACGGAATTGAAGTAGGAACATGATATTTTGATATGGACGAGTTACAATGTTAAAACTGGAAATTCATTTGACCTATGCGGTTCAATTCACAGTAATAAGACATATAAGAATTCATAAAGCTATTTTAAGATTCTTAATAACTTGAAAATGTCAATTTCTACATTTTTCTATTGTTTATGTATCACATATCGATCTTGTAACAATACAACTTTATCGATATTGAGTCTTCATTAGTTTCGGTCAATCAACTAATCTACAACAGAATTTTCATAAAATTTTTCATTTTTGGGTAGTTGAAATTTCATTCTATCGAAGAGTGAATTAACGTAGTAAATTTTGATATAGTTCGAGTTTTCCCCATATGGCAATGATGCCGAGAAAGTAGGCAAGTACATTAGGATAAACTACAGAAATGTCTAATTTAAGGATTGTGGAGCATGCAACTCGTATTGCGTTACTATTAAGAGTTTAAGCTTACATATGTTCTGGATGACTGCGGATACAATCAATAAGGTCATTAGGTTTCAATTCCCCAACGCAAATCCGATGGATTGCAGTGAATAATGGAAATCTTGACTCCATATCTTTCGATTTGAGCATGTAATTCACTTCTTCAGCCGTAAATGGTCCTTGAAGTTTTTGTCCATTGAGCATTTCTGTTTCCAGCTGCACGATACTCTACATTGATGATAAAAATTTGTGAACTTCTTGAAACAACAAGCAACAAATATTTGCTAAAGTATTGATGGTTAATGTTCCCTACCTTGCCTGTTCTAACAAAGGCTTCCGATACTTTTCGATTTCTACCTCCGTAACACGTTGTGATCAGATCTGCCACTCCGCAACTTTCGAAGAAAGTCGACAATTTTCCACCAGGGAAGAAAACATCCACAAATTTAATCATTTCCATGAGACCAAGTCGAATCACAGCAGCCTTTGTATTGTCGCCGAGACCTAAGCCATCGACAAATCCAGCACCGCAGGCTACAATATTTTTGAGAGCACCACAACATTCGACAGCATCTGTATCGTCAACGACGACTACTCGGAAGTAAGAAGTCTGAATAATATCTCTCAGAAGTGGTGCAATAGCTGCATCCTTACATCCTAAAAATGAAATGAGAAGAAGCAATTTAAAGAAATATCCATAGTTTGACCAATCATGTCTACATACATATGTGCTGTTATATATTTGACTTAAAAAATTGAGCTTCAATCTAACGTATTGAAGGGTTAGTGATCAGTGGAATTGTAGGTAATGCAACTATTCATCCTGGGTGCTTATTGAAGCACAATTTTGAGTCATTGAAACTTTAGATCGCTGTGTAGAAGTAAGTATGCGTGTATTATTTACGGACGAATCCAAAGTTTTGGGCAACTAGTCTTGATAGCAACGTGATAAGAAAAGTCGTTAACAGAATACGAATGACCTCGTTCAGATAATACCATGGTAAAGAAAAGAATTTCCCAGACTATTTTAACTAACGGACAATGGGAATTATAAGAATTTACCGCTGCTCGGTGAACAAGAATAAAGAAGTTTTGTTTGAGACAATATCTTCTCTCAGGGTATACGAACCAATTTTTTTTTTTATCAATACGAACAGAATCTTCATTTATGTATGTAAAAAACAGAAGACAGTATATCTGTTCAATATTTAAAACATGTGATAACATGGTCCATAAGTTCTTTTTTTGAGTGATAATGTTTTTACCCGTCCAATTTCAAAATAGCAACCATTTCGGTGAATGAATTTAGAATACGTATTACATGACCAACTTTTCACGAGTGAATCGCTAACCAAATATTGCACTGATTTATCTCCAACATTTTGCAGTGTGGTGACTTGACCAGAGTTCGAACGATTCAGTGTTATGGTGAGATAAACAGCTGATATTGTCCTTTTCTTTCTATTTATGAAGTGGTCATATGTCCTATGTATTCCTTTCTGTATTGTCAAAAAAGATTGAAAATGAATGAGTTTTTGAGCTATATTTAAACAAAAAAGAGATCTTTGAATGAGTTAATCTCAATGGTAACCAACAACTTCCCAATACGATGTATACTATTCTTTAGTATGAATAATTATCAAACGATTTTCTGCTACAGAGTTTTCATCTTTGAGCGTTATTCAGATGGGATTTTTTTTACTTTCAGCAAGCTTGCAAGAAATAGATGAAGATTGTATCCTATTATGAAGTGCAAGAAGTGTAGTACTTGAAAAGTTTGATCACTTTGCTAAATATAACTTTTACTTTTGAGAGGAGATTACATTCTTGCCACAGATTATTGTTCGAACGTTGCCTACGATTGCAATAAATATTTCTACTTAAAGTTGTAGAATAAATCGTTAGTAATAACGCAGTAATAACGTCAAGGATACGATATTTGATGGTGAAATTTAGGTGAAGGTATAGAATACGTTTTCTAACTACGGAAGAGTAAACAATTTGTTACTCACCGATTGTAGTTTCACAGAATTTTTCATCTGCAACTTCAGAAGCAAGATTTGCACCCATAAGTACTGATACCGGGATTTTCAATTCCTGGGCAATGATATGCGATATGAGTTCGATTCCACCACCTTGACGTTTGTCAAAACCCTGGAAGTACATACTGTAATAAGTTTATGTCATCGTCTTGATTTTGAACTATATTTGTAAAAAGAGAGCATTGATTTTTCACAACACACAACTGGTTTTAGAGATAAAACAATCAGACAAGAACAAAGAATAATTATCATAAAGTGGAAGTCATTGTGGTCGACAATTTAATTTTTTGGATGAAATAAACAGAAATAAGTATAGGTTGATTAAAGAGCATTTATTTGGTCACTGAACCTTTATTACGGGTCACCCAACATTGTGCAATACCTTGATCAGAGATAGTCCAACAGCGGTAGGTTTTATCTGTCCCAGCAGTGTACTACATATCCTATGGATAAATTGATGTGGCACGACGAAAATGAGGATGTCAGCATCGCGTGCTGCTTCAACTACATCGGGAACAGCAATCTATAAATCGAATACAGAATAACAATATACGCTGATTATTAATGAATAATGATTACTTAAACCCATGCAAAATTTCTTATTTAGAAAAACCTCCACATTGGATGGAGTGAAATCCTCAAAATTGTCGTGTTGAAAACGATTAATAGGATTATAAGAATGCTCATGAGGATTTAAGAAATCATAGATAGAAAGTATACCTACAAAGAATAGGAGAATTATATGCAACTTGACACTTACTCGATTAAGAGAACAACTTACAAATTCTTCTGTAACTTACAAATTCTTGTAGAATCGAAAATATTTGGTAGTTTATTGTTTATTTTCCATATAAGAAATAGCACGTAAATGATACATCAAAAATTTTATGGGAGATGAAGAAATGAGTTGTAGGAAAGACTATCATCAGTATTATGGACGTCAGTCTCAAAACATAATGCTCGAACAGAAAATAATTTTGATACTGTTTTTTTTATAACTTGCCCTCTAAAATAAATATTTTTACCAAATTGCTCGGACAAAGATCAAACGCCAATTGATCTATGATTGCCAAGTGAGGGCCAATCAATTTACATTCAATAAATCATAAAGTGAAGCTCATTTTATCACGTAGCATGGTATTAGAAACTTTCCGTTCCATTTCGGAAAAAAACTTATTGATCGTGGACATTTCATTTCTTCAGTTGCGACTATTAACTGGGACGTAATCGGTTTTGTGGCACACGTGTCTTATCTATCTATATCAGACTGTTATTCATATTACACTCTGTCACACAACTGTTAATACAATTATACAACTGTGTGCACGTGCATTCAACGCTTATCAAGACAATAAGACAATACTATCAAGATATCAGCATAATTCGGAATATTATCAATATTATGTCATTTCATGATATTTACTGCCACCCAAAATTCGTTTATATAGCGATGGTGAAAAGTTCGACTGCATAACAATAACTGCACTACCTCTACATTAAATTCCAAAGTTGATATTATTTTTCAATTTTATGATGATATATTTTTGAAAAGACATGGTCAGCTTTTCAATCAGACGTGTTATTGGCAGTTCAAGATAAAGTATTCGCTATATCTCTGTCAGATAATGATATTCAACACCTCATCCATTTAGAATTTTTAATCACAATGACTTCTTAGACAGGACAACAGACATGGTAATCACGTAACATTTATCTCTTTAACCTTGAGCAAACATGTTTAAGTATCCTTTGTCGATTGAAGACGATAATTGAAGACGATAATTTTCTGAACATAAACAACGTTTTCTCAAAACGAATCCACGAGTGAACTTGATCAATAAAGAACAAATAGCGCAAACTATCGCAACACAGCAGAATACCTGAAATGAAATGTGATAAATACGTGTCAGATAAGTTGTCAAACATGATGCATTCAGTAAAGGCTGAGCAAATATTTTCGTCAAATTTTATCTGTTCGTTTGGAATTTTTGTACTTATGGAAAAAGGAATGTCTCACAGGACACTCGATTTATTTCTTGTTCAACGTCCTCTAATTATCAAACTTTGATGAGTAGTAAAGAAAATTACTGTTTAATTGATACTCTATTACTTAACAAGTGAAATGCACTAAATATATTATGCATAAAACTTTTTTTGTGTAATAATGCAAATTAAATAAATTTCAATAGATATTTGAATCAATTCGAAATATTAAGCTTCACTATTAGAATTGAGTACGTTAAAAAATGCAGTTAATGTAAGTGCTTACGTGAAAACTTTGTTACTGCAAATTCCTTAGGCATAATTTATTCGGAAACTGACATTGTGAGATATTGTCATCATAAAATGAGAGATTGATGTCTTTTTCTATCATATTTTCACATTATATTCATATGTTTGTTCACAATGAAAATCAGCAAGAAAACATTTCCATTTACTATGTTGTCAAAAAAATTATGTATTCTTACCCTCCATAGCACTATAGAATATTTTTAAGAAATTACTATACAGAAAATATTGCAATATCAAAACACACTTTGGATCCAACTGTCATTTTTAGTCTACCTTGTTAGCTCTTCATCGTCATGGAATTTATAAAATGGTATTGAGACTGCTGTATTGTGCAAGATATTTTTAAATAATAGGTTTTAGATAAATAAAAGCAATAGTTCGCTACCAAGCCATCATTGCTGAATGAGTGCAGGCCTGTGCTGATATGAAGAACGAATATGGCCATTATTCAAACCCTGAGTCCATTATTGATTTCATAATTATTTACATTCGGTTATTTTTTATTTATTCATTTCTGTTATTCCCAAAGAATATATCATGATTTACATACGTGAATCCAATATTTATAATTCGTCGATAGCTGTTTATTTTTCTTTGAATTCCAGAATAAACATCTGACAAAAAATTCGCCAAAATGTGTGACAAGTGATATTCTTCATGATTATTTTCAAAGAGACTAATAATTTATACAATATAATAACCATCTAAAGAGAAACTGCGAACACTACGTACTATGCAATTAAATGCACCGCATGTTCTGGTATAAAATAATATGAACATTTTATTTCTTACCAAATTTTTGTTTAAAAATGTAGTTGCAACGTACTAAAGAATAATTGTAATATCATAGATAAAGTGACCCAATTTCTATAGCGCTATAACAGATAATTATTGAATATTTGATAGCCTTATGATTTAAATAGAAATTTCTCAAATCATACTTCTAAAATGTATGGTCCATTTAGCACGATGCAAACCACAGTATAACGCAACGATAAAATATCAATTATTACACCTAGCCTAAGGAAATCAAACTATATTGTGAAGAAATGTGACGTTTTACACAACGACCAAATTGAAAAGACTTACCACATTTGCAGGAAGTGTATGCCCGGGTAGATATTTAACGTTCTCGTGTGTTTCATTAATAATTTCAGTCAGTTTCTTGCCATTTATGATTTCTTCATAAACATACATCGTTACGCGATCCTCGAAATGTGAAAGTTCCTTAGCATTGTTACCAACAATCTTAGCTATGGCTGAGCCCCTGGGTCAAAAAATCAAATCATACCATTGAAATATTTTCCTCGAAATAAGAGTCCTTTATCATTTATTTCCTGTGCGATAACAGCAATCAAAACGGTATGGAATTGAACGAATGTTAGTAAAAGATATCCAATATCTACGAGTTCATTTGAAATTTTCATTTCAAAGCAAATCTTACTGGTAACAATATACAGATGCCAGTAACATCATAGAAGATTATACGCGTATATGCTATATTTAAGCACAAATTTATTTATTTTTGTCTACTTGTTTTATTAACAAATTACTTGAATCAGAATTTGTTCCACTATGTTTGCATCGTATCATTTTAATGATGCATATTACAAAGCAGTACAAATTCAGTATGAACAATTTATCAGGATCAAAGATATTTCTCAATAAAAGATAAGTAATACCAATATACTTCACTATAAATACTCGACAGAAAAACAGTCGATTTGCAGTGTCAACATATTCCATCTATTTAAAAATGTTAAAAAAACAGGTTCCGACACATATGCACCTGCCACTTCATAAATTGTGAAATGTAGAAAAATAGACACTGAAATTCCAATTCATGTACATGGTAGATTTGGAAAAACAATGGGCCATGGCAATTTATTCGATACGTAGTACATTTATAATACATCGCAGCCAATTATATAAAGCAGGTGTTCAATAATAAGAGAAAGATTGACACGAAATGACATACACGCATTGTGGCCTTGGACTAATAGCTATATGACATAGCGATATTGAACGATACTGAAGTTAGAATATATACATTAAAATTACTGTCAAATCACGATACGTTAACATTTTTCAAAATCTATCGGAACTCACCAATTGCCAGAACCAATTATGCACACACGTTGTTTCGATGCCATTGTTGCGTTATCGTGGAAGGAAACGTAAAAGTGTGATGTGTAAAATACTTTGCAAGTATATGAGAAGAGTATCCTTTTCGAACAAGTTTATTGTAGACACAATATACTGTGCGATTTGTAACTGAGCAAACTAGTGATCAACCAGCGCTATCGGTAGTCGACTATGTTTGCCTGAACGAAGTCGAATTCTGTGGCGCTAGCGGAGGCCACCGTCGAATATAAGTACACGCTTGGAATTGCTAGGAGTGGGGATACAATCTCTTATCGTTGTGAGAGCATAGGTCGAAAAAGTGTTCCCAATAAGCGAGGCACAGCGATCGCAAACGTCGATTTATTTCTTCTATAAGGGCAGCCTTTGAGAGCCGTCGGGCGAACAGGCGTGCGAGAGATAGTGAGAATAAATCTACATCCTTGCTCTCTATCAACGAGAGCTTATTGGTGGGCTCATGCCTCATTGGCTGGTGCAGATCCGCCATATTGTGCAGAGCGAATATTAAAAGTCGGTTCTCCGATACTGGAATAAGTATCGAAGCTTTTCGTTCTGAATGAGCATAATGGCTCAAAATCGTCAAGTGTAATCACTCGTCAACAGTCTGAAACAATTTGGAGCAGAAGAATATGACATTCGTATTACAGAGATCAAGAGCCGATAGGGACACGATGTTTCATTATAAAGGGAACGTAGTGTGTCAACGGGACCAACGATACTTTCATACAATAAATTTAATATTGGGTAACGATAAAAATAATTAACGATAACATGAAGTTAATTATTTTTTTCCAAGAAATATGTTCTTTCTCTCAATATTTGGAAATGTACGATAATTTTGGCTTGGGTACGATAATTGTACGTCCGTGATACGCTCAGCGCCACCTTTGAAGTTGGCAACGCTACTCGAGCATTTCAGAACGGCTCGTGTGAATCCGTTTGTACACGAGTGCCGTTTCAGAACGCAGCCCTACTTTACCAACGCAGTTAATCGTACGCGCCATAACCATAACACGTGTTGGGTACTACGGGTACTACTTACGCGCTAACTTACAAACGAATTACCGAATTTAGTTTACATGAGCTCTTTCAAATGATCGTTCAATAATTCACAAATCTAACGAGAAATGACAACTCGCTATATAAGTTGTGCGTGCAATACATCACCACATTCGGTGGACTGGGGTACGAATGGTTTAATATGCTATGGAGCTTGTCACGCAGTAGTCGTATATGATCCGAACGCTTCGAAGACTGGCAAAGTCTTGTTTACGTTCAGTGAACAGTCTGGCACTGTTTTTAAAGTGCAATGGATTCGAATGGTCCACAACGAACCAGAGTTGGAATTTATATCTGCATCTAGCGATAATACTGTTATAATTTGGAGTAAGGTTAATGATAGTTTCATACCAACATCCACTATAAAAGAGACCAACGTCTTAACGATAGCTACAGCCCGATATGTTTGTAAAGAAGATCAGGTGGGAACTTCCCAAAGAAAGTTATGTATCGTTTGTACTGGAAATATTAACGATCAATTTAAAATTTGGCAACGGGATACAGCTGGCGATATAAGTTGTATTCAAACTATTGAATTCGGAAGGAAATTACCTATTGAAGCTAGCATATGGTTTCTGCCTGGTATGGAGATTCCATGTATTGCTATAGCCATGGATGATTCGACCATTCAGCTATTTTCTCAGGATTTGAACCATTCGCATGTAATGCACTTTATTCATGTTAAGAATTTGATTGGACACGAGGATTGGGTACGGTGCTTAGATTTTACAAATGATGACATCGGAGATGTTCTATTAGCTAGTGGTTCTCAAGACAATGTTATCCGATTATGGAGATTGTATTTGGACAATGAAGAAATGATAGGCGATACTTTGAGACAAAAAAAATTACAGTTCTCGGTCAATAGACGAGCGTACAATGTTGCTGTGGAGTCTGTTTTAATAAGTCACGAAGGCTGGATCTTTGGAGTCAATTGGCATCCTCCTATATTTACGGGTGAAACGCGTCATCAACCAATGAAGCTTTTATCATGTTCATTAGACAAGACCATGATTGTATGGGAACCAAACCCAGCGACTGGAATATGGCTTGAATGTGTAAGAGTGGGGGAAGTGGGAGGAAACTCTTTGGGATTTTACGGATGTAAGTTTGGACCAAATGGCAAATCTCTGATGGCTCATGGTTATCAAGGCTCATTTCACATTTGGGAAGAAGTGTCAGAAAATCGAAGTTGGACTCCTAGATCTGCGCCTAGTGGACACTACTCGGCAGTAAGCGATCTCTGCTGGGATCTGCAAGGGAGATTTTTAATGACTACTGGGTTAGATCAAACTACAAGAATCCATGCGCCCTGGGAACAAGAATTTGGAAATACATGGCATGAAATTGGTCGACCGCAAGTACATGGACATAATATCTTTTGCTTAGCAATGTTAACACCATACATGTTTGCTTCGGGAGCAGAGGAAAAAGTTATTCGAACATTTACCGCCCCAGCAACATTTGTCAATTATTTGAAGAAAATATCTAATGCAAATGATTGCTCTGATTTTACACCTGAGAGTGCCTCAGTTCCAGCTCTTGGATTGTCGAATAAAGCGTTATTCGAAGGCCAAATTTCTTCTGGTGAAAATCTTTACACGGGAAATGCCAAGGACTTAAACTTTGATAAACCGCCAACAGAGGAAGAGTTGTTACAGCATACTTTGTGGCCTGAACTGCAAAAACTTTACGGACATGGTTACGAAATATTCGCGATTGCTGTTAAACCTGGTGGAGCCCTCCTGGCAAGTGCCTGTAAATCTTCATCGGTAGAACATTCAGCTATCATCTTATGGGATACACAAGAGTGGAAACCATTACAAAAATTGGTTTTCCATCAGCTGACGGTAACTCAATTAGCATTTTCGGGAAATGGAATATACCTCTTATCAGTATCAAGAGATCGGAGATGGGCTTTGTTTAGTCAGAATGAAAATGGTTATGATCTAATTGCGACAAGTGCAAAAGACACCTTTCACAAGCGAATAATTTGGTGCTGTGCTTGGACAGATGATTGTAAATATTTTGCAACTGGATCGCGAGATGCTAAAGTTGGTATTTGGAGTCCAACGACGCTCGCAGTTAATGAAAAATTCCCAGTTGCAAGTCTGAAATTGCTAAACGTATCGATAACTTCACTTGCGTTCAGTCAACTCAGCAGAATACCAAATTCATATGTACTAGCGATTGGTTTTGAAACTGGGATTATAGATATTTATATACTGATCATCGAAGAAGCCTTTCCGATTTGGACAAAATTTCAATCACTAGATAGATCAATTGCTCATCATCTAACAGTGAAAAGATTATCATTCAGACCACGTTCTGAAATCACTAAACGCAATACCCTACAACTTGCAAGTTGTGGACTGGATCACATGGTGAAGATTTATGAATTTGATTTACAGGCACTTGAACATTATTAATTGCTGCACATAATAAATGACATGAATTTATGTAAATATACCGTGTTTTTCATTAGTGCGTACCAAACGATGATAGTTGTTCCGCTTTCGATGACCAAAAACTGCAATCAACTACACACTCATACACGCCGATATGAAATCAATTGCAACTGTCGTAGATGTGATCTGAGGGTAACGTTCCGTCCACCAGCGTCGCAGGTAGCTTGATACTCAGGAGGGAAGTTAGTTGAATATAGCAGAGCATAATTCGTATTTCGAAAATGATCATTGGAAAACACGCATTGTATCAAAACATAAGTGAATTATCGATATTAATGAATATAGTGAAATATTAATGAATAAAAATATGAAATAAGTAATACCGTTAATACATTTTTATCAAAAATGATGCAGGTATCCAAAGTTGGAAATAATTGCTAATTCATACAATCATATCGAACGAATTGATACAAAGAATTTGAACGCTCTGCAATATTCATTATGAAAAAGTAATAAAAATCATTCCCGTGTTATATTTTTAATCACAACAGCGGACGTAGAGATTTTTACTTCGTGGCGATATCCGTTGGTCCATTTTCGTCACAGTCTTAGACAGTGTGCGTCTAGTCTAGTCTTGGATAGAATGCGTTTAGTCTAGCACTCTAGTCTTGGATACAGATCTTACAACGCGATAGAATTTCCAGATCTGAAGGCATTTTGGTGTCGCTACTATCGAAGGGTGTTCGTTTGAAAGTAGGGTCAAGTGAGGGCAACTACGCCGCGTACACTCGCAATCATTAATGCCTGGTAAAGGAATTTGTAAGTTTCTCTCTGCTCCCATATGGCAGAACTGGAAGCATCAAGAATGTGGATATAGAGTGGTTACGACTTACAAATCCCTTTACCAGGCATTAATGATAGCGATTGTACTTGTACTACGCACGAGCTACTACTGCCGTCTCTGTGCACATAACACTTCTCGAGTGCAGCGCCCCTGGCGACTTTAAGCTGAACTATGATATACTGCATCACTGCGAGAGCCATCTGAGTCACGAGTCCTGTATGTAAGACCGGGGTTTTCTGCGTCGAGTTACAAGGTCAAAACTTGTTGCTTTGCAGTTCATTGCAGTTGTACGTTGACGGATGTTGAAGTCTGATGCGTATCATATTTCTAGTTTATTTAGTTGATAATATGGTCGATTGAATGAATGGTGCCGCGAATTTAGAGTGACTGACAATAAAATGAAAAGTCCGCTTTTCGTACTAATCACATCAGTGGAATAAGATTTCAAAGTAACGTTCAACGGATTGTATGAATTCCGGAACAGAAAGTGGTTATTCGTAACAAACACATAAGCAATAAGGTTATAGCTAAGTGGCCAGGGTAATGTGTTACGGGCTCTTGATTCTAAATCATATCACCAGTATAAATGAATGATATGTTGTAATATTTTTCCACGTTTTATTCAAATGTCAAACCAGTGGTATTGATACTTAACCTAAAAAAAGTGAACAAATAAACGATAAGCAATGGATCAAATGTTACCCAGCCCTGGGTTCAGTATTCCCAGTATTGGGACACCGTTACATCAACCGGAGGAAGATCAACAAATTTTACCAAATGCTCTCCACCAACAACAACAGCAAATCCAACAAAATCATCAATTACAACAAATGCATCCAATTGGCTCGAATATTCATGGAATGCCTATACTAGCAACGCCTCACAAAACTATGCACACATATACAACATCGTTCGCGACTCCGCAAAGTCTCATGCAGCCGCAAACTCCGGTAACTATAATATAAGCGATGTTGCGAAATGAAATCTTGAAATATTTCGGTACTATAGAAACATTTTCATTATTTCGATTTTTTGTATGGTTGTCGTGTCGATTTTCAGCAAAATATGATGTCGCCTATGGTCCAACCGCCGAGTCAAATAGCTCCACCATCGATAGGCCCTTCCACACCTGGACCTATGACGCCGATGACGCCTGCGTCGGCTGATCCTGGGATTTTACCGCAATTACAGTACGCCAGAGTAACCGCTTCTTCAACAACTATGCTTATGAGATATTATCTCCATGTTCATTTTGAATATTCGCTCATCTTAATCTGTGGAGCAGAAATAACTTTTGGACAAAATGTTGTAGAGTTATGTATTTTACGTTTTGGTCAATGAAAATATCTTATTTCATAGGAACATCGTATCTACAGTGAATTTGAACTGCAAACTGGATTTGAAAAAAATTGCATTGCATGCGAGAAATGCTGAATATAACCCTAAGCGGTTTGCTGCAGTAATAATGAGAATTCGAGAACCAAGAACAACAGCTTTAATATTTAGTAGTGGAAAAATGGTATGCACAGGTGCTAAAAGCGAAGAGGATTCACGGCTTGCTGCTAGAAAATATGCTCGAATTATACAAAAGCTTGGATTCCCGGTAAGAATAGGCCTCAATTTTACAATACTATTGCTAAAAATGTCGTTAAGTCATTATATAAAAAAGTTGGCAACATCCTTGCTGTTCGTCAGCTTGAAATATAATGACTTGTATGCATCATTTTGTAAAATTTTCTTTTATTATACACTGAGCATGTGGTTGCAACTCGCGCTCAGTCTGTATTATATTCACGAAAATACAATATGATGTTTTCTTGACTCTACTCCGGGTGCAATGTGAACTGCATTCTTGGAATTAATAAATGTTTCTAATTTCTAAAACTCGGCGTCATTTTCGATCCATCAAACGGACCAACATCTTCCAGTAATGAAATGGAACAGTAGTATAATTCACTTTCTACCATCCCAATCTGGTATACACTAATTCATAGTTGATGTATTTATCTTGCATTGACACCTCTACATTAGACCACCTTTTGATTACTTCACTCATCACTGTATTTTATCTGATAATTAAACGCTAAGATGAGAATATCCAAAGCAAAATCCACGTCTGAAGTTATTATGCTATCAACAGGCAAAATTTTTGGATTTCAAAATTCAAAATATGGTTGGCAGCTGTGATGTAAAGTTTCCAATTCGGTTAGAAGGTCTGGTATTAACTCATGGTCAGTTCTCTTCCTACGAACCAGAGTTGTTTCCTGGTCTGATATACCGAATGGTGAAGCCTCGCATTGTCTTACTAATATTTGTCTCTGGAAAAGTGGTGTTAACCGGTGCGTACCAGGCACTATTCATATACCAAACGTTATTATATCACTTACAGATTGACAATTGCTGTATTTTTTTTAGGTGCCAAAGTACGACAAGAAATTTATGAAGCTTTTGACAACATATATCCCATCCTCAAGAGTTTCAAGAAACAATGATCAAATTACGCAACGATACCACTTCATGACATTTCGTACTGCAGCTGTGCAATAGTGTAGTATCGATATTTGACATAAATTTTCTTTCTATAAGATTTTTGTTCATATTAGTTTTACGAACTAATATGATGCCATAGTCATCAGCTTGCAAATTATAAATCTCGAACAGGTAATTCGTGGTTCAAAACTTTTTTCGACGTCTAAATTTTCCTCTGTTGTATCTTCCATATGAAGTTCCTGATTGACCCGTGCGCGGGTAGTCCACCCCTTGATCTTAGAAACATGAAATTCGAGGAGTTTTATCGACAACGTTAACGTTAATGTCTACAGAAGAGATTCTTTAATATTAGTTACGTCAGGGTAGTGAAAGGGGGTAAATTAAAATTTGGTGCATTCTGTAATGTCACTTAAACCTGATAATATATAGACCTGATCATTGTTTACAAAAGTATTTCTCGCATGTGTTCGAGAATATAATTTGACATAGTGAACCTCTAATAAAGAAAAAAACCGAATTTGTAGGCAAATTTTGAAAGTTTCTTTTTCATCTCATTTCTTGAATCAGAACACTCTATGGGTGTACAAGTGTCTTGAAAATTTCTCAGAAGCGTTTTAATGATTGTTAAAAACATTGAACTTAATGGAGTAAATATGAAAATGGGTAAGAGTTTACAATTATCAATTCTGTTTGCAGCAGTGTTGATATTTAAATCTTCAGTTTTCTCGAACATGGCAATTGAGTGTTTTGATATTTACAATGGGAAGATAGTATCTCATACTGCTGATTCTGTTATCACAGGAGATGGAGTCTGCTTGGCCGTTACCTATACCGTGTCCGACGCCAAATTAATAATTAAAGTTGCATTGGGTCGATTGCAAGACACGTGATGGACAACCGAAGAAAATTTACAATTTTCGACAACAGCACCAAGACGATTTCTTAAGCTCCGGAGGGTAGCTTTACTTATGATTCTTTGATGATCGGACTTGTTTGTTACTGAATCCTGTAATCACAGTTAAACATGAACGTTATACTCAGCGTTAGACGCTCATTATTGCTAGCGTTACCGTCGAAAGAATAAGAACAACATTCCTGTATTGTAATTTAGGTTTAAGTAGTCATAATATGCGAGTGAGTTTAGTCGCGTGCATTCAGTCAGTCTTCCATTATATGGTTGAGTATTTTCCCAATGATTGTATTTGGATTTATAGAAAGGTACCTCATATTTTATACTGCCTCAATTGGATTAACAATTTAACAGCACTATTAGAAATAATAGTGTACAAAAAAAATTCACCAACTTTTAGGATTTGTAATTATGTCAAAATTGGTTCGGTACAACAAACTGGTTGATTTCGATTGCATCGAGTGCCTCCGTCTGACGAGAACTGAATCCATGGTTATTGAATTATTGACCATTTTTTATATTGAACAATAGAATGGAAGATTTTTTCATTTCATATGCAAGAGTAGTCATTTCTTATGCAAGTGAATTAACTCCTCACATTTTTTAAAAATTCATTTAATATTTATCACTACGACTTTGATTCTTCAAAAATCTATTTGTGTAATATGTAAATACATGTAAATAAATTTTGTTAATATCGTTAATGAATTCGATTTTAATGTACTAAAAACTGTTCGAAATGTTTTGTTTTTCTTAAAGTAAAATCCAGAATTTTAGTGTTTTAACAGCCACTGTTCCCAAGTGGTGGTAGAGGAAAAAGACGCATATAGATCAACAAGACCCCCAATAACGATTGATTTTTTGGGAATCGCTGTAGGTAGTTATATTTATCATTGCACATGCCTCATTGCTTAGACTGTTATATTCTCGTCTCACAACAGCAGTTATCAAATGCAGAATTTGTTGTTACGACTCTTGGACTACCAGAGAAGATCAAGATAGATTTTTGTATACAATGCGAAGATTTTATGCTGTTTCACGAATTTTTCTTTGCAGGAAAGAATGTCATGAAATATGCACTCGTGAACCATGAATTTGGGAATTAGTAAAAAGAGTGTGTGCACAACGTAATCCGATCGCATCGACCAACTTCGATGGGGCAACCATCAAAATACCTCCTTTTCGCACTGGTTGCATAAATCACTATTTCTACTTATGCGCATCATTGGTGTTATCTCATTTATTCATTTCACTCGGGCATACAAACTCGTATCGCAGATTTATCATAAACTAGATGACTTCTGATAGTCTTGATATCTTAGCATAAAAGATTCTTGGAGAGTTTAGTACGGATCATGCAAAGCCTACCTAATCATTTTCGATTGTATAACGATAAAGGCGGCGCGTTTTCGTGCCAAGCATGGTACAATATTATGTATGACACGATTTGAGTCAACATACTTGTACATACATTGTATTTTCATAAAATCTGAGAGTTTGTTAAATATGTGAATTATGGCGCTTCGGTTCAGACTCAGTTTTTTTTTCAGTGCACAGATGGAATATTACTCTAAACATGTTAAAATGAATTGTCACCTAACATTGAATTCTTACTTTTAATCTTTAGAACTCGCTAAATCGATTTGAAAATTTCCCGTTTGATCATCAATGTAAACCGTATCCCCGGTAAAAAAACTTCAAACTCGATTTTTTTGCCAAATCTCACGTTTTTTTCTATTTTTCTCGTGAACCATCATACTTCGCAGGAAGATTATATCAGTTCTTTTTTGTAGAGAATTTAACTTTTCACAGAAAAGATGAATTGAGCCCAAACCGTAGAGCTAAGAGTTCCCGAGATAAATCCAATTTAACATCCGTAAATTTAGAATATTCCTAGAGATGTTTTATCTAGAATTTGTACTTTCTAATGCAATTATAGTTAAAAAAAATTATGACTGTATTACCAATAAAAAATTAATCGTAATGATAATAATAATAATAATAATAATAATCATAATAGGCATAATAATAATATTGAACATAGTGATCATTGAAGAAAATTACTTTTTCTACAAAACAGACTCGTACAATCTTGCTGTAAAGTCGATGGTTCATGAGAAGAAATGAAAAGATGAAATTTGGTGAAAAATTGAGTTTAAGATATTTACAGTGAACACGGTTCACAAAACGTAAAACAGCTATAGACGCTTTCAAAAAGCAAAGATTCCTTTACAATTTCCAACTATGACCGATCGAATAACGTGAAATGCTACGCAGTATTAGATAATTGAAAAAAAATAATTAAGATTTAAGTGTTAATCAAACAGGAAAAGTTCAAATTCATTTAGAGAGTTCCAAAAATTAAAATTAAGAGCTCATGTTTGGTGACAATTCTTCTAACATGTTTAGAGTAATATTCCTTTTGTGCGCCAAAAAAAAAAACTGAATCGTCTGAAGCCAAACACCATAATGTGAATTCAACATTTTTGACAAGAAAAAAGGTCGGTTATTACATACGTAAATGCTCTTCCTTTCCGCGGACTTCGCAACATCGTGGAAAGGTATTGGAAAATGCTACACTGGTTAAAAACGCTCCTTTCACAAACAAACGTTTATCGAGTACGGTGGTCGAACAGCGGAAATTAGCTCAGAATGTAATATTCAAGGAACCATAAAAAATTCGTTACAAAACGGATACCATGTTTCATGAATTTTGTATGATTTTAACATTCACGGAGCTGCTTAAGCATACCATTATTGTCAATAGAACTCCAATCACTTATTTTATCGTGCAGGGAGTTAATTTAACAATTTAAACAAATACAATATTTGTTGATAAGTAAAATTATGTATTTGTATATTTTACGCTTGTGTCAATTTGTTAATTAATTACGTTTTCTTAAACAGAATCCTGAAGCAAGCGGAAAAATGTTTCATTAGACAGTTTTATCTGCTATATATGTTGTTGTTTTTTTAGGAAAATAGTTAAAACCTTTTATCATATTTGAAAATTTCGCAAGAGTTCTTTCTATCGTTTTGCAGTCTGGCAAGATGTATAAATTATACTTATGATAGATCAAATTATACAACAATTATTTTTCAGTAACAAAGAGAAAATTTCATAAAGTAGCTGTACACCTATAATATATAGTTTTCATTAATCTCGATATCCGAGACACCGCGTATAAAGAGTTCTAGTATATTGATCAGACATAAAAATCCTAAAGAAACGTTCGATTATTGTTCTAGTTAGCAACAAATTCCTTTATATTCAAAACAAACATAATTTTTTGTTTTGTTTTAATACTTTAAATTTTAATATTTTGTGTGGGTCAGTGGCAGTTCATTGCAGTACGATAATCTAATTTACTAACTTCTATTAATTAATTATGAACAATGGTGAAGACATTTCTCCAAATTTAATCGCATTTTTCTTAATGATCTTAGATCAACGACGAGGAGCTGAATGTTCACAATACTTTATTAGTTCCAGTCACTAATAACATTACTCAGAAAACAATCGTTCGATCGTAAAACCGCACTGGAACTACTCATATTAATTTTCCATTTCCGTAAATCAAAAACTGATATTTTGTTCAAGAAATTCTCTATAAAATGTTCAAATTTTCATCCTTTAGCTTACTTTACCAATGTTTATCCACAAAGATATGCTCCAACGCAATGAGCAGTATGACTTTTTACAATGATTTAATGAAGAAACAAAATTCACAAAGCCTGTTTTAGACTCATCTATAAGTGCTTGTATCATGGTGCAAGCTCAAAAATAATCACTCAAGAAAGTACATTTGTAATGTTATTTGAACTATCATCTATAGACTGATTTAGCACCTACACAAATCTGATGCCTAATTTTCTTACGATCATTCGAAGTTAATGCTTTCAATAAAGAATAATATATAAATACGATATTACTAGTATATACAGGGTTTATAACCTCATGTGTCCAGAATGGGAGGGACTTAGTCGATGCGAAGCCGCACCCTTATAGCCATCGAACGTGCATTAGATTTTCGTAGACCGAAATTCTCACGAGAATAGAAGATATAACAAGAAAAAAATGTCAACAACGATTTAATGTGCTTGTTAAGTTGCCTTCGCGTCGTATAAGTCCCTCCCACTCTGGACACGTGAGGTGATACACCCTGTACCTATATGAAAAAGTGCCAAAATTGCTATAATAAAACAAACAATATTTTGAAAAAAGACAAAATTCTATACTCTTTTTCCACCTCAAAAATCAAATTGCATAAGACATTACGAAGAATATTTATGTCAAACTGTGAGGGGGACAATCGTAATGAGATGCCACGATTTTAGTCGCGAATAGTGCCAAAGCAAAATTTGATAAAATACAATATTGCTCCCGTTTTAGGAATTTCTTACGCGACTGTGGACATGCACCGCATACTGAATTTTGGTCTTATTATATGATTTTTCAATTTTGGTACAATCATTTCTCAGCTGGTTTATTTCTATTAATTGATTTAGTTTGTAACACAGCAGTATCTTGCGGAAACTTAACATACTCATTACATAGGCGACTTTTTTCTAACGAATAATAGTATTCAGGCAAGACAGTGTGAAACTTTTACGCTTTCATTGCAAAAGAAACAGTTACAAATCAGCACCGGATTAACCTAGGGCCTAGATGGGTCCAGATAAGGCCTAGATAGCTGCCCCAAGCTCCAGAGGTCCGATAGGCCCCTTGTCTTAGCCCAGAAACAAAATAAAATAACATAAACAACTACCAATTTTATGAATGTGAATAACAAGCAAAAAAACGTTTTCGGATCAAAATTTTACACGAATGTCATTTGATACGATTTTGGAAAAAACAACTTTCACGGGAATATTTTGAAGAGGCCCACTTATATAAGTGGGAGAAGAGTGTCTGTATTCTATTGATGCGTAATGAGCATCATACTTCTATTAATTTCCCGAGTTAATGATTTGGAGACATCGAACCCAGGAACGTTCAGGAAACAATTTATTTATCGAATAAATACGCAATACTAACGAATTTCGATGTATTATTTGCCGTGTTTCATGAAAATTACTTCTTTTTCTGCCCTTAAGTAGGCCCTTTCGAAAATTATCTCCAAACCCTGCGCAGTTTTAATCCGGCGCTATTACGGATGAACGTAACTATTAGTTCTAGAGTTTCTGTCGAAAGTTCATTCAATAATTATTTATAAAAATGTTTACATTCTGTAGAAGTTCATTTAAACAATATATCAGGTGACAACATTTTTGAAGATACTTGCATCAGAATATGTGACTCGCTTGATATATTCGTCGTCTAGTATGACATTTTTGTCAATTGTAGAAACAGCATAAGCAACTTGTTGGGTTACTCAGGATAAACAGCTTCTATTAGATGAACACTTCATAAATCAACGTTATTCAAGTTGGAAGATGAACAAGTTGGCAAATCAAGTGGTAAAAATGTGCCTATTGGTTGAACAGATGCACGCTGTTCGGCCAACTTAAGCATTTCCTCTCGCAATTTATTTAAAATTGCATGATTTGGCTGATTGAGTAAAGCTTTACCCTGTAGCAGCGTGATTTCTTGTTCTAATTGTTTTTTTTCTTTGAACGACTTGACGCTACGTGATCCATATAATCGTAATAGAGAACCCCACGATTGTATATGAGGATGTAATAGTTGTAGAATTGCTTGAGCTGCTCGCTGTTTACCATCCTTTTTATTACGACATACCTGTCATGACATCATTATAAATTACAAATATAGTAAGAGGAAAGTATCTTTCCATAGTAGAATTTTGTACATGGACTGGGTCTACTTACAACAGTTGCTTCGTGTTTACCAACGCGCATTGTAAATTCGTTTCGTTGTTGCTTTAATGTGTTCACAGAGTATTTAATCTGCATATCTTCAAGGCCAAAATTCCTCTGAAGGCACGTTATCAAAATCGCATGTGGCGAAGGTTCTGTAGTTTTAGCACAGAATTCTGCAACACGTGGATCCGTGATTGAAATTTCATCAAATAATGAAAGATCACCTTCCGTGGTAACATCAGTCGTTTTGATCGCTTTGCCGAAATAGGTATAACCAGTTTCACCCGAATCCTGTAAAATTTTATCACGCATCTCAGGAATTAGGATTTCCAGTGTTTTGCGAGCGGCGTCAGCTTTTGCTTGCTTCTTACTACTTCCAAAGCCACTGCCATATTCCATTTCACCGATACAAACCACTGCCGAATATGGAGTTGAAGCATTTTCTGTGCACGCATATAATTATGGTTAGTGAATTTCGCATAAATAAGAGTGATAAATCAGAATTGTACAGATCATTGTCAAATCGAAAAAATTACATACCTAATTCCTTGAATTTATAGGTTGGCTGTTTTTTCAGAGCGTGTTGAACGTATTCATGTAATATGCAAACATAACTTTTGCCCGATGGGTTCATAATCCAATGTTTCGGAGGCCTCTGTCCGCTGCTATCATCCGCGCCAGTATCGCTATTTTTCCCAGAACCTCCAACCCCGCTGACGGGGAATGTGATCAACTTTGTACCATCTGGTAATGTAGGACGTTCCAACTGTTTGGAATGTTTTTGATTTTTTGTAAACTTTCTACGCGCCGACCATGATCTGCAAAGTATTATCCCTCATATATTTTTGAACGCCCAAACAAGATTTTTTGGTAATGAAATTTTCATACTGAAATCTCATGACTTTGATGGCTTTGAAACGGAACAAAGATTTGCAATAATTTCTTAGTTGTTCACCATCCAAGGAATGTGCCGCTCTATTTTCTTGAATTGTCTCAATTTTAGCACTTGGTAAACTGGACTTTTCCATGGTAGGATCTTTTTCTCTTTCCAATTCTTTTTTTTTCAATTCTTCCTCTTCTTTTTGCAATGCCTTTCTGTACTGTAAACAAGGCACAGCACTTACAGGTACTTCGTGTTTTCTAACGCTGCCCGGGCCCAGGAAATATGGTTTGGCTAGTGTGCAGACCCGAGTTGGTTTATGTAAAAACAACGGTAATCCGCTGTTATGAGTCACCTGAACCCAGCCTTCCGGCAAAATGTCGAAGTGATTAGGTCTGATTTCTGTAAAAGACATGATTATTTAGTTTCAGCAAAATGTGTAACAAATCTAATTAACACTCCGTTACACGCGTATGTATCTAACAGATACATCGCCATGCATTTCTAAATGGCCATCAGATGGTGCATGTAATGGAGTGTTAAACGAACTAATTCTGCCAGTTTACAAACATTAGAAATTTTGAAAAAATATCAATAGTGAGTTTTGTAACCGAACGTAGTCTATTTCGAGAGAGTGAATTTGCAACAGTCTCATAAAGTAGCAAAAACTTTGAGGTACAACATAATGCCATGGGATACCTAATATCAATCTCTAACAAACCTTCTAAAACCAATTTCTCCTTTTCCTCGTATGGCAATCCGTCACCCTTTTTTTTAGTTTTACCCTTCAGATCTGCAGATAGACCTGCAAAATCATCTACGTTATTGTATATCCAGAATTTGTGTCATGCAATTTACTTGGAGTAAAAATCAGGGAAGTTGTAAACAGACCCTCCTCAAGCATAGCTTCAACTTCGTCATCTGGTACATCGGAATCAAAGTCCCCCATTGAATCGGCATCCGAATTAGAACGATCTTGATTCGAATGCAGTTCAGTATCATCCAGAATATCGAAATGCATCAAATTCTTGTCAATATCATGCGATCGATTATCAGTTTCAGAATCATAATTTTGATTATTTTCATGATTGTTTTGCAGATCTTGATTATTAGAATTCAAATAGTCATGCTTATTAAATTGACCATGATCGGTAGAATTCGAATCTGAATTGACTACATTTTCCATGCAGTGGTTTTTATCGGACATCTCTGCATTGGTGATATTTCGATATGGACATATGGATGATTCGGCAGTTGTCTGTTCAGAAATATTTTCACTCATATTTTCATCCATTTTCGCACGTTTGCATGGTCGCTCTTCATCAGCCATGATGACAATATTAATATATCCCTGAAATACTATGCACAAACCAAAAGGAATTACAGACACAAAGTCATGATACATAAAATATATTCACACAGTCATTGTTGCTTTGTTACCTGGCAAGAAATTTCAGCACATAGGATTTACAACATACGAGGAAGACTATTCAATTTTAATCAGATATTCTACACTTCGAGATAAAGTTTGTTGCACTCAATAATATTTATGTTTTATCATTGTAAATGTTATGAAATACTGCAATCAGCGTGTTATTTGGCTGCACCACTTTCACCAATGACACCAAAGTCCAATCAATTTGAAACCATTTCGTACGTGGCAACGAAAATTGGACATTTGCATTGATGTTAGCAGTTCAAAGCCGGGTATAAACATCCATAACAATTTGCTGCCAGTTTAAATTCGATGAGATGAATCAGAGCGTGGAAGTTGATCGTAGAGTTTGGAATTATTTCAGCTTTTCAGCTCCGAAGCTAGATTAGAGCGACAATATTAAAAAATTGCTTCCACTGCTAGCTGGAGCCAATTGCTGAGATTTATTTATTTGGGAAAGGAGAATCATTCATAACATAACAGATATTCTGGGAAATTCAACAAGGTATCTAAGAAATTAATGTTAAAAAAAAACAGATCACCGCATTGAGGTGTGTGAGATACTGAGAAAAAAAGAGTGGTTTGAAACAAAATGTAATAGGTATTCGGGATCGCGATTTGTCCCTTGAATCGAGATCTATTTTCGATCAGATTTCAAAGATGAGGAAAAATCGCATTACCTGTTTTCCGATTGTTGCTCTCCTATGTACTTAATTTTAACGGTGAAGTTAAGAAAAATGAACAACATTAATGCAATATTCTCTCTGGCATTCAACAATTTTTTTTACGTTTGCCAATTTTTGGAAACGAGACAGTTGAGGAGACTTACGAATCCTTCGATAACTTCCGACGAGTAGAAGTTGGGTTAAGGTAGGATGGAAATAGAGAAGGTATCCCTGTTAGATGGCGGTGTAATCTATTCGCTTCGTTTTACGACGACGTTCATTCGTGTTGGTGGCCATGCGCATTAGGTACACTATACTAGTGTACGGACGCTCTGATACATGTATACATACAGATTATATACGCTCTATATACGTAATATAAGTTCCATGTACGTATCATAGCATGCTAGGTAACATAATATGTAGTATGCTATGGTATGTATAGAACTGTATAGAACCTTCGAGCCTATACTACTAGAAGCAGCCTTCCAGTAGTGTCGCGCAAGAGAGATAGTAATGATAAATATGGGATGAATTTACATTGGCTCTCTTCATTGACCCCTTCTAAACCTTACAATTTTCGTGCAAAGGATTTTTTGATATTTTGTTCAACTTTGAAGATAATACACCCGGGAGAGTTAACGTTTAGCGCTTTCTAGCGAGAAAACAAAGGGTTATTAAAAAAAATTATTTCCACAAAGCATACGTATTTTCGTCTGGAAAATACGAATATGCAATGAAAAATAGGAAATTCAAATTTCCGTTTGAAAAATCAAAATTGATATTGATTTGCCCTAGAATCTAATTGTCAAGGTCAAATCTGATAAAACCATTAGATAACCAGGAAAAATGCTACAAGTTTTATATTGAATATTTTCTTTCTAAAACGCTTTCCTGCTGATATAATCCGCCGTACCGGGATGTTTCGAACACTTTGTATAACTGATAGACGATTGACGCTATTCTTAGATGCAAGGACATAGGGATAGTCCTATGTCCATGATTATTAAAAGACATTACTAAACAAGATATGTATACAACATGGCTAAAGAAGTTTTAATCGTAGGGTACGCAGTCCATGTGTCAATGCAACAACTTGTCAACTAGTTAAGGCATTTAAAGGAAACGAGCGTTATGCTAACTGGATAGCGCATCCCATGTTACTGTTTCGAAAACTGAGAATTGACCTATCAAAGATACACATAAATTTAAATCAGAATTATATTGATTTATTTCTTTCGAAAATAGATAATACAATATTTTACAAAATTGATTTGATAGAAGAACCTCGTAGATCCGATTCGATAAATTTATAATATTTGTCTATCACAGGTAGGACTCATTTGCATTTTCGTTAAATGCCCACTCATCTCAATCACACTCGATATTAAATATATAATGATTTTTGCAGCATAGTAATATAGTACCTGCACACTGCAAAAATAAATTATTCGAAATAGATAAATATGTAAAATAAAATATCTGTAAGATATTTTGAAAAAATAGGCGTTACGTGTATAATAGATAACAGTTATAAAAATTGATTTTTTTCTGGAATTGTGTAAAATACGAATTTTTCAATTAGCCGAAGCTCGCTTCTTGATTCAATTGACAAAGAGTGGAGAATAGATGAAAATATCGCTTGCTGTAATTTGGCACTACAAAATGCTAGAAATTTAAAATAGAATCGATTTAATCATTATGTGTAAATTAACCAACAAATACGATTTGTATTGTAAAATTACGAGACGATGATACGTGAAATATACAAAAAACAGATTAATGATAATACAAATATAATCATCAAACGCACTGTTTGTATTATACAAATATTCATTACCTGATTCTTATTACTATATCTAAAAAAAATTCTAGAATAATTTTATTGCAAAATTTAAATATTTATTTATATATTTAAATTAGGGTGGTTAAAAAAAGTAATACTTTTTTGTCCGATACTTTTTGTTAATATTTAATATAAAAATGAATGCTTACCAAATTTGAGCACTCTAGCGCAATTCGAAAAGGTTGTGAAAGTAATTTTTCTGGCTTATAGGTTGATAACGAACGAAAAGATATTGACATTTTTTTAAACACTCTACTCGAGCTGCTCCCCCTATAAACTCTCAAGTAAAATACTGCAGTTCTAAGGCCATATTATTTGTACTGAGAGGATTCTATTGATTGCCAAGTATTGAGGGAAAAAATACCAAGGCAAGAAATGAATAGTCGAACATCAGGAATAGATAATGAATTTTCGTCCATCCTATGTATCTATTACGGGCAAAGTCCGCAATGCAGGCATTGTCAACGATGCTCGGGCAATGCTTTGAGAATGCCCGGCATTGCCCGTAACATATTGATTTCGTGTGAAATTTGAAAGCAATGAATTGAACGAATCATCAGAGTTTCGAAAATGACAGAATGTGGAAGAATAAGTGTAATCTCAAGTTTATCTTATTTCTCGCTCCATTGTCATGTCTACTTGTTCATACAAGTGCAAATAACACGAGAATATTGAATAACAATTCTCAACATGATTTTATACTATTGCTCATTGCCTTCTCGGTTTTCACTTATTTAAAAATACAATTCTTATACGTTATTCTTACTGTGGAATAATTTTTCTCTTTCGTGTTTCCTATATATCTTGAGCCTGCCAAATACGTTGACTATTTGTAAAATTAGACAAAACAAACGATGACTATTCAGCGTCAGTAGCATCGTGGTCTACAGTGTTACATTTACTCGGCCCGCTACCATCCTTTGATCCGAAGCCATTAGCCATGCGATGATAATGAGGCTTCCAAGAACTTGACGCACGTGTGTAGTCCAAATGATCATATTCTAAATCTGCATTGTTCTGCTTTATCTCATCATAGAGATGCTCTGCCGTTCTTTTACTATCCATTTCGTCAATGCTATGGTAGACATTCACGTTCGGATTCCCGAGATCTGCGTCTCTATTTTTTAATGAAGATGTATGGTCGTAATGAATACCACAAGAGCCTGAAGAAAAAAATTGAGAATTGACAAATTACATTTTCTTTCATTAAATATTCTGACATCAGCTAAACGTCAAATGGCATCTAATGCAAAATGTAAAAATAGCAGTAACCTGCAGTCTCAATATTTGTGATTTATACCTTTGAAGCTGTCATCATCGTCGTCTCCGCATCCGGCGATCATAGGTCCCAGCTTAGCTCGTTCATTATTAACGTTTTTCATACCAAGATCGTTCCGGATTTGGACATTGTTTAACAATGTTGATGTTCCATCATCAGACTTTGTGGATCCTTGATATGAGTACACTGGATTGTCAAAGTGATTGCGATCTGTGAAGGCGATACGGGTTCTTAGAGTTTCCCTAATCCGTGGCGCAGTTCAAAAAGCTCTTTCTATCTACAGACTTGCGTTTGCTTACCAGGGGGTGTTACTGGTTCTGCTATGTAGTGCACATGATTGATTTCTGTTTTCAAATTTTTCACCCGATGTCTGTAATACATCAGTATTGTTAATATTATCGCAATGAATATTAATGCCACGCTAATTCCGGCCACCATGCTTCCGTAACCAGCATCTTCTTTTTCTTGTATATTCTGGGACAACAGCGAGGGTTCGTCACAATTCTCTCCTGTAATTGAATTAGCCCATATATATAATTGTTTAATTAAATGATGACGATCGTGGTACAAGATCCCGAAAATTGCTATATTTTTTGAGAAATTCAAGAAATTGCCGATGAAAGTTCAAGATCTGTAATACGTTGTTTTATTAAAACCAATGGAAGTTTTAAAGAAATTTCTCATTATCAACAAACCGTGGTAACCGTGTCGACATATGCATCCCTCTGCAGGGTGACACAAGAAATTGTCATTCTTGCATTCGCATGGTACCATACAATGGTCACCATAATACCCCTCGGGACAAACTGAAAAAATAGGTCATTCAACAAATGAATAAAGTTTTTAAATACAGACTTCGTGAAATAGATGTGAATATCGAAAGCATACTCACGTTCCGTACAGTGAGTTCCCATCCAACCTGGTGCGCATCTACAATGGCCATCATTTTGGCGGCACGTTCCTTCATTCTGACACTTGCAATGTTGCGTACAGTTAACACCATACATCCCCAATGAACATGGTGTTTGACAAGAATTGCCTTCCCAGCCAGGTAAACATTGACAAGCACCTAGGGTACAAATTTCCAAAATGATAAAATTCAACAAATGACTAAAATATGCGTACACATGCATTTTGCAGGCGTGTGATTATCTAACTGCTCGATTTCTCCAAATATTGAAATATCTTCATTAACAAAAATATCAAATATCTTAGTATTGGTTGTTCAAGAACATTTACCTGTTACGTGGTGGCAATCAGCTCCATTTTTACAGTGGCAGTAATTTGCACAATTCAGACCATAACGATCAGGTGGACAGGGATGTTCGCAGGTGATACCCAGATACCCAGGGCGACAGACATACTTTCCTGTGATGTGGTCACAGGTCATGTTACCTGAAAATAACGATGAGCTAATCAATTATAAACAGATTGCATTACAATTGCTTATGAATAATTCAACAAAAGTATCCAGCAGTGCGTGTATGATAGAATAACAATTTCTGATAAATAATCACAACAAGGGAACGGAGTACTTCTGAACAAGCACGTTGAACAACATATGCAGATTTTACAGCAAAAGCATACCATGCATTAGCAATCTAATAGATTAATATGTCAATGATTATTATGACTGACTGAATTTCTCACCTTTTTTTCTCAAGCATTATGTAAATTGGTTGATTACCAGTCATTACATGCGTCGAGTGAATGTTTATGACTATTATTTTTATCCCACTAGCGTTACTCTAACTATTGGCTTCACCAAATCTTACCATTAATATTCTTTTGGCACTTTTCTTTACAGCCGACGCCGTAATAGCCATTCTTGCAAGGTTCGGAACAGTTTGGGCCTTCCCAGCCTCTGGAGCAAACGCAAGCCCCCGTCTTGGGATCACAAGAACTATTGTTCATGCAGTTGCATGTTGAATGACAATCGTCACCAAACTGACCAACTGGACATTGCGTCTCGCATCGTACTCCTGCTTGATTAAATATAAGTCTAATAGTATGAAAATTCACACACGCAAAACATAGCAATGAGTAGATCAATTGAAACGAGTTTTACTTTCATGCAAGATAGAATGTTGCTCGGTGAAGTTTACGACAATACTATTTGCGTATTTGCGTATAAAAAAATAATTATACGATGAAACGTTTGAGAAAAATTGTAAAAGTCAATGACATAAAAATATTTGTACCTTACGAAATAAAGAAAAGTTTGTTTAGACTAATGTCAATAGACACACACCGTACTCAAATTTGTACGACGAAACCATATCGTAATCAACTTCAACTCACGTCGTGTTCACTGCTCTCCGGCATAACAAAATATTAGTTATTTCAAATATAATGTTCGAGTCACAATGTTATCCAATAATCAATAAAGGCTAAGCAGAAGTCGAATATATTGTATTTTCTCTGATTAACCAAAAAATATATACTGACTATAAAATTAACAAACCTTGCCAGCTATCTTTGCATCTACATCGTCCAGTTACCGGATCACAGCCTATACTATTGTCTTCATCGCAGTCGCAAACTTGATCGCAGTCATAACCAAATAATCCGTTGCGACATTTTTCACTGCAGAGTTGTCCGGTGAATCCAGCGGCACACGTGCATGTGCCTATGATTATACGTTATGCAAGGGTGCTAATGTGATCTCGAAGTAAAAATATAGCTACTTTTTAGTTGTAATGAGTAGTGCAATCCGAAAACTGGCAATGAAATTTTTCGTGCAATTTTATAATGTGAAATCATACATGTAACTACATACGAGAATGATTTCAAACCTTTTAACTGTGCCGTACAATTGTGGACTTGACGGTCTATCAAAACTGATTTGTATATATATTAACTCACACTCGTGCACAATAATATTAAAAATGAATAAATATTGTAATAGTAAATGAAATAGGAACTTGATTCTTCAAGCTCTCAAGGCTTTTTTTTAAATGCGGTTTTATCAATACAACAGATGAAATTGTATTCCATCCTTAGAGAAGTATTAGAAAGATCCTGAGTAAAGGTGTCATGTGTACAACACTACATCATATATTTGCATGAAACACTAATTGGTAAAAATTGTAAAATCTTACCGTTCTGTGGATTACAGGCAGCATTGTTAGCACATTTACATTGGTCGAGGCAGTCTTTACCATAAAACTTATCAGCGCATGGACGATCACACATTTGTCCATCCCATCCTAGCAAATTAAAGTGCAATAAAACTAAAATTCAAGCTAAAAGCAACGTCTCTTTCCAATTCTTTACTATAAACCATGAGAAAGCATTCGCAAACGAGGAGAAAACGAGTACACAGGTGACAAGTTACACAGAATATGCAGCAGCAATGACACATTAAACGTTTGAATTTTCAGGATGATTGTGGTGTTTGAAAGCTAAATACATGTGAAGTCTACTTTTGTTATTGGTTTTAGTGGTGGATGACAAACTGAGTAATAGTGCAGGTATCGTTGATTTTGCATCGATACTCATCTAAAATAGTAGTAGTAAATCCCTGATGAATTATCAGACAAGAGCAGATTATTTGAAAATCTATTTCAAGAGCTAATATTATTAGCTATGGTGTAATTAAAGCAAAGTATATGTAATGGCTCAAAGTTCAAAAAAATATGTCCCTGGCAAGTGAATGAATTTTCAATTAATTTATAACAGTTTCTGTGATTCAGAAGTCAAGTCCAGTATTAAAACTTGCAAACGCCACAAGTCGGGACAGAAAAGTTACTTTCATAATTTGAATTTCAAATAAGTATCCAAAAATTGTCTCCATTCGGTTTTTAGCTTTCGTCTAACTATATGTTATTACCGGATGAATCGTACCTGCAGTACAGTTACACTGTCCATTTTCAGGTGAGCAAGTAGCACCGTTTTTACAAGCACACTCCTGAGCACAATCTTCTCCAAATGTACCTTTTGGACATAATTCACTACAATCTTTGCCTCTGAATCCAGCGGCGCAGATACAAATTCCATCGACCGGCGAACAATGAGCGCTGTTCTTACAATTGCATTGCTTTAGACATCGTTTGCCATACGTATATACTGGGCAAGTTCGAACACATGTCAGGCCATCCCAACCAGCCTTACAAATACATTTTCCTGTCCATGGGTGACAGAGTTCCGTTTGATGGGAGTCGCAAGTACAAACCTAAGTCCCAATAGAAAACAGTAGTTAGCACATCTTCTACCTCGTCACAATTATTCATTACAAACAACCCCACGTCATTACCTGAGTGCAATTAGGTCCCCAAAGACCATCCACACATGCTCTGTCGCTGCAACGTTCACCTTTCCATCCAGGTTGGCAGAGGCAAGAACCATCGATCGACGAACAAGTTGCACCGTTTTCACATGTACAGTTATTCGCACAGTTGATGCCGTATTTGCCATCTGGACAAGTTTCTATACACTGAATATAACAACCATATTTATCGGTTGAAATACTCGATACTCGATTGAAAATTTGAATAATTTTCAGGTGGCACAATGTATATACCGTTAATAAATAGTTCGATTTTTTTATTAAATTCGTAAATAACTGAAGAAAAAAATGAAAAACAAATTATCACGCATTCCTGCTAATCTCTATAATACCTCATCAGAGAATTTCTACGGCTGCATATTGAAGGCAGATGCTTAGGAATAATGCATCTTAGGATCCGGACGTTTCTTATAAATAATATTTTTACTGCATACAAAATATATTTTATAAAATTCTATCAACAAACGATTTTTACATACTTTGTCTCCTTGAAAGCCAGCTTTACATTGGCATTCCCCAGTGACATGATGACATCCAGCACCATTGTAGCAATCGCAGATAGCCGAACAGTTGTTTCCCCATTGTCCTTCCGGACATCGATTAGCACAAACACGTCCCTATTAGTAATGAGTATGACGAAATAAGTATGCGACAAATATGATACACCGCATGGTAAAAGGATTTCCAATGGGTGATCTGGATACATACCGTCCATCCTGCAGTGCAAAAGCATGCACCGTTCATCGGGTTACATGAGCCATTATTCTGACATGTGCACTCTGATTTACATTCATTTCCGTGTTTTCCCTCTGGGCAAATATAATCGCATCTAGAATCGACGAGCAAAGATACGCACCCAAATAAGATTCTCACTATCATAAACATTTTTTTACTTTAATTACTATATTTAACTTACAGCGGTCCAGTATAACCAGGTGCGCAGCGACACTCGCCAGAAATGTGGTGACAACCGCCACCATTTCTGCAGCGGCATTCTTCAACGCAATCTTGTCCATAATGATCGGGTGGACACTTCTGATCACAGTGTTCACCTGTCCATCCTCTGAGACACTTGCATTGTCCATTGAATGGATCACAGGTAGCATTGTTTTTACAATGGCATTCGTCCTTACACTGGCGTCCCCAAAGCCCAACCGGGCATGCTATATACAATTTTGACATTGTAATTGATGTAACTCAATTTATCAATAGAAAGTCCAAGTTTTATATTTTTATAGAGTTAAAATCTGTTGATTGGAGTTTTATTTAAAAAATAAAATTCAATTTACGTAATTATTTGTAATATTTTATTGAAGATCGGACCATTTTTGATTTGCATCGACAATTTCATGTTAATTCGAGCACTACTAGTCACTTTGTCTTTCAATTTGTACAATGGAAATAAAATTTAACATTCTTGTGTGCCATACTGCGATGAAGAAAATTTAATTATTTTGATTATGAAATTTTCATTTCATCGAAATGATCTATCCGATTTATTAGTATGTTTCGATGCAGTTGAATTAAAAGACGACTGCAATGACGATTTTTCTAAAATCACTTTTCTAAAATTATTCGTGATCTGAATTTGTCAATGTTTTAAATGTAAATGCAGCTCTCCTCGTAAATATAATGAATCAACTTACTGATATCACAAGAGGGGCCCCCATATCCTGATTCGCATTTACACTCATCTGGAGCTACGCAAGTACCATGCAGGCACGTTTCGGAGCAGATGGGAATACACAGATCTCCAGCATTGTTTTTTGTATACCCTTTGCAACACTCAGCTACAGGTCGCGTTTTCACTAGCGTCTGTAAAAATGCATTTGTGAATGTGATTTTCTTTTGTTGTTTGTAACTCTTAGGTAGGTGTTTCATAAATTTTAGAAAAGCATTCACCTGCGTCCGGTAGACGACCTTGAATTGCATTTTGTACTTTGAACATCTTGGTGGAAAGTTAAGGCACCATCCAAATTCTCTGACTAGATACGGTTTATTTTCTGATATCTTCACAGTTTCTGTATATCTGTAAATAAATGCTGTTGCAATTTCGTTTTTCACTGTTTTCATAATTAAACTTACGTTTCTTGACGCGTACAAATATTGGGTCCATCTAAAGCTTGTACGATGCTGATGACAGTGAAAAAAGCTGCTAACAACCACATGGTCCGACACATTTCAGCCAACAAATGATATGGACAAATAATTGCATGAGTTGTAAATGGGACGATTTTCATTCATATGAAATTCTCGAGTCCAGTTACGGGTGGCATCCAGCATCAGCTTACAGCCAGAAACAATAACTATCCGTCATTCAGACAGCTTGCATTAAACGGTTGTCACCGAACATCACATGGTCGAAGGTCTGATAAATTAAAATGAAAAGTGCTTTTTGTTATCTCACATGTAGAAACAGTTTGAAAATAATTACGGTTCAATCGATTATAAGGAGAAGAATTTTACGCAGTCGAAGAATAACATCCTCTGCGGATGGTTCGCAGCGAGATGTTTGTAAATGACAGTCATGACTCGATGAAGTAGCCCTGACACGCACGACTCACAATGCAAATGACGGTGTCGTTGCTATGGGATTGAATGAGTCATGCAAAGATAAAATGCAATCTATCTGTAACGATACTTTACTCAGAAACAATGATTAAATCTTGGTGATTCGACGGAAACTCCATCAGTTTTTTCGATTAATTGCTTATCGCGTGCTTATTTTGAACAGAGAGTCGAGTGTTTCGAACGCATCGATCTTTTCTTGAATACCCTAACTGCAAAGGATATAATTTTAAGTGCAAATCATTAAGAATGACACGTCAACGTTAAAAGCAAACCTGAATTCTAATAAAAATGTATAGATCTGGTTTATCGAATAATGCCGATAAGATTTATGTTAATATCACATGACCGATTCAGTATGGCGTGAGGTAGAATTTTTTGAGAATTAAAAAAAAAAAATGTATACATAAAGTAATTTTGTTGTACTGATTAGAAAACGCGATCTGCGAATATGGTGATATGTTCCGGTTAACCGATTAGCGGCTTAAAAATACTCAGAGTCGCAAACTGCTACGATAGAGCACAACTTCAAGATATGGGATATTAAAACATGAAGTAAGTACATGCGTCAGTATTCTAGATTATGTTGAGAAATGTGAGGACTTAGTTGTATCCATCAACTTGCATACGATTGGACGTGAAACATGTAATGAAAATGCTTCGACGGTAAAGATAAGCGTTTAGTGCGACAATTTTATGTTCGGTGCATTAGTGAGTCTATCAAATCTCAAATACAGCTTACATAGCAATTTCAAGGAATCGGTATTTGCTGTCTTGGTTAATCGCTTCGTCGGTTCTTTTCCATCTACAAATATTTCATCGCCCGAGTAAGAATGATAATTTTCACCCGATGAAATGGTAGGCTTTTTGATAGATTACGACAAGAATAAATAAGACTAAAACGAATCCCGAATGAGATTTCAGATGAGCCGTACTTCGTACAATTTCGTACGAATGTATTGAAAACCGATATGTTCATTTTCGAAAATTAGCTCGGTCACTTTGACGAAGTCATGTAATAGAGAAAATTTAATCGTGGCACTCGACTATACGCATGTGGATCGATAGCTGGCTGAATTTACTGCAGGAAGTCGTTCGAATTACAACACCGGCAGGTCGAATTCATTGCCCCTGTAAGACGCAGTTAAATGATACGGTTGTGTACGAACACAATCTTGTTATTGATATCAGCACCTTAGCAGATGCTGGATACCCTACCGCGAATAAGAATTTTATCGACAGTCGGACTCGGTAACAAAAATTATCGCGAAAAAAGCATTGTATCGCTTACACACCGACATCAACATACTGGTTTAAGTATGACGATCTAAGAAAAAATCGTCTCATGTTCATGACTGTAAAAATGGAACTGCATTCACTCGTTTATGCGATGTCAGATCAAGTAAGGAATGAACGTAGCATAGATTTTGATAAAATGCGTGAATAATTGGCGATTCGAAATAAATGAAGTACGGTGCTTAGCAAACTAATAAGATAATATCTCAACTCATCATCTTCGCATTTTTGTAGAATGATAATCAGATTTACCAAGATTGTTGATTGGTGATATCTATCTAGATCCACCGATAAGGATCTAATTGCATAATTTAAGTATCTCGTCTGTTCCAAACAAAAACGCGAAGCGATAACGATATTAAGGTAACGTGATGGCGATTACTTCTATGAAACGGATATTTACTTGAAAAGTAAATTCAACTAAGAGGTGGCGTGGCAGTCCCACGAATTTCATTTCAAGTCTCACACCTGTTATATGAACCGTAAGTACAGTTTTGCCTATCATTCACCCATAGATATTTCTTCATTTACAGATACTGTTTCATCGAAACAAATTCATTCCCATGGTACCGACAAATCTGCGCAGCGTAAGCACACAAATTCTCGATTGCTCTGCTTCGCCATCGAGGAAAATAAATGATCGCTTCGTTAGTAGAATGTAAATTTTTCAGACACATTCAACGGTTTCATATTTACACTTTGTTTCGTCATCATTACAAACATACATATCTGTGCAAGTATAAGCAAACACAAAGTATATTAAAATTAGAATTTGGTATCACCTTGAATTTTTTTTTAAGCAATGCGTAACTACATGACATTAACAAAGCACACATAATCGTGTCAAATATATGTGATCGATTATTGCATACTTCGTAAAGGAATAGTATTGGTATTTCATGCACCCGAGACAGCTTCGAGGTAATGATTGAAACGTTGCAGTGACATACGAATTTTATCGATAATAGTATATTTTACTTGGAGAAAAAATACAAATATTATTAGTCGTCGCGTCGTTACGTAGCGTTGGTCTTGTATTTTTTGAAATATGCAGAAGAAAATTATTGTCTAACTTTACAACATTTGTGTAAAAGGATAAAGTAATTGCCAAAACGATTATCGATCTTGGGTAACTGGACGATCATTATCATTGAACGGAATCAAAAAGAATCGAGCATCGTTTGACCAAGCGCGCTTAGCATCAACTTCCCTGGATGTGATATCTTCAAAGTAATGCAAGATATCGAAAAATCTTTCACACGAAAATTGGGAGGTTTTGAGGGGGTCAAATAATGGTGACCTTGCAGCTGACCTTGAACCCAAATTTCAAGATCAAATCAAAGTCAACTTTGATTTTTCAAAGTTCACGTCATTGTTTCTGGTTATGCTAAATGCAGAATCTACTGAACAAATAAAAGGCCAAATTTCATGCCAAAATGATTTATTGAAATTGCAAAAAAATATCAGTTTTTACAATTTTTGCGCGAAAGATTTCTCGATATCTTGCATAACCTTGAAGATATTACACCCGGGGAAGTTAACGTTTAGCGCTCTCTACTGAGAGAACAAAGCGTTATCAAGAAAAATGTGTTGAACAAAATATACGCATTTTTGTCGGGAAATTTCGAATATGCAATGAAAACCGGGGATTTCTATTTCCCAAAAATCAAAGTTGACCTTGATTTCACTTTGTAGATCGTGGTCAAAGCCAAATTCAAGGTCAGGTTTGAATTGCCAGGGAAAAATGCTACAACTTTTGTCCTAATCATTTTGCCCGCAAAGCGGCTTCCATGCTTTTTCCTCACCCTGTATATTTCTGATTATTCTTGCCAGCCAAAATTCAAAAATGTTCCTTTTCTTTGCCGGTTTAAATTAGATATTATCCTTCGAGGAACCATCGCAGAATGAGATTCACCAAAATTATTTTTGGATACGTGAATAACGAAATTCATTGATTCACGGTTGATGAGACACAGATTCTATACTTCATCGACACGTGAATCGGATACGATTCTGGGAAGTGAGGTTTGCTTACAAACGAATTGGAATACATCGAGATAACAGGACGAAGTTAAGAAGAGTAACGTCACTCTAAGCGGTTGCTCGGTATAACCGGATCCATTACGTACGAACTCATCTTCAGAATAATTCTTACGAAAACCAAACCAGAGGATGTGCGTAAGGCGCGATAAGTGCTCGGTTCGCGGTTGCTTAGATATAAAGAAAGTCGTGACAAAGCGAATCGACTTGATCTCATTACGGAAGAAGAGTAATATGACCTTTATGATCTTTCCGCAATTAGCACGATTTACATCAGAGTTATTATTCTCTGAATCGGTCAGATCGATTAATACCGATTAAATGTTACATTCGCAATAGCGATTTGCGACTAATAATCCTCAAGTTTTTAGGCGTTGATACAAAATCGTCTCAAGATGTTACACTAACATACTTGGAGCTACAAAAATTGAAGATATTAACCAACGTGTATGCGCTGAGTATTAACGGAACGATGACCGTTATTCATTAGTGGTGTACTGATAGCCAGTTCCGCTGTCGGGACAGCATTGAACGTAGGAGAGCCTGACTTGGTTCGGGTACTGATTCGATAATGGGTCCTCTCTATCTTCGAATACGTACAAATTTTCTCTATTTTATTCGTGGCCCAGAAGTAACGATTTGTGGCCCAAAGGTCAGTTAATGAAATGGAACGATTTCTGACCCAAAAGTCAGTTAATGAAATGGAACGATTTCTTCACCAGAGTGGTCAAGAATCCCGTTAGGTATACGAATTAAGAGCCACAATGGCGTAGAACATTCCTCTTCTCAAACAAACCGATCGGGTGTCCCACGCGACAAAATTATTCAATACATCTTTCTAATATTTCCATAGTTCACTTAATATCTGCAGTAAATATACGTCACGTACATCGTGATAAGTAGGAAAAAGAGGTACTTTCACTCTGCTTGTTCGAGTATGACCTCTTTAATAGAGGAACAAATGTTTCCATGACAAAAAAAAGTATTTAAGTTCTTCAAATAAGTGACCAGGCAAGGTAACGAGATGGTTTTTATACCCGGAGCAGAAGGAAGTAACTGTTTAACCATAAAGGATTTGAGGTCAATCAACCGAGCGTGGTTCATACTAAAAGCAGTTCAGAGACTTGTAGACACACATGAGCGACAGCCATACTGATTATAAATCCTATCTGTAGGAACCAACACGTATTCAGGACTGGACATCAGGATAACGATGATATGCAGGACTGTTTCACACACACACACACACACACACACACGCGCGCGCGCGCACGCACGCGCGCGCACACACACACACACGCGACTCCAATAGTCTCGAGTGGGGAGCTACGCAGTAGGACTTTAATCGTACCTTGAGTGAGACAATAAGGGTAGCGTTGAATAAACACGAGATTTCCTGGCCGCTTATGAATTGGATATATCTCATACTGGAAAACCACAGGCTAACGAGGGTAGAAGGTGACTGTAAAATACGGTGGCTGGTTGGTTGGCATGCCCGCAGGGACAGTTCTTTCTCTGTTTTTTATGGAGCCTGGCAATGGATGAGCTACTCCATGGAATTACGGAAGTGGGGTGTTGGGGATTGGACCAGAAAGTCTATTTGAAGACCTCTACTGAACGTAATGGGAAATGCTCTAAGACTAGTAAAAGACCAGTACCACTACTCAGCACGTCTATCAGCGAAGATAAGACCTGATAAGACCGAGGTGATTCTCCTCATCAGGAAATACATGTGGCATCGGAACTGCTATCTCACTTTCACTTACTGATTACAAAATGAACTACACACAGAATACAAACATGTAAGGATAACCGCGATACTTTGACACAGCGGTCAAATACGAATCTGTCGTACCAAAACCATTAAGTTGATGTAACAAGCTATATTTCGACTGGGACAGGCTTATGCGATCTGATCTAATGGATCTATTCTGTGATCACCGCAAAGATAAAATGAATAAATTGAGTTGTCATTTTTGATAGGAGCATTATTTCTGAATATTGATATTTTGAATAATAGGACAGTCGAGCAAACTGGTGAGCTTTGAAACCTTGAATGTTAAGATGAAATCATTCGTTAATAAGGTGAACTGATTTTTCACTGGTATTTTTCTGGAACTTGTTTACCTGTACCGTACAAACGTTCCAGGAGAAAAATTCTTCTCCTTAGACATTATCGCATAATATTTTGAATATTAAAAACCATTTGACTTTCACTCTCAGATGTGTCGGGGTTGAATAAAAAGTATTAGCAATTATGATGATTTGATTTGTTCGTTTAATTATTGGTAGAATATTGAAAGATCTTGCTTTCCTTAAAAAATGTTCTATTATGAAAATCCATACGGACCAGAAACTTTCAGTTTCGAGGGAAACCCGATTCCCCTTTAGCACAATTATCTGCGATGTATGCATAATACATATATAATTTTTAATGAATTTATTCAACCGTTTTATTTGTCGTTCCACTTATAAAATGAAATATAATATCAAGGCCTAATTTAAATTGTTACAACATGAAAATATTTGAATTATTAATGGTACGAGAAACCGATGAATTACGGCATTCATTTCTGTCCTATGAAATATTATTATTTGTAGTATCTCGCTTGACCAATGTTTATTCAATCCATGATGTATCTAATGGATAAAAGTGATTTTGTATCACAATTAGATTATTTTGGTGAGAAAGGCACAATTAACATTTCTAAATTTTTACAATTACATACAAACTGTTTGGAGATAATTAGCAAAAAATGTTATATGTCGTCCCGCAAAGATAATCGAACATCGATATAGTTCAACTCAACAACGATTGGTTGAATATTGAAGGAAACAAATCAAGAACACATTTGCGACTTAAAAATTGATCGGATATGCAAATTTGTAATTATAAATTAGACGTATTATTTAAGCTAGGAATTATCTAAATCAGTTGAAAAAAGGTAGGGAACTTCACGACAAAGACTGATAGGGAAAATTGTAAACCACAATTTGAAAATTAAAAGTATGCTGCTGTCTTGTGACTCATTATCAGTCTACAGTTCAAGTGTAGAGTTTAAAGTCTAAAATCGCTTATGAATACACTTAACAGTCCTTAACCGGAAGTACTCCATTTTATATGGTTGACTAATACTTTCTGACAATGCCAATTTCTCCAATGATTACCTTCAACGTCTCATACAAATTATGCCGCGATTGAACCACTGTCAAAGTATTGAGACTTAAAATTTTTTTTAGAATGTCGAATATGCGAACATGTAAAGTATATACCTAAAAACGAATTTTTTAAAATTCGAATTATAACCGTAATATAGAAATAATAAATGATATTAATGTATTTCTGTTCTTAAACACGAATTGCAATAGATACCAATTATAGTATTAGACATTGAGCTGATAGTGAAGCCTACTTATACTTATTGAGCGAGTTTAGATTTATTGTAGCTTTGTATAATTAATATACTAAGTTCGATGTTTTTCATAAAGAAAAAATAATCATTCGTTCTCCAGCGATGCAACATTTTATGCTTAAGCAGGATTTGTAAGGTGCATGGTAAACATCGATTTGAAATTAATGTCATGCAGTCAAATTTTTCATGTTTTTTCTCTATACCATGTAAAAAGTTAAATTTTTCATGGCATAAAATATCTGGTATGTAAATTTTTTTTCGTATGAGGTGAGTTTTTTACTATACTCAAAAAAGGTTTCTTCACTCTGCATAAAATTTATGTTACTGTTTACAGATCAGGATGTTATATGCAATAACTAAATATATTTTTTGCCATGATGTTATCTGACCAAATATACAAGCGAAAAATGAATACGGAAGGCATCAACATAGAATTTACAAGTATTGAATATAAATGAATAAATCTCTGTAATCTGTGTTGGAGTCGGCGGAAACATTTGGAACTTTTTACTGTACCACGGCCAGCAAATACTAATGATTAAAAAAAAAAAAGTCAACCAGCTGTTATTGCCGAGTGTTGTTAGATATCCACGATTGTGGTGTAATTTTGGAAAGGTGATCAAGAATGTTAAAGTTGGAGTGCAAACAAGAAGCTAGTGTAAGTTAATGGATTAATGCGCAATAACAGCAATCATGAAAAAAATTGTAAAATTAGCACTATCCCTTTGGCAACCAATGTGATTAAAACGGTACGTAATTGGATTGTAGCATCAACCGATTTCGAGGCTTAACTTGAAGAGTCAAGAGCAAGAGAATTTTGAAAAACAAGTGCTTGTTATTTATAGACAGCTTGGAGCAAAGCACGAAGAAGCGTATATTAATATTTCACACAAAGCTCGGATTCAACCATATACCTTGGCATCTTGAATCATATGGATCAGAGTCAATTTAAATTATAGCAACGCAGTGTTTTCATCGTTCATACGAATTCTGAACAACCGTAGCATTTATCAGTGAATCGATCATTGTCATTCTCGGGAAAGATTAAACTGGACATATTTATCATTCAACAGGATGCTAGCAATTATCTCCATGCGACAGACAAACTCATTGTCAAAACGACAGAAATTATCTTCGAAAGTCTCGGAATAAATTTTACTGATATCAATTGAAAAATAAATTAATTTATGAAAAGCTCAATAATAGATGACAAATTAAACAATGTACGATGTCTTCTTACGTATTATACATTTTGATTGTTCGTTGAAAAATTGGCCATTCTCTACACGAGTATTATACAAAACAGAAGATTTATTCACATTATTGTATAGTCCATCACAGCAATAAGACGCAGGTTTCAAAACGATTCTCCACTCGTACAGGTATCAGATAAGAATTTAAAAATAGTATCAATTTGGACTACTGTCCCAAAATTGCAACAATTTTCAGAATAATTCATTGGATAATTGTTAAATGCTGTTACATATTATAATTACAGATACTGAAAATTCGATCATACCGATTTCACAGAAATAAACTGTCTTGTGTTCACAATGGAATGAAGTCACTATATAAATGACATATATGATCGACACGTATTTTGATCGGTTTGAAACGTCACAGATTTCATTGGGTGGCGAATAATTACGCACGATCCTGCTGTCTTTGTTTGCCATAGTATGACTGACAATACGATACATGAGTATACATAAAATCAACAAGGAACAAGGTCACAGAAGATTTTTAAAACAGAAGAGTAACTAAACCGTACGTAATGCAATATACGTCTCTGGAAGTCCTTAGTGACCCGTCCAACAAGTTTGTTTATGAATACTAAACTTGCCAATGAAAATTGAAAAAAAACAATCGACACCTTCATACTACTTACATGTTTTGAAAACAATAATCCGCTTCTGCGTAATTCGCAAAGGTGAGGTAGCACTTATTCAATTTGAACAGAACACGAATAATTTTCTATTAAATTCATGCGTTAACAAGCACAGATACAGATATTTACAGCTCGTGGCTACTCGGGACAGTTCACGAAATCAGAAATCCCTGACGTGACGCTATTCTTACATCTATATTGGTTGCGTCAGTTTAGTTTGTCCAACCGCCGGTACGAACGCTGTGGCACTCGGCTGGTGATGTGCGGGAAAATTAAACGAAAAACTCTAACGAGTTCTTCTTGAAATAATAATCAGAATACTTATCATGATGATAAAAATGATACCAGATCGTGGACCTTAATATCGTCGTAGATCAATTATTCAAGTCAAAATGTTTATCTCAAGATGGTGATTAATTTCGAATTTTCTTCATTTCACGCGTCATGTAAATATTACAGTCAGTATTACGTTTGACAGTTATTAGTTACGTTTCGATTAAGAATTGACATTTAAATTGAATTCGTTCACTGGTAATTAGCATCTATTGATTGTCATTCGTGAGATACCGTCATCGGCTGCGGTCGGAATTACGCTCACAGCGCTGACGGACGCACGCTGCCCAGGTGCGGTCCGAATTAATGAGCGTGCTTACGTTTGTTTACAGTGCTAATAATTCGGACCACTTCATAAATGGTGTATTCAAAGGGCAGGAATGAATAGCGCGAAATCTGTAAAATCTAGGTGCTACGAACACGGTGTTGACGATCCGACCGTGAGCACCGAAAGCGCTCGAATATGACATCACAAGTAACATCATAACGTTTGCAGTGCGAACGGTGAGCGTTGAAAGCGCAATTCGAACCGTGACCTACCCTGCACTGATAGCCAAGATAACGGAAATTTGTCGGAAATCTGCTACCGCAATCTGTAGTCAGATCGACGGAAAGGATTGGATAGTACAAGTTTTGTTGCAAATCTGCAGCTAATTTGACGGAAAAAACTAGAGAGTAGAATCTGGCCATAAATTTGTACGAAAAATGTCGTTCATTTTATTAGAAATCCAAGTCTTGAACAGAAAGCGTGGCTATCAGGGTACCCTTTAGTTTTTTCCGGCAAATTAGCGGCAGATTTATGACAAGACTTGTACTATCCAATTTTTTCCATCAATCTGACCACAGATTGCGGGAGCAGATTCCCGTCAAATTACAACTATCACGACGGTTGGATATTGTGCCGCTACGAGCGTTGTACGACCTTGGAGTTTCTAGTTTCTATAATATCAAATCCATCTAGCAATTATCTTACATCAGGGCGGGACATGTGCGCCATGTGATAGTAATTTAGCAAAACTGATTCTGGACAGTAGTGTATACTTTTGATGATATTTTAAAGTAGATTTTGTAAATAACGATGGGTAAAAAACGAAAAAACCTCGACGACAAGGAGGATACCGAATTTGATCCTGTGTCAAAACATTTACAAGTTAAACATATTAAGAACCAAGAGAAACGACTGATAATCATATTGGATGGAGCACAATTAGAATCAGTTAAGGTATATTTCTATAACTTTTGGTAAACACTTATATGTTGATCAGTTACTGATCAATTACAGTAAGGTCTTTCTAATTAGAGTACAATCTTCCTAGACTTAGATTTAGATTTCATCGATTTATCAGTAATTGGAGTGCTAGCACTAACAAAATTGAAGTACACAAAACGTACACTTAGTTTGTTTTCATGTTCAACTATTCAGGTTGGAAGCAGCTTCGAACTTCTAAATTGTGATGATCATGCAAATATATTGAAGAAAAACAATAAAGATCCAGGATCCTGTAGACCAGACATTGTTCACCAATGTCTTCTCATGCTGATGGATAGTCCTTTGAATAGGGCAGGTCTATTACAGGTTTATGTTCACACTGAGAAAAATGTTTTAATCGAAGTAAATCCTCAAACGAGGATACCAAGAACATTCAAACGATTCGCTGGGCTCATGGGTAATTATTTCGTATGACATTAAGTTTTTTCTAACGTGGGATCTTTTGAAAATGCATTAGATTAAAATTCACACGAAGATAATATCGTCATTTTACTAGAACAATTAATGGAATAATTAATTTTGTATGACGGAAAACAACTGTAAAATAGTGCTTTATTGCATGCGTCAAATAGTGTGCTATTTAAGATCAATGAACTTTAAATAGGTAATCTTATTTCATAATTATCAATGTTTTTACAGTACAGCTGCTGCATAAGTTTAATGTTAGAGCATCCGAAGGAACGATGAAATTACTAAAAGTTATCAAAAATCCAGTTAGTGATCATTTACCAGTAGGCTGTCACAAATTAGCCATGTCGTTTAGTGCTAAAAGAGTACAAAATCCGAGAGAATTTGTTCCAGCTGAGGAACCCATTGCGATTGTTGTTGGCGCTATGGCCCATGGACAAGTAAGTTTGCTGAGTTTATTTGGTATGTTAGTAAAATGATACGTCAATTGTGATGATATGTCTAACCATATATAAGGTGATCTGTAACTGAAAAACAAAAAACACTCTTCAAGTAGTTCTATTGTGAAATTTAGGAACTCTCTATTGGTCTAAGATTTTAGAAATAGATAGAGTTATTGAGACATACTTTGAAAACGTAAGATTTTTCAAGCCTGATCGTGGGTAAATTTTAATCTGTAATCATAAATTGTTCCAGGTGAAGCCAGACTACGTTGAAGATACTATATCAATAAGTAATTATCCCCTTTCTGGTGCATTAACATGTACCAAATTGTGTTCAGCATTTGAAGAAGTTTGGGGAATTATATAACGGAATTATCAATTCTAACCATCAACCACGAATTAATTGTCAAAAATTAATTTCTGTATTAAATATAGTTGTGTATAGAAAAATAAATCTGAATCATTTCATATTTTTTTTTAGCATCAATACTGGTTAACCGATAGACGATTGATTCCTGCCATTCGATGAACCTCTTAAAACAGGAAGGGTCTAAGTTGAAACATTTCTTATACAGGCTGTAGTATGAACTTAAATTAAGAGACGCTGTGTATGATTTATTTTTTCATGGATCACATTCTGGATATGAGCTTCTTAAAACGTAGCGCTTCCATATTCGAGCGGCTTTTCATGAAAAGTTCGACTCCAGTGCACGTGTATCACATTTCACATCATGTGACACGAACTATCTATCTGCAACTGACGTCATCCGTGCTACTACCAAAAGCTTTTTTCTGACACATAAGTTGTTAAAGGAGACTACAGCGTACAGTACACTTAATTGATAATAGCACAGTACCGCATGATATTAACAGTAGATAGATGGACCTTGTTAGACGATTAGCAAGTCTGTACGCATGCACTAGAGTTTGTCTTTTCGAGGAAAACACTCGATGTGTCGACATCAAATGACTCAACTCTATTTAAGCGTTCTCGTATGAATGTTTTGTACGACGCACGAAAAGTCCGTTTACTCCGTAGACGTCTATAGTTTTCCCGCTCTTGTCTAATTGTTTTACCCAAACACCCGGTATACTTCGTAGGATCGTACAGTCATAGAGGATGGAACAGTAAAAAGAGGGTCAAGTGAGCGAATCACCAATTGCAACGCTTCTGGTGAGTCTAGAAACAATTTTCCTACGTAATGTGTGAAATTGGAATATTCGTTTGAACGGGACGATGTCATGACCAACGAAGACCAAAAATTAATTATTAATCACATTGCGCTATAAACTAACTGGAGTGAGCTCCGCGATGGATTCATCCAGCCTCCACATCATGTAGCATATCAGAGCTCCCTCGGTCATATGATACTTCGATCGATGTAACATGCTACTTCACCAGATTTCTCGGTAGCTCACGCCTCATTCGCTGCATTGCATATCCAATATTTCCACAATTGTTTCAACATAATGACATCGATCGTTGAATGTGATCGATGCTATAACGCGCAGCACCCAGAACCATTTGACTGGAAACATATAATTCGTTATAATTCCACGATGTAGGTATACGATCTTTAACGCACGTTTTTCTGGCTATTGTACGCTCCACTCCTTAGCGACGTAATCGACGCTTGAAAGCTACAATTGTAGTACAAAAATATACCATATTCCGTAATCTACTGAATTAAAGTATATTCGTATTATATGACGAATTTACGTGCATGAACATTCGTTCTTTCATGAGCTCATACTTTGACGATGTAAACAAAAAATAAGAAATAAGCAATCTTTTTCTTTTTGTAACAGTTTTAAAACGTTTGGTGCAAATGTTGCCGTATTCTTGTTTAAACTGTAATATACAAATACAAACTTACTAACGAAATTTACCTTCTGAACGCTTCGTGTAATTTCACACGCGAACCGACGCGACGGCTGATTGGTCGTTTGCAAAGTAACTGAATCTCGGATTCGTTAGTCTGGGGCAGCTGTCGAATCATGGGACGGCAGCAATGGATGGTTGGTTCGGGACCTTAGGAAATCGCAGTCCGTGTGCAGTATCCGACGTCAATTGTACAACAAGGTTACTGAACTCCGTTAATCGTTTGAGCGTTGCGTGTTATTGCAATATGGCTGCAAATATCTATTTTCGACGGAACCATTAAAATAAAATACATTGCGCACAACCTGGCATAGCGGGCGTAATTACGTTTGTCCGAAACAAATTGCGGGGATAAAGATAAGATTTTCGTTGAACAATTCTTTCGTGTAAAATGAAATACGAATAATAAAAAATTGCTTATCGGCTACTTGCACGCCATCTTGTCTAACGGAACTCGGGACGGTCAATGAGCTGTACACGTCATTCGACAAACGTGATCGCATAAAATATCGCCGTAAGATTTGAAAAATTGTGACATTATTTTGGAAAGTTGTCTTAAGTGCTCTGAAAAGAATATGAAATATCATGTATAGATTTGATTATAGATTTTCTGTCGATTACAAAGCATTGTGGGTGGATACGGAACGGTGGAACAACTGCCAAGCTATCTCATGTTTCGCAATAAAATGCCTAATTTCAACGTTGTCAGTTGGGATGTCTTATTTGTTTACACCATCCCGTTGCCTTTAGATAATACTAGGATTGATAGTTTATTGGAAAAACGCCGTGACGCTGATTATTTCGTATGAACCGTATGTCATCGCCTAGAGGCAACGTCAAGCACACGGTGACAAGCTAACTGGAACGAAGGAATCACGGGAATGAACCATTCGTACGTTCCAAAGAATGCGTAGCCATTATTGCTGGTACGATCGTTAGCTTGTAGAACAGCAATGAAAACGCATCCGATTTGAAATACTCGACAAAAATGTACGAATTTCGGTTCGGGATGCTGAAATATTATTGAGAATATAAATTGCCAGTTCCGTGCGGTAATTTTTGGACATTAGCGAGTGGTTGTGTTCCCCTGAATAAATTGTACGATAGGTGACGGAGCCGAGTGAGTTGACTACAGTGACTAGAGGTGACGGTGGGCGGGCAGCGGTTGGTAGCGACTGCGGGCTAGCGGGGAACGTATCGGATTCGGCCATAACACCAAGCTAGCGGGCAGGGAGAAAGCATAGAGCTCCTTTCCGAGGCGTAGTGTTAGTGTTTTTGATAAAATTCGAATTGAATAACGAGCCTAAACATCAGGTAGGTGGTTCTCTATAATCCTGAGTGCCACACGATTAAATTGTTGTATGAAAATCAGTGCACGTATATCGGACTATCGCATAAATAACGAATATATCAATAGACCTTAAAGCTTTCTTTTCCAAGTGGCCAAAACCGCCATGTTGAAAGAGACACCTACATCACGTTAAATACCAAACGAATCCCTTAAATTTCGGCAATTATCTTCGAAAAATCCACATTTTTCATCACACGTACGTAGCGAACTGCCAGATTTTCACGTGAATTCTGTTGTTGGTTAGGCGCGTAAGGGCCGCTAGCTATGCCGAGCGAGGCCGAACGACAACGAACGAGGCTAGTCGTTCGTTTGGTTAGTCGGTCAGTCCGTCAGTCGCTTGGATAGTCGCTCTTTTATTCTCCCTCGTGGTTTGAAAATTTCACTACCACCTAACATTTCAATACTTCAGTCTACATTCACACCAAGGTCACGCTCCTTCTATACGGTTCAGCATTCCTCGTTTCCATAATTTTCTGTAATTCTGTCTTTTTATCTGTTTCCCATAATTTTCATAATTTAGCCTGTCGGTTGATATGATAAAATTCGAGGTGATATTCGCAATTTTTCTTTCATTACTATGTTATTCCATGTATTTTGATTCGAGTATGTTAGTTATTATGTATTTCATAATGTGATCATCTCTGGTCCTCTTCTCGAATTGTTCGGGTCGTGTAAAATTTAAGCTTATATAACGTTGTTCAACTGACAATAACTTTCTTTTGTAGAAAAACGTGTCGATTTGCTTGTATTTTTACGTATCAGTCATTGTACATTATGTTTGTTCGTTATAATTATCGCATTTAAAAATATGACCGTATTCGGATTCAGATGGATTCATTCTTGAACGCGTTTTTATGAATATTACTTTTACTTGCATTTCTGGACAAAAATAATAATTTTTAACACGGCGTGGTAATGATGGATCTATTAGATATGATCTTTGACATTAAAGGAATAGCATCTGATCAATGATAATAGTTCTTCGAGTATTTGCGATATATTTGTGCTGCAATCGTCCATGCTTATTTCGGTTTATTTCTTTTGCACGAACTACTTTTTAGTATGAAGAAGACTTCTAAACAATGATTTGAATACTATTTATTTTGTTTAATATTTGTTTGAGCTGATCTAAAATCTCTAAAATACGTAACGGTATCTGCTCGTGCTTGAATTGATTTGTGAAAATTATATTGAAAAATCATAAGTCATCCGCAGAATTTTAAATAAGGGGTCCTGTTGTTATGTTATCAGATGTTGCTAAATTCGCAAGTCTTGGTTGGAGGTACGGCGAATGGCTGCGGTATACAGGGCTGACATTGGAGCCTCCTACCGGTAGGCTTGTGTAGTGTTATGCCTCCTTGGCATCAACCTCCCAGGTCGCAGTCCAATCATCTCGGCAACCAATTTGGAAGCTACAATGCTCAATACAGATATCCTTGCCAGGTCGGTTGTTGATGAAGCGTCGTAGCATCGAACGCCGCCTTAAAACAGTTACCTGCTACATAATATTTATGTACAATATATGTGTGAAAGGTGGGTGGCGATCGGGACTGCAAGAATGTAACAGCTTCCTGAGATTGTTTGCAATTAGTTTTTAACTGAGGTAACGTTCTATCTGATAACTCAAAGTGATATTATCTTTTGTTACAGAAACGAAAGCAAGATGCAGCAGGTGGATACTATTTCGCAAAATAACTCTGTGAGTATTAATCCAAAGCCAAGGCATTGTGAATTCAAATTTGACAAAGCACTATTTTTTCGTGGTTTTCCACCAAAGAAATGATACAAGTTTTATGAAAAAAATAGCGATTTTATAACAATGTTGGTTTACGCGACGTACATGTACACATTGCAAGCAATTGAATTATCGTAAGCTTGGCAAGAAACATTACTTTAGATAAAGACAAAGTTAATGTCTCAGTTGAACATTTTACAACCAGTTTGTGTTAAATCTTGAATAGCATAGTAGAATGTTACAATTCACCTTGGCACACAGCTAACAACACATCAGTATGCAAAATAATTGTGACTTTATGATGCACATAACTACGTTTGTTCTGTGCAATTGATCTTTTTTATTAATTGTTAAGGAAAAATTAACTATACGTGGCAAAATCTACCCCGTATCTTCGTAATTCACAAAGTAAAAAATAGTGAACATTTAATTAAAACATAGATAAACACGGTAGAGAATATTCAATTCAAGCGACTACTTTGTATTCTGTGATGAGTTTGACTAAAATTATGATTCTGCTATTGTCATACATATTTCTACAAAAATAATTCTCTGACTCAATTTTATGACTTTGTAAACAAATTTTGCGTATTTTTTTTTCTCCATTATTTCGATTGATCTGAATACGTGGTTCCCGCATACGGAACTAGGTCTAATGGGCAAGAAATTGCGCGTTTACATAATACTAAATCATCACACGATAAATCTGTGTGCTGTTTGATTGAATAGTATGTACGAATTGCAGTTAGATGTGGAGGAGCGAGAGAGGCTATGTAATATACCCAAGGTGAGATTTTCTAGACCATTATTAGGACTAGAATAGGTCAATAACTGACTAAAATATAACTTAGAAGTTTTCCAATCTTTGTTTTTCCAAGTTGTTGATACCATTTCTTGCTTCAACTTTCCATCCCTTGATTCTTTTACTTTCATTGAAACATGCTGGATGATGTGATAATTATCTCTTGTATCAACTGCATGGTTTTATGGTGTACTTGGGCTGAAATTGTCAGTAATTGTATTGTCGTTTTTTGTTCGTAGGTATCGTTTCGAGCATTTTTTGTAAAACAGTAAATAAGTACAAGTTTTTGATGACTTCTTGTGGTGTAGCATAGATTGTTGTGTTTGCGAACGATCTACAATTATGTCGGTTACAATTTTTTCAATTTATTTAATTCAGCCTTCTAGCCGATGCAAACAATTGTATGCTCTTTATTTATGTGCCATTGTGCATAACATATGAATCAATCTGGTAACATTACGGCTCTCGTGTTATACCATCAAAACCTTTCGTGTACTTATACCTAATAACTACGTTTTACCAAAGATTTCCAATCTGATCAATCTCATGCGATTTACATAGGCCATACGTCATTAACGTACACTGTAATGATTGAAAAAAAAAATTAATTCAGAAAAGTTCCTGATTTAAGTTTTAATAAGGCTTTCAAATTATGGAGGTAGTTTTGATTTACCTGCAATTTCCAGTCATCGATTATGAGACAGTTTCAACCTGTTCATCGATAGACAAATGAGTATAGAAATATGAAAATTAGTTGCTTGTCGTTGTTGTAGGATTCGACTATTGAGTAGCCTGATTGGCTCGTTGCATGAATGAGATAATTTACTTGATTTTCAGATACATCCAATAACCTGATAATCAGCTGCTATATCCTGCTTACTTCTATGAATGCAATTCATATTCATGTTGTATACTTTGACTCGAAACTATTTATTCACAATCACTTTCAATTTATAGACTATCCTCAAACATTGAGCATTCTCAATAATGAAAAATGTACTTTTGTATGCCCCCACATCTTGAGCATGCGGAATAATGTTAGCTATATATCAGACAATTTATCTGCTTTTTTAGCTGCTTTTTCTGTTTCACTGGTTTGTAGTTTTAGTTTTTAGAGGAAGAAAGTTTTTACGAATTTAAATAATACTCCAAGGTTTTTCTAAAGTTATGGATAAATTGGTATTAACGACAGTTGTCAGGTATGCGGTAATTATAAGGCATAATGTATTGTTTAAACTACAGACGAGTGCATCTGGTAAAACGTCGAATGCGCCGGCTATTCCTGCAAAAGAGCCACCTCCAAGAGACGAACCACCAGTAGAACCAGTAAACGGCGTCGTTCAGCCGCCTGTGGTTCCGCCATCAATCCGACCTGGTCGCGTTACGAATCAGCTTCAATTTCTTCAGAAAGGTGTTCTGAAACCAGTATGGAAACATCAATTTGCGTGGCCCTTTCAACAACCTGTAGATGCGAAGAAACTTAATTTGCCGGTATAAATTTTCAATTGTTTTATCTTCCGATACTATCATATACAGTAGCATGGAATTTATTGAATTAATTGAATCTATCATGTACTTATCAATGTTTATTAGGACTACCACAAAATCATTAAACAGCCAATGGATCTTGGCACAATAAAAAAAAGGCTGGAAAACAATTATTATTGGAGTGGAAAAGAATGTATCCAAGATTTCAATACTATGTTTACAAACTGCTACGTTTACAACAAACCTGGAGAAGATGTGGTGGTCATGGCACAAGCTCTCGAAAAGTTATTTCTCACCAAGGTTGGCTTCCATTCATTTTTCACAGATATTCAATTTTAGATTCCCTAAATTTCGATTTAAACTAGAATGAATCGTAACAAATTGCAATTTGTAAATTCTTAGGTGGCACAAATGCCAAAAGAAGAAGTTGAGCTAGACCCTCCAGTACCCAAAGGGCCGAAAGGGAAAAAAGCAGTGCGAGTCGGAGGACCAGGCATGGGACAAGTTGGTGTTACCATTGGTGCTGGTCGAGGCCGACCTTCGTCGGTAGCTGCTGCAGTTAGTTCAAGTGTACCAAGCAATTTGACACCATCAGCGACGTCTGCGGGTACGACGGGTATAGTACCAATGCCACCACTGGGCACTCAAGCGCCTACCATGATACCTGGTAGTACAAACACGACAACAATAGCACCGTTGGCGGCGAGTATAGGCGTATCACCAATGGCTGCTACGCACAACTCTCTTCCCCAACAAGTTGTTCCTCCTGCAAGCGGGTATCATGCCCAACCAATCGAGATCCCACCAGCACCCACCGTTACTGTTTCGCCACCAGTTCCCACAGCACCTACTGTTATACCACCATCCCAGCCTGCCAAACTTAAGAAAGGAGTTAAAAGAAAGGCAGATACCACGACGCCGACTGCTAATTCATTTGAACCTCTCTACCCTCCACTGGACTCGAAAAATGCAAAAATTTCAACAAGACGGGAATCCGGCAGACAGATAAAAAAGGTATATTTTTCTGAATTCATTTTCATAGAACTGATACTTTACATTCACTCGTTACTCTGATAAATAACCCACTTGGTTATCAATTTATCATTAATTGGAAAAAAAATGTCGTGGTTTCTCATTTGGATACACGATTGATATTCAACTAAATATAGTGCCCTCGGCTAAAAGCACACAGAAATCTCATACGATATCATTTCTCATGCAATCGTACCCTTAATATTCTGTGGTTTCAAACATGATTTATCTCATGTGCATAGTTATATTTCACACGTGACCTGTGAAATTTTTAATATACGTTAAAGTCTACCAAAACGTTGTCACTTCGATATGTTTCAACTCGCATCCAAAAATAGGAAGTATTTAGAACAAATGTAGCGAAAACCTCCAAACCGTATCGTACAGTTTGTGTGCTTGTGTGTATGTAATCATGTAATCATGTCATGGCATTAACGTACTAACATAGGGTTGATGATCGGGCTGTTTCAGCCAACGAGGCAAGCCGAAGATGGCCTAGTGCCATTCCACCAGGCAAACATGCCCCCAATAGGGACCATGGCTCAACAGGTACATACCCAATGTTTGTCAGACTAATGCACGCTGGGTTTCATTTGTGTTGACGTATCATTAAATGTATTGAGTTTCGGATTCCTTTGTTTTTTTGTTGGCAGTTATACTATGCTAGAGTCGAGAATAGAAAAATGAAATATTGCATAAGTATTCGACATAATCGTATTTTTTTTATTCCATTTACATATCTTAGCCCTTACTCGTGATTCTAATTACTGTAACTGTACTAATGCAAGTAAAAAAAATTGAACAATTAAACTGAGAAACTGTAACAACTCTAGTATGTTAATCTGAATTGCACTGTGAAAAGTTTATTACACGGTGAAAAACAAATGTAGCGCACAAGGTGTGTAACACGCAAATAGGAATGCTTTGTAAAATTAGTATATTTTTCAGCCACAGCATGCAGGTGGAAAATCGAAGGAGAAATTATCGGAAGCCTTGAAGTCCTGTAATGAAATTCTCAAAGAACTCTTCTCAAAAAAGCACTCGGTAATTTGAGCTACATTAATTTATCAACCACTTATGAGGCTACAGTTATTTATCATTAGATTTTCAAACACACAGGGTTATGCGTGGCCTTTTTATAAGCCTGTAGACGCCGAACTTCTTGGTCTTCATGATTATCATGATATTATCAAAAAGCCGATGGATCTTGGAACTGTGAAGGTATTTTTCAAATATTAGTATCACATTACTTAATTATCATCGGTTTTTATGATTTATTTATTAAAAAGTTTATCTTTGTTGTCCGATATCTCATTCATCAACTTATTGAAGTAATATTATTTTCATCAGAATAAAATGGACACGCGTGAATATAAGACGGCGCAAGAGTTTGCCGGTGATGTGCGACTTATATTCACTAATTGCTACAAGTATAATCCTCCAGATCACGACGTCGTTGCGATGGCTAGAAAATTACAGGATGTTTTTGAAATGAGGTTTGTACTTTGATATCACGTTATATACAAATGTGTCATTATGTGGGCCTGATGAATATGAATTCCGTGCAATGAGGTCTCACTTATCCAAATTTACGCGGATTTATTTTATTCAAATTATGTCGAAGCGAACTGACAAGATGAGTCTCTTGGTAAACTATATCAAATACAACGGGGTATCCATTTATATTCGAAAAATGAAAAACTCAGAAATCCCTAATGTATACATGGTATAGTCAAAGGTTTTCCAAAAAGTCAGGGAATTTTCTTAATTTCCAGATGGATTTTTAATTCAACCTTCACAAACCACCACACTCGGTATGTTATCATAATTCCGAAACACCATTTCTGTTTCTATTCAATCGGGAAGAAAGTAGACAATATTTCAAATGTCAATGTACAAAACGAAACCGAAAGACTCACCTTTTCCTACATCATTATGTTCTAGGTATGGTAGGATATGGGCCAATTATTGTTACTTTGATTTCAAATTATGGTATTTACGCATCAGTATGTTGTAAAAATTGAAAAATCGGCAAATCGGAAATTTTGAAAAACTCAATTACGAACAACCATTCGTTAAATTTCATCCTGAAACATAATTGTAAAAAAAAGACGTTTTGGCACTTCAAAAAGATAGCAGACATTGCAATGCAGATTTCATAATCACAGTGGCCCTACTTTTTACGGCAGGGCAATTCCACGCACCCATCAGAAAATTCGTTTGTTTATTATATCATGTTACTGTAATTTCATTTATTATTCATTGATAACTTTTTCGATTAGGTATGCGAAAATACCAGATGAACCAATTGGTGGATTAGTCGGTATAAATGGTAGTAGTACCAGTGGTACAAGTTCAGGTTCCGAAAGTTCTTCCGAAAGCGATGATTCTGAGGAAGAGCGTACTCAAAAGCTCGTAGCTCTCGAACAAGAGCTGAAAGCGATGCAAGAACAGATGCGGAAGTTAGTCGAAGAGAGTGGAAAGAAGAAAACTAAGAAGAAGAAACCTGAAAAACCGAAAAAGTCTATAGGTGGTGGTAAAGGTGGTAACATGGTTGGTGGTCATAGCAGTGCAATGAAAGAACTTATGAAATCCACCGGTAGGATTCCTAACGTTTCCGATAGTGTTGGGGCCAGTATAGCTACTGTAGCTATGGGAGGTGGAGATCTCAAGATGCCAACTGGAATGGCACCAGATCTTCATCATCCTGCGATGCCAGTTGGGCCTAATAAGTCTCATTCAGGTCCAGGGATCAGCCATCATTTACCTGCTACGACAACTGCAAAACCCAAAGGGAAAGGCCGAGGACCAGGAAAAGCTGCAACGGCAAACACCGCGAACAAGAGGCCTAAGGCCAATAGTAGATCCACCGGAAATAAAAAGAAAAACGCTGGAAATCAACCGGCTCCCTTGGCTTTTGACTCTGAGGATGAAGACAATGCCAAACCGATGTCTTACGATGAGAAGAGACAACTTAGTTTAGACATAAATAAGCTGCCTGGTAAGATTTATTCCCATAATCATTTCAAGACTGCTGTTTTATCTGATTCTCGCTGCAACCATGTATGGTCGAAAAAATAGTCTCTCTAAATTGAATGAAAAAAATGGAACTGCGGGGAGATCTTTTGCAAATGTCAACATTGCCCTCTACCTTTGGTACATTTTTTCTTTGTATTTTACAGGCGACAAGTTGGGTCGTGTAGTACATATTATACAGTCAAGAGAGCCTTCATTACGAGATTCAAATCCTGACGAAATTGAAATTGATTTTGAAACTCTGAAGCCATCAACGTTAAGAGAGTTGGAGAGTTATGTTGCCTCTTGTCTTCGGAAAAAGCCACGTAAGATATATTTTATTTGAACTCTTAAGTATGAAGGATATCCATTAGCGTTAAACCTTTGTTCGCTAACATGAAATAATTAAGGGAAAGCAATAATCAGTGTATGGTAATATTCGATTGTTATTACTTACAGATAAAAAGCTTAGTGGAAAACCCAAAGATGAACAGATAGCCGAGAAAAAACTAGAGTTGGAAAAAAGACTCCAAGATGTGACAGGGCAACTAGGAAATGGCAAGAAACCTGCGAAAAAAGGTACGGTATAAACAAGATGCAGACATGTGGTATTCGTTGATGAGGAATCTCACTTCGTTTGTTTTGAATAAATATTTTTAAAAACTGTCCAACTTCACAGCACAATACCATTACGGATATTTGAATTGTGCTAAGTTTTAGATAAGTGCTCTGACGAGTAAATATGTATATAGATTTGAATGCACATATACACATTAAAAAAATCGGACCGCGGTGCTGTAGTAAGATTACATTACTTTTATACATACATGTTAGATTGTAGCATGTCATTTAAAGATTCAATTTATTTTTTGACACATTGAACCCGTCACAGGAATATGACATCCGTGGTATGTTTATGACAGCTTTGTTCGACTGGTAATTGTTGAAAATCATTTAAAAAAATCTGATATATGGGAATGATTCTATCATTTCACAGCTATTTTCCTGGAACGAAATTCCTTATTTTCATGTAACAGTTTCTTATTAGCTTGTACATTTTTTCAATTGAGCGAACCCAACACAGTACATCTTCCAAATAACGAAATTCTGTATAATTACGCTTTTTTTCACGTATAGGAACTTTGACAACAATTACCCACCAATTTAAATTTCACACATTCTCGGGAAGGTACGAATCACATGAGTTTGGAACAGAATACTATCTTTGACTACACTATTCATGACTGCTTCATTTATTACATTAAACTGATGTATATGGTGACTCATTGAATACTTACCCTTTTAAAGTAATTCTTATACTTTGCAACTTATCCTCGAGGTAATCATATAGGGCCATGGATGCGATTTTGTTACTATGGAACAGTTGAACTATTATTAGCAAATTAATCCCCATTCGTCGTTCTTTTATTACTTAATGATGTGGAATCCTGATATTTTCTGTGCTACCTGGTATACAGCTCATCATCAGGGTCTAGATTAAATCTAAATTGCTGTTGCTTAATACTATATTTGGGATCTACTGGTTTCAATTGATAAAGTAATTTCAATATATTCGGAATTCCCCGATCTCCAATATTACATTAATTGTTTGTAGCATGCCTGTGATGTAGCATTACAACGAGCCCATGGGAAATCGTTGCAAGTATTATGATGTAGTGGGTAAAATTTCCTGACTTGAAATTTTTACGATATATTCCGAATGTATATGAAGTGCTCAATGAGGCCCGATTTTACGAAATTATATCCCTTTGAGGGTAAAACAGGGTGGGATGTGTTTTCACGTTTTATTCAAAGTTCCAAGTTGAAAGTTGTATATTGTAATCGGGGTAGCGTCAATTTTTCTCAAACCCATTTTTTAGTAAACTTTCAGTCTGACTGATATCACGCCAAAACCGAGACAGGGATGCTAGTATGATACAAAATTGCCTTTGTAATTCTGTGTCTTTGTAACTGTGTCTGTTATCATTGTGACATAATGCAGAGGAGATTTGATTGTTCGGCATCTATAGCTGGGAATATTATTACTTCATATTATAAAATAATTTATTACGAATCCAGCATAGGATCTGTGAATTTTGAAAAAGATCTGACAACTCTTCATCCTTTTTGTTGTAATTAAACCATTCCGGTGGACATGCACGTCGAGTTCTATCTTTATCAGAATGTTTTATTGGTTTCATTTTTATCACGCATACTGCTGCGTTACATGTGTAAAAATTTTATTGAATTAATTTTTCATTATATGCATACAGTGGTAATTGTTTTGTTCTGAAAATATTTGTGTTTATGTTCGCAGAGGACAGTAGTAAATCTGTCGATGTGGTTGTAACTGGTGGAGCGGGTGGACCTTCGAGACTATCAGCATCTAGCAGTAGTAGCAGTGACAGCGATTCGAGCAGTAGTTCGCTTTCCTCGAGCTCCAGTGATTCGAGCGACAGTGAAGCAGGTTAGAATTTAAATTTCACGTAACTCTTTCTGAAATCATACCCTTGCATGGGAACAAAATTACTTATATTAAATAGATAATGTCATTACAATTCCATTAATGCGGAGAATTTGAACCTGGTCACCCAGCAATTGGATCTTTTTAGTACAAAAATATTCGCGAAATTCACGAGCACTCGAGTTTTAATTACCATTTGTAATTAAAACTGTATCGTATTCTTTGCCAGATTCAGAGAAAATCATATAGTGATATCTACTCTTCATTAATATTCAGTTGCTTACAGTGACAATGTATCTATATCCGTAATAGAATCAAAAGAATAGTTTACCCACTACTAAGTACTACCCACGATTCGCTGATTACTGAAATTTTGCTAATTATCTGTGGTAGTATCAAAATTATGTAATATCAATTTTATTCAATGATCTTAGCTGATACATTGCTTTGTTCGTGTATCTGCAAACAAAAATAGATGTATGGATCGAACAAATCATATCGCGCAATAAAATAAACGGAAATTGGAAAAATTGAAGAAAAAAAAACAAAAACAAAATACAAAGAACTGTAATGCTTCTTTTTCATAATCTACGCGTGTGGGCGTTTATCAAAATATATATTTATATACATATATTTTTTCATTTGCAGCTACGCGATAGATTCGTGGCATAGAAGTAATTGAAAATCGCGCGTCATTTTCTCAACTTGAAATTATTATGCCCTATGTATAAAAATAGATTACATAGATCGTTATTATTTGAAAATGTTTTGCTCAAAATTGTGGCAAAGCCAGAGAGAACATTATGTAACAGTTCTCGAAAAGTATTTGCTGATACAATTCGAAGGATATATTTTTACATTTTACATTCTTATCGAGACTTTTTTAGATATGTAGATCAAGATTTATGTCATACGGTTTACAGTCATATTGATACAAAAAAATATGAGTAAAAAATTGTACTCGATGGTCGTACAAAAAAAAAGGACAAAATAAAAGTTCCGAGAATGCAATATCTTGTGAGGTAATAAACAATTACTTTTGATCTCACGTCAGTTGCGAGTTATTGCAACCTCGTCACCTGTTAGTCTGATTTTTATTTCAATTAATGACTGATTCTTGTAATACGAAGATTCAAATTGAAACCGGCACATATATGCATGTGTCTATATAACGTGTTTTATATATAATACATCCCGATGCTTGAAACATCTTTTTCTATTTGTTTAAAGTAGGAAGTAGAATTTTCATTAGCAAATACACGATTTTCACATCTATAATCAATGTATCAGCTTCGTACAATGTTCAATTCGACAGGTGGAAGAAAATAATCGAGTAGATGAGAGATCGCGCGTTTCATCAAGATAATTGTTATTGAAAGCGGCTGAATATTTTTTAATAATATATTTATTTAATAAAACGGCATCATCGCCTAGATCGAGGGCCCCTGTTATATTTACACATTAATAATGGATCGTTAAGTTTTGTTACGACCAGTTGAGTGGTTTAAAAAAATACTGACCTTGAAATGTTGTAATCATGGTCGATTTGTAGAAAGTATAAGAAATATATAAATAAATAATGAATTGAAATAGAGATGAAGTCGTTGCGTTACTTAACGAGTCATTCAACTGATATACAACTTGAAATAGTTTGTTCAATTTATGAACGAAAATATAATATAGTAACGATACAAGGTGAGCTGGAAGCTAGTGGAGTGCAGACTGTGTTTAGAGGATACCATGCCATGCCAGCTTTAAATAATGGATAATTATCATTAGTTGACAGGAATTTTGAAATATATATATTTCTTAATCGTTTTTTTCGCTTGCCCCATGTATTTTCGATACATTCCATCGCTCATAAGACAGCTACAGCATTTTTTTCCTTCCGATTTCTACTTACCACTTCTTTCATCGTAGTCTTATTTTTTCTTCTTAGTTGTTGAAAAAGATGAAAACATAAGCGTAAGCAATTCCGAGTTGTACCTCAAATTGCGGTGTACAAAAGTGTTGTTACTTTTCTACCGTCGTTTAAAATGACGGTGCTTATACTTCACGTTTCATCCAAACAACACCACGTGAAAAGATATTTCATTCGCACTCTCGGTTCTCATTTAAATAAATCTCCAAGTACCGTGATGGTTGTGTCGCTGTTTCACGAAACGTTTAATTTATTAATTCATAGTATCATTTCACAGCAATAAGTGTCAGAAATATAAGTAATGAGTGCTATTACATATCATTTATTACTGTGTACCACTAATCTATCTAACGCTGGATTTAATCAATGCGTCGGCTGTAAAATTTCTGGGCAAATAAAACTAAGTGGACTCTAAGTATCCGTACTACATATCAACTACCTATCAGGCAGTGATCTTCGTATTTTACACGATGAAGAAATGCAGACAATGTGTGTTGGTGGTTGGATTTTCGAGTCAGCGCATCTTAAGATAGCTCTTCATAATCCTTGTACGTAGTTGTCTGTCATTCGCTGTTGTTACATTCGCCGAAGTTGTCTTTCGATAAGACTAAAAATTTATTATCTTTACTTGTGATATTAATTCACTGCTTTCGCTGGTAATTCAATGATTGTATGGTTTTGCATTGCATATGATGGTAATATATTCCTTGGATTTGTATCATATTAATTGTGAAGATCAGGCGTATCAAATACTGAACGAGAAAATATATTGTTAGTGTTATTTTGTGATTACTTATATAAAAGACAAATGAACTATCGGCAGTATCTCAGGTTGATATGAAATTCTAGAAATTAATTGGTAACGACAAAGCAGTATGTATAAACATAGGATTGGGTAGAAAAAAGGTAGGCATGCTTGTGGTGTGATTAATGAAAACACAAAGTAGTATTGGATTCGATCCAAACTGCGTACGATTAGTGCATTGGAAATATAAGCTTGGTAAATAGTCTGATCAAAACTTTTATGCGTGTGACTGGGATGACGTGAATCATAATGTACTGCGTTTGCTTCATGACAATTTGTTGTCTTTTTGATATTAGTCTAAAGAAAAGGAATTTTTTGAAATTAAAATAAACGATGGTGATAACGTATAAATATTGAATGCTGAGAAAAGATGAAAGTTGTATATTAATTGGTACTAACAGCGCTATCACACTTTACATTAACGCAATAACTTCAAGAAAAAGAATGTTCAACATTCTACACGTTAAATGATGGAGCATCAACGAGTACTCGGGTTCCACGGCAACTCGAAAATTTGTATTAAACGCTAAGTGATTAAACGCAAAGAATCGCGAACGATAGATTGAATTATGTATATGATTTTATGTTGAAATAATAGTAGTACGTATTTTGTTTAGACTAGCTACGCCACACGAAATCTTAGAGCTTTAGATTTTGAATCATGAGTATTGATGCATGCTTCACCAGTTCAAATCGATGAAATTGTTCAACAATTACCTACTAAGATTCCTGTAGTTCCTCGTAAGGACTGACCGTACCGTCGTGGCCTGTACACTTTTACCTAGACTTACCTGCTTACAAATATGAGAGTTTAGTTCAATGGAGACCCTTGGAGGTCCAAATATTTGTAGAAGATATTAATGCACATACATCATTCGATGGACTCAAAAAAAAAAAGATAGTGATTGAGGTCACGCTTAAAACTTGAGCTATTAATACGAGACATTAAACTGATCTGAGTTTACCGGCAAACTTTTTCAAAAAATATTACAATACATTCTTTGGCCTACATCGTTTCGTAGTTATTCAGTACTCAACGTTCACGGCGTTGTATAGTCGAAATTCGCAAACAATCTAAATTAACTTTTCTCTCAGCTACGCGCGCGCCAAGATAAGGGGGGAGGGGGGTTAAGGTGGAGTATTACATACTTTCGATTTCGATAACATGTCACTCATGATGATCACTGAGTCTTTTTCAATTTTCAAATACGATCTGTAAATATTTCAAAATTAATATTTCATGATAAAATAACGAAAAATAAGAACAGAAACGAAAATGATTATGATAATAATTATAACAATAATAATAGTGGTAATAACAACAACAAATATAGAAATAACAGTAATAATAATAGTAATTATGGTAGTATCTATAGTAGTAGTCATAGTTTTAGTAGTAGTAGTAGTAGTAGTAGTAGTAGTAGTAGTAGTAGTAGTAGTAGTAGTAGTAGTAGTAGTAGTAGTAGTAGTAGTAGTAGTAGTAGTAGTAGTAGTAGTAGTACTAGTAGTAGTAGTAGTAGTAGTAGTAGTAGTAGTAGTAGTAGTAGTAGTAGTAGTAGTAGTAGTAGTAGTAGTAGTAGTAGTAGTAGTAGTAGTAGTAGTAGTAGTAGTAGTAGTAGTAGTAGTAGTAGTAGTAGTAGTAGTAGTAGTAGTAGTAGTAGTAGTAGTAGTAGTAGTAGTAGTAGTAGTAGTAGTAGTAGTAGTAGTAGTAGTAGTAGTAGTAGTAGTAGTAGTAGTAGTAGTAGTAGTAGTAGTAGTAATAGTAATAGTAGTAGTAATAGTAGTAGTAATAGTAGCAGTAGCAGTAGCAGTAGTAGTAGTAGTAGTAGTAGTAGCAGCAGTAGTAGCAGTAGCAGTAGCAGTAATATTAATGCTAGTAGTGGTCGTAATAGTCGTAGTAAAAGCATTAAATAATATCTTATCGACATAGAATCAAACTGGAAAGAGTAGAGTTGAATTGTTTTATGTCCTGATTTACATGATAACCTGAGAAACATAGGCTTCTGACAGACACGTTGATGATATTATCAGCCAATGAATTGAAATTTACGATCGATAACTGTGTGCAAGAAGCGAAAGCAAGCTGGAATGATAGAATAAATCGAACGGTGGTGTTGGGGCAGGGGCAAGGAGCAAGATGTAGAGAGCATGAGTGACGAGGAGACAGAAAGAAGCGAATCAGGTGCGCTGGCCTCCAAACACATTGTTTGCACTCCGCTCAGCTGGAGCGATTCCTCTTATCCACCTCGGCGTATTACCACTGGTGTTACTCCCGATCATGGTGAATAATAATTGGCAAATTGCTAAAATGAATTGAAAATAAAAAAAACGATTCGGGTCCGATGAAAACTAGAGGAAGTCAAGATAGATCAAAGCTTTGAATATGAGGGTAATTTTGGTCCGATCAGATCTACATTGTTTTTGTAATAATATGTACCTAGAACGGTATGGTTCTACATGCCTATTATTATAATCACAAGTACGAATAAAAGTGATTATCGTTATCATAGCTATACTGGGTATTCTTTATTTCATGTTTCATTTAACATTATTTTATGACTATATGAAGACAAATTTGGCATACGATATATTTCATAATTGAGATAGAGATGCACGTGGATTAAACTCGTCTGTGTTTCGAGACGTTTGTGTATCGTTTCCGGACCTTACTACAGACTATTATTTTGACTTATCTCAACCTATTCTCGATATCGTTGAAGTAAACAAGGCTTTTAAAAGAATGTAAAAGAAAGAAAAATATACACCGTAGAGATAATCTTTACTTTTCCATATTTCTGTCTGTACAAGTCTGTTTTTCAGGGTAATGTTATCTATTCATATATCATGGTAATCTCATATAAATGTCATTGCAAATCACTATTTTCAAGATTCATCCGGCGAAAGCATTATTAAAATAATATTCCAAAGTGTTTGCGAATTCCTAACTCAAAAAAATCAATCGAGGAAAACGATGCAGAAATACATACATAATTGACTAGGAAGAAAATATTCCATAAATAATATCGAGGCATTTAACGGCGTTTCCAAATGGTCGACATAAAGTTTTACCTACTATCAAAATCGTTTTTAAAAGTTTTCTTTCAGTTTAACTTTTTTCATTTCGTTGAATCTACGTTATCGAATTATGGAAATCACAGAGCCGAAGTCCTCTGGATTTTTGTTTGCGTCTTGATGAATTTTAATGATGGCGATTGAGGACCGAGATGAATTAGGAGAATGTTTTGAAAGGAGGATATGATCAGAACAGTTATGTACTACGCATTCGATAATTCATGCGATCAACTTTGATTACAAACACAACGAATCGAGCATTTTGAATTTTTTTCCAAATTAACTTGTTGAAAAATTTTATTCCCTTGATATGTCATTCGTTCTGGATTATATCAGGCTAACTAATGATATATCTAAGAAACAATAGTATTGCTGAAATTTTTTTTTAATAATCATGTCGAGCATTTATTAATATTTATTAATTCAAATATGTTTACTTCGTGACCACCGCTGCATTGTTTCAATATTCGTTCATGATTTTTTAAATTTTTATTGTTGTGTAATTGTTCTTTTCATATTATGATAAAACGTCGATGCTACTGTAGATAGTGGAAACTAATATATCATAAAATTATAATGGTAGAAATTAAGTCAAGCTCTTCATCAGAAGATACAACAAAAACATACCGAAAATGTATGATATTTACATTTTTTACATAAACATAGAGTCTTACAGTCCCAGTTTGGCTTCATTTATATATATGTATGTATGTATGCATGTATGTATGTATATATGAATATATATATTTATATATATATAAATGATGACATACTAGAACTAATCCTCGACATTATTAGTTTTGCTTATGTCCTTTTTCTGTTTTCATTACGGTGCACATTATACGCTTAACGAGAAAAATTGACTATTTCGAAGATCGAAATGGAATTGAAGCCATCGATCTAACTGTTGCATCGATCGCTGCTCGATTCCTAATATTGACATTAAAATTGGTCCAACGGATAAACAGCCAAGTATCATCCATATATAAGTTAAATCCATAATTGTACCATTTAAGACGTTTATGTGAGTCTTATTTGCTTTAATTACTCTAACCATATTATAATTATTACTACACTGTAGGAGAAATTATTAGAGTTTGATGGTTTTTGTAGTCAACATTTTATAATCATTATTATAAAGAGCAGAAAAGAGAGAGAGATTGAGAGAGAGACAGAGAGAGAGAGAAAGAGAGGGGGGGGGGGGAGAGTGCGTGTATGCCCGTGTGTGTGTGTGTGTCTGCGCGCGTGTGGCTCTGTGTGTGCGCGCGTGCGTTTGCGAGTGCGTGTTGTGCTGTGCATGTACGAAAGAAATGTTTTACGGATTAAGAATTTTTTTTATTATAAAAGACCCTTAAAATGAAAGTCCACAGAAAATGAATAAACAATAACATACAAAGCATACGATTGAGATATTTAAATAAACATTGTTGTACACAGTGATACAATTATATGATAAGTATATGAATAAAATCTATTAGAAAATATAATCTTGGTGTTGTTGTTTAATTTGATGTATATTTTTGTATTTATATTATTATCATCACTCGAATTTTCATGGCTGGTATCCTCTGCACTGTTAGCATTATGCTACCTAATAAGAAAAGTTAAGTTGGCTCAGTTTCTTAAAAACAATAGACATATGTTTGTACGTAATATTAGGCGGTTGCATGTCACGTTCGTTACAGGGAATTTGACTAACCGACCACCTAGAAAGAAAACCAAGAAAACACCTGCCACAGTGCCTCCTAGCACCGCTGTCACGATGGTAAGATGTTTGATTTATCAGGAACATTCACAAAATAAATAAATTGAAAATCCAGAATTTAACTCATTGTTGGAATCACATTCTATGTTCACTTGCTATAATTCATCTCGATGATTCGTTGACATTGATTGAATTGATGAACAAATTATTGGATTCACGCTTCGTAATTATTAATTTGCCAATAAACGCAGGAAATATTGAACTTAATAAAGATGAACAATATGTAGGCATCCACTATGAACAGCACCGGAGGACTACTACTCAGTAATCAACCAGCCCCAAATCTCACGGTAACACCATCAAAACTTCCTCTGAATCAGCCGAACAATTTAGCCGCTGAAGGTAGGTTGCCGTGTCTCAATGAAAAAATGATTTCTGCACATCTATCATTTTTCTTATGTATCATCGAGTAAAGTGAAAAGTGATATTAATATTATTGTGTTCGTTATTCAATTTAGGAGGTCCCAATATCCAACCAGTCGCAACATCTGCGATAACGACTAATCAAGGAATACCTGCAGTTAGTCATGCATCGATTCCATCGCAGCCATCGCAGCCCTCGCATCCCAATACAGCAGCAATGGCTGTTCCAACGAAAAAGCAATCTCCGCCTCCAGCTCCGCAAACGTCTTCTAATCCTCAACCCCCTTTCGTATCTGAACCGACGCTTCCACCGAGCATTACTCCAACTAATACCAACACGGTCGTCACATCGCCGATCGTCGCTCAAACACCTCAACCTCAACCACCGACTCCCATCAGTTCGTTTTCGAACACAACGTCGTTGGTACATCAAGATGGGACGAACCTCAATCAACAGTCCGATCTTCTACAGCCATTCAACACGCTAGGTACTCTCACGTTCGATCAATCTCATACTAGTTAAACAAAAATATCGTTTCATTTCGATTGGATTATTGACAGAAATTTGATGAATAGTTACTATAAAATATGTCTTATGCAGCGTCTGTGCCTACTACTCAGACAGCGTTGGAACAGACCTTGTCAAACATGACGAAAAATCCACATATTCCAATGATTCAGCCACCAACGACGATTATTAACAATTCGTTGAACCGTATGCCAGATCTGAAGAACCCCGTCAACATGATGCAAACTAGTATGGCCACAAACCTTAATTTGACAAATATTAACATGGCTAATATGAATATGAATTTGCAACAAAGTCTTGCATCGCACATTATACCTCCCATGCAAAACCTGGATAGTATGATAAATACCACCTCTGCGCTGACGAACATACAGAACACGCACAATATGACGATGCCCCAACAACAACACTCCAATGGTTTTGGTAATATGAAAAAGGAAAATTCACCCACTAATGTCTTGAACAACAATGGTGTTTCCGGATTGAATATGGCGATGGGAATCGGAGGAATGAACATGGGATCTATATTTGATCCGTTGCCGATGGTTTCAATGCCCATGCACATATCACAGCTACCAATTAAGAAAGAAGATAAAGCACTATCCATGCCTCAGTCGCAAATATCTCAGAAAACGTTAGATGGTAAGTTTAACTCAGATTTCGTTAAGTCTGATTTTTTGCATACTGACTGCACGAGTCCTTCGATGTCCACTTAATCATACATTGTGCATTTTTTTTCCTTCAAATGATACTGAACGCAGAAACAACTCATTCGTTTCTATTTTGTGGTTTCCATACCCTTCGTTGATATTATTCATTTTTTGTTTTTTATTTCTTGTATTTGGAAATGTTTATGCACTAACTATTGCCTACTAACTTATTTGCACAACGGTGTGGCTCTAGCGGGAGCTCTATTTGCAGAGATGACTGTCCTTGGAATGCAACCGATGACCAACCACTCGAGTTCGCAGCTTTTGCCGGAAAAGAAGACTCCACCCGACACAAAGAATCCTGCTGCCAATTTCGCTTCAGCTTTCAAAAATAAGGTAGACAAATTATATAACACAACGATCACATAAGTAAAACAATTCACATTGCGCGTCACATTAATGATAAAATAAATATTGCTACTTCGTAACATCGCTTAGTTTTGGAATTGATTCGCTTTTTTCCAGAATGTTGAGCAGAATGTTAAGAATGCATCCTCCTGGTCTTCGCTGGCGCAAGCGTCGAGTCCTCAATCGGCAGCTGGGAGTAGTATGAAGAGCTCTGCCCGTGACTCTTTCCAAGCGTTTAAGAAACAAGCAAAGGAAAAACAGGATCGAGTTAGTAATTTACACTCGAATAAATTTCTCTGTCGGTTGTATTAGAAATAATTCAATATCGCACTTCTTGCAGCAACGAGCATTACTGGAGCAACAAGAAATGCGACGACAACAAAAGGAACATGCTGAAAGGGAACGACTTCGACAAGAAAATGAGAGAAGGAAAGAACGGGAGGAGGAAGATGCTTTGGACAAGGTGCGAAAAACTGTCGATCAGCAAGCTGCCACTATGGTACCTACGTCAAGAGTGGAAGAAGTAAAGGTAGTCGTAGATACGGACAGTAGTAGTCCTGGACATTCGTCTAATCAGGATAAGGCAGCAGCTGAACGAGAAAGGCAAAGGCTTCGAGAGCAGGAACGACGAAGACGAGAGGCCGTGAGTATTCCAGCTATATTAATATATTTATATACTAATTACTTCTTTAAAAAAAAAAACTCATAACTTTGATGCAAAGCAACGGTATCCTGGGCTGTTACTTTTATGGATTTATTTCAAGAACTTTGCAAAATTAATTTGGGTATGTTTGCTGCAAGATGATGCTAATTGCGAAGCTTATTGATGCGAATTGTGAAGTCAATTACCGACAGTATCACAATTTTTTAATAATCAATTTAATAAATGCATCGACCAAAACATTTGTCGTGTACGTAGTATGACATGGCATTGTAACTGAAATCACAAATCATGGCAATATCATAACTAGTATTATATATTTGAAATTTCTTTTTACCTGTAAAGTTGAATTATTTGGATTTACAGTGAATGATAATGAAACGTTAGTTTGTTCTACAGTACAAAAAAATACTAAAACTCGTAGATAAATATTGCAGTTCACACGACAATGTGCGTAAAGATGTTTTTGGATTAGGTCAATCGAAATGTGTTGAAAATAGAGAGGTGGATAAAAAAACGAGAAAATATATTTGTACAAATATTCAGTTATTTGTTATCGAGCGAAAAATACCATGCATGTGAAAATATGAAAAAGTTGGAAACAAATTTCCAGTGGCGGAATCCGAGAGGTATGAGGGTAGGATTACACGATCAGTATCCCCCCCCCCCCCCTCTTAACGTGAAATTTCTCATCACAAGGTACGAGAAATCCAACAAAACTCTCACCCCATCGTTAATCTCCAAGGACATGAAATTTCAATGATATTTCCATGAGCTTATATGCTATATTTTTTTCGTAATCTCTGCAATATATATCTATTTTAAATCATGGGCTACTGTCACATTTCTCTGGATCCGCTACTGTAAATTTTATAATAATGAAATGCATTTTTATCAATAAGGCATCAGGGAGTTTGATCTTCAGAATCTTAAAATTACTTGAAGTCTTCAGCGCATTAAGATCCAAATTTAAAGTTTTGATGGGTTTGTGATCATCGAAATAACAATTCTCTCATGCTTGCTAATCTTTGATGATCATTTATTATATACATTTATATGAATGACTGTATATTATACTTGGTTTTCTCGATAGTTTCTTGTTGCTGTTGATTCTGGACTGCAACATTGATTTTCATACAATATTATGGGTATTTGGATCATTACTAGATTTGCAAACGTGCCTCTTCATTTTTGTCATTTTTTATTGAAATCATCAGCACCAGAGGCATTGTTTTTCGGAACTTTCGTGTCTAAACCAGTAATAACATTGATATGGATTCTAACATTGACCGTTCACCAACGAATAACTGAACCCGCGTCGATGTCGCATTGCTTAGTAAATTGTGTCCGTATAATTTCAAAAAAGCATAGGTTTCTCTGTTCTTTCAGATGGCGGGGCAGATAGACATGAACATGCAGAGCGACTTAATGGCTGCATTTGAGGAATCTTTATAATGTTCCAATTTGCTGCTCGTGAAATGCCATTAAAACCGGGCAGGACTTGGAGATGTTGTGGCACCGGGCGGTATAAGAAATCTTGTCAAGATACGAGTTAATGTGAAAAAGGATGCTAGAAAGGAAGTTGAAATAATTATTGTAAAAAGAAAAACGGTAGGTCGGGGAATGGGTGGGTATAACGGAGCTCCATAAAATTGATTTAAAATCGTGCAGTTGGAACGGTCCAACGTTGGGAAAATGTTTTTAAAAAGGCCAAAAAGTAAAATGAAGTATTGAGATACTTGAAGCGAGATTCAGATCGTTGGACATTCATCATGCAATTGACAAGTTAATTGTGAATTCGACGGACACCAAAGTGTGACCATGTAATTAGATAATAATAACTTATGAGATACTTCAATAATAATACTATTGTGTTGAATTTTCCAGGTTTCATAAGTTTGTACTTTATGTAAATTTGGAACAAATGATTTAAAAAAACATAACAATCAATCTGAAGGAGATAAATGTTGGGGAGAAGAAATAAATTAAATTCACATGATATGAGCGAGCATATGTGCGAAAGTGTGAGAGTGTAAGAGCATAAAAGCATAATGCTGTGTACATTTAGTTAAGTTTTATATTTTTCCACATTCAGTCATTAATCGTTGGTAGGATTATGCAGATACTATATCTGCCGATAATACCTCTACCATTCTATTTTATTCGTACTTGATCCGTTGATGCTTGCCTGCATGCCACAGATCATAGTATCAATTAAAATTCGAGGGTGTAATAGTAAGCTATTATTAATGATTTAACTGCAAATTAGTTTCTGGATTGCAAGGTTGTTTCTAATGCCAGCATAGTTCGGCTTTTCAAGTTTACATGTTACATATATAGATACATGGCTAATGTAACTTTATTGAACGTGGCTAAAAATTGTGGAGAAAAAAAAATATATATTTCCTCGTCATTGCAAGTTGTATCTGAAGAGTTATAAGTAACTGAAAATTCTATAATTCATCCTTGAACATTATTGTCAATTATTATAAACGTAACGGTAAGGGGATATTAGCGTCCAGTTAGTATCATAAATTCTCATTCTACCATTCGTCGTCACATTTTCAAAATTCGAAGAAAATTGTGATAATGATAGTCATGGTATCGGTTCAATAGACGAGCATTCAATATTATCGGATTGTACGAATGACTGTTTAGTTTGATTGGTAAGGCGAGGTACTGTACAGTTATATTATAACATGAACCTAATTATAAAAATAAATGAACAAATAATTAAATGATTTAAAAGGATGTATTTAAAAAAAAAAACAAACAAAAAAACAACCCATGGAGTAACATCAACAGCAACAATCTCAAAGTAGGCTTGACAAAACTCTAGTGTATTTTCAGGAAAAGACGAACAATAAATCATCTACTCGTTGGAAACAAGAAACAACCCTGAATATAGAAAATATCAATGCAAAATTAAATCGAATGATAAATCGTAATGAAAAATAATAAAGAAAAAACTATTCAATTGGCTAAAGAAAAGTACAAAAAATGATATCGATAGCTATGATACGTAATTTGTAAAGATGGTTTCATTCGTTGTTTCTTAATCTTTATCCAGATTGAAGAGGAAACTGTTAATCAGTTATTCATTTTGAGAATAGTATTGAAATGATGAGAACTATTATTTATCGACCTCGCGAGGCAGACATTGATATAGTTAGATGCACTATATATTATTCAATTATTTAACCGAATAACATATTATGTCATTTAATTCTTCGAAGAATATTGTTCGTTTCTTTATTATCATTAAATTCGAGCGATATGCCAACTCCGCAAGTGCTCTGTACTTTGTTCGTATTTTAGTTTTAAATCAACAAATGAAACGGTAGTCTACCGTCAGTTTCGTCATTAATGTTTGTTCCTGGAATCTTTTGTTGTTTTTACTTTTATAATTTTCTTGCTTATTTCTTCCTTCTTCTGTCACCAATCGTAACTTCCTCTCGCTCGCTTTCTCCTTTTCTGTGTCCGGTATATATGCCAAATTTCTGCTGCTTTGTCACGGTTGTACCAATGCAGAGATTGTAAGCGAGGGCATTTTATACAGAAAATGTCCGGGTGAACTGACGATTTGATTGTGGGACGTGAAAATTAACATTACTACCAGCACGTCGGACTCTATCATGTAGTAGTATACTTGTAAAAAGAATTGACGAAATGTGTAAATAAAAATATTGAAAATAGAATGGATTCGCTGTAGTGTTACGCCTGAGACGTAGATGTCGTGATTACTGAGATACAATTCCATATTTTCTGGAGGGTATCGAGGATTATTATTTGAATAAGACGACAATGGTCTGCATATTCATGTTTCATTGGAGAGTTTCATTAACGCACCATGTTATCTCGATATACACTACAGAATGATAGCACATAACTACATACCTACGCTTTTTATAGATTGTTACCACACCTACCTAGATTTAAACGAAAAATAGATGTTTCTAATATGTTTAAAAAAATGAATAAAATAGAATATACAGAAAATTCGTTAATATGAACAATTAACAGAAATATAACACTACTAACTTTCCTTTTTTGATACACTTGTTTTACGTTGCGTTTCCTTCGATCATCCAAAGCTGTGTTCCGAAATTGACTGGCAATATCCATTATCTATAGTTAATAATGTCACATATATCCTGGATTTTCATTATTGGCATTCGATTTCAGAACACGTCTCGAGTATTTTCATTGAATGGAAGTGGAAAAGATTGTTTAAAAGCCCCCCGCCCTACCTATGATGATGATGATGATCATTCGCTTATACGAGTCACACGAAAAATTGGAAATCGCCAACGATAATACAGATAGTAACAATTGTGTATAAGTTCGTGAGAAAAGTTCTGAAAGGAATATAAAGTATGATAAATTATAAAATTTGTTAAAGAAAATAATTAAAAAAAAAAAATGATAATTAAAAAAATATGATTAGAATTATTATGAATATCACGGCAAAACTGGGGTATTATTATTTTCTCCATATGATCATCCGATAACTAGAATGTAGGGACTCTATTCTATCTTGTCGATAGAATCATATGGAATTAAGAAGATGCATAGAGAATAATTATTATAGAAATACAGTGTTGCTACGTCGTGTAATATAGAAATAAAAGATACATTTCTGTATGTGTGTGTGTGCATGAGTATACCATATAAAATTGCTATAATCAAGTTTACCATGAAATATATATCGAGTAAGAAATCACAGATTCTGATGAAATTTCATGATGCGGTTTCTCATCAATTTTCTCTGAATATAAAGTGAAATTTTCTATTCTTTAACTGAATTATGCTCTAGGGAAAACCTTGACGATGTGATATCACGTTTAAAAGGGAAAAACGAGGCAAGACCAAAGTGAAAGGAAATTGTATGTTGTACAAATCTGTCATCGATCAAGAATCAGATATTGGATTGTCATTGGTAATTTGTGAAGTTGTTGAAATTGGACATTACCAACGATCATTTATTACTTTTACGACTAGTTCGTTGTCATAGTGAACATACGAAACTCCCCACATGATATTACATTATAGAAGAATCTTGTACACATATTTTTGAGTATGTTGAGGAATCCCGGTTCCTTTACTACGCAGCAGAAAGTGCTTCCTGTTTCATCGTGTATTTAATTTTTTCTTTTTTCCTTTTCGTTCGAAGTTTTCTATCGATATATTCGAAAATAATACAGAATTATTGGCAAATCTCAGGGTACAAAATCCGCGCTACTTAATTTATCTCATTTTGACTGTTCGTGATTTTCCTATTATTATTTTCAACAACCACGCATTCGTCGACCTCCGAATATCATGCTGCAGCGAATAAGGATTTAAAAATGCGCGAAAACGTGTATGAAAAAAAAAAAAAAATTGAAATTAACAAAATAATTGTTCGGTGCTTTGCTAAGGTGAAGAATAGTATCGAACGATGAATTTTTAGTTGGGATCCTTTTCGGGCATCGATATTTCTGGTGGTGTGAATTCGCAGCAACATGGTAATCGATGGTCAATGATAAATGATTGATCGTTATACCAGAAATTCAATGAAATTAACAGTTAATGATAAGGTGGTGTGCTAGGTATTATGATTGTATAATACGTATAGTTTGTAATTGTAAATAAAGATGAATCATTGGCAGCAATTAGACAATTGATGTTTAAAATATATAAAAGAGTAACCCTATATGATAAGAACATAAAATTAATGATTAAAGTTAGGGAGGCCAATAGACAGATTATGTAACCTACTAGAGCTCAACCTAATTTATATTGAACATAAGTCGTAAGTAACACCAAAATCACACACTGCTGTATCAAAAGTAATTTTTATATAAGTCTCCATAAGTGCGCACATCATCTCCAATGGCACATTAAATTTTCGGATACATAATAATTGTAGAACATACAGAATGGTTGTACATAATAATTATAATAATAATAAAAATCAATGGGGAAAACAAAGAAGTACCATGTGTCGTTGAATAAAAGAAATGGTCACGTGTCGTGATAATTTACCTGTGATTATTAACATGATTATTAACAGCAATGTAGTTTTGGTAGCGCCTTGGCTTCTAGCATTTGCCCCAATATGTCTTGGTTTTCAATTCGATGCTTCGCCCTTTTCATTTCTGGCATGTGTAGTTATCTCCATATTCTTGTTACGTATAGGCAATCCATTCGTCATGCGACTTTCGTCTTCTCCATTTTCCTTTATGTCTTTCCACAAACTATGCTGTACGATCAAGACTACGGTATACGCCTACAAATATTGTTGAACTGATGTACACAATAATCATACTACGTTATCGACAGTATCACACTTACAATTAGTCACATCAATGTCTATGAAACGTTCGGATTAATACATAAATAGTATCAATGAATGAAAAACATTGGATTATGTGAAACTAGGGAACAGTTTCCATATTGAAAATTATAATAACCCTTGAAGATTGAAGTATTTTTGCACAATTATAAAATTTAAAGTTTTATTTATTTTTGATGGAATCGTATTGTTTATACGAATTTTATAAAAATTTCATACATCTGCTACGTTGTACCAAAGTTCCATCGCCATCGTACATGGACAGGAAAGAGTTATTCAAAATATCTGTTTATATGTTCTTGGTGGAAATGAACAGAAATGTAATTCTTACTTATCATGATATCGGAAATCATTTATCAACGATATAATGTGGTATATTGCAGTGAAAGTAGTTGCGGTATAACGAACTCATTTCATTCCAGTTGCGATATATTTATAACGATAGTTTATTGATAATATTTGATGACTGGTGTTTTCATTAGGTACTTGTTGAGTCATAATTATAAGAGATGACATCCATGACCACCACTTATTTGGGAAAGTAATTGTTTTTTTAATTTTACTGATACTTATTTAACATTTGTTTGTCAAACCACTTGTATATTATTGAACCTCTGTAGATGAGCATGTGCGCGCACATTTTCTGACCAGGTGCTGCTTCTTTATATTTTTGTTCGGATGAGAATATATTTTTATTTTACAATTTTTGTCCCATTAATGATTTTTACAATCTCTTCTAAATGTTTTCTATTCGAATGGAATATAGAACGAAACTCATTTGACCCACAACACTGAGACAATCACCTCTCAAACTGCTTTCAGACTTCACTCAAGCAATTTCATCCCAACTGACCCTTCAATAATATGATCCTCTCGGACATATCTCGTACATGCTAGTGTGAAAGTATCCTGTGTTATCAGTATAATTAAATTGGTAACTATTAATACTGACCAGTTATTATTACCAACTAAATCTTTTAGCTGGTAAGTGATGAATTTTTGAGGATTCGTTAAACTTTCCGGTTGTTATTAATAATTTCTACTGCATGATGGTAAATATAATTAATTTCAGTAATAAAGAAAAAATTGCATTTGTATATCAAAACTCTATTGAGATTCAAATGCCAGTAAATATAATCGTTGCAGATTTATTCAACTCTTACCAAGTATTCAGTTAGTTAAAAATATTTGCATTTAGTTATTAATACTAGTCGGATCGAATTGCTAGTTATCGAGTCAATTGGTGTGGCAGTAACAATGTGATTCGAGCAGGATTTCGAGAGTATGAGAGAAATAGGCTGGTTTACTCTTGAAATTGAGATATTAGAAAATTATTTGAAATACTTGAATTAAAAAAAAAGATGCAAGCTCTCGAATTAGTAAGGATTTTTCCTTATATCAAAATGGACACCGCAATCACATGACCTTTAGTATTGCTTTCAGTTCTTCATGGACTTCGGCAAAAGCAAGAAGCGTTTCATCAAAGAAAAACATAAATTTGCCGATAGTATTGAATTTTGCATTTAAAAGCTTATTCTGGTTATGTACATTATAAATTTGCTGTTAGGTTCCGATTTAAATGATTTCAACAAAACGATTATACTAAAACAAACCAAGCTTATTCATTTATAAAAGAAATCAAAAGTATAAAATATGTTTCCATGTATTTGATCCTAAAATTTACAAGAATTCTTCACACCAGTCAGAAAGGCACTGATAGCAATCTTGGGACTGTTTGGTATTGGCGCTGCACGTGTCTTTCATCCATTCTTGAAAAAGTTCCTTGTCCTTTTTAAGAACCAAATACTGACCAAGTACAACGTATGCCTGAAAAACTTGTCATTTATCATCACATTTCTTCAAATACAATACAATAAAATTTAATCTCGAAAATTGGGTTCATTTAATAAATCCCAGGGTAAAGTGTAGTTTTTCTTCTTCTTAGAGTCGTGTATACAGTAGCTAAAGCTGTATAAATATGCTGGCAAAAAGCTAAATATTGTAATGAACTTATAGTAACATACCATTACCTTATCAAAACCAGCAGCTTCCAATCTTTTTCCTAGTACTTCACCGATACCAGCTAATTCTGTGACCGGCTTATCTCCCATGGGCTCAGCCACAAAATTTCGATGTTTCTGTGATGTACTCGACATCTTAATAGTTCAGCTATCACTGAAACAGTAATTTTCAATTTTTAAAAATTATTTTATTGAAATATTAGGCAAGCTCGGGAGCACGCTTCCGCTATTCTTTATAATCAGCATATTGAGCGTTCCAGTATTCGATTGGGAAAGTTCGGTTAAACGAAACGCCGCAAATATCGATACTCGAGGAGTAATGATTGATTATTTTCTCCTTTGCTAATGAACATTACAAAAATGTGGTACCACCATCATAGGTTTGAACATTTCCATTCCACTTTCCAATACTTTTGCTAGGCAGCCTCTCCATTGAGTCGTACCTAATATGACTCACAGTTCATTCGTTGAACCAACAAGTATTGGAATAAATCTATAGAAATGTGAAAATTGCGTCGTACGGACGAGGACTTCAATCGATTAACGAAATATCACAGATACGTCGAATTCATAGGATACACACGCTTGATAAATTATGGGTACATGTGAAATTGTACAAGTACTTCATCTGATTGTATTGTTGTTGTTTTTATCATCATTTCCATTACGAAAAACGACACTTTTTAACGATGCAAAGTGGAAGAGAGAGAGAAATATTTCGGCGGTATACCGCTGTAAAATAGATTAGCATAAATTGGTTGATTGTTCATTTATCGAAAACTCTATGACTGCCAGGCTAACCAACAAAACTCTTAGCACGAACATTTCGAATACTCGCCGGAACGGCAGGTGAAATCTTCCAGACTTTGATGTTCAAAGGTTAAAACGCAAAGTATTTTTATATTTACCACGCTTCCTGACGTATTGTAATAATATTGACACAATGATTTCTATTTCTACAACGATCGGTCCGCGTTACTTCGGCTTGGTTTCTCGATACCACTCGACACATTGTAGTGAACGCCGACAGGAAACAAGAACCGCAGCGTCGGGAACAAGGAACGCGGAATAGCGAAGAATTTAATTTGAACGACGAAAGATTCCAACTCTCGATTATCCTGAATCATCCACAGTTTTTAGTTTCAATCCCAACTCGATTAAGTAATCTAAAATACGCTGCGTGAATGTTGAATTGTCCAATAGAAAGTTAACGGCTTACCGCTTGGGAGAGCTTCCCATCCTTTCGTACGCAACGAAATTGTTAGAGTGATGCACGGGTAACCAGCGTGGCTATGCTCTGGCTAGATACGCCCGCGCGCACACTTATGCTGTGAATCACCGCCGCGTGAGTGGTGGCGTGTGCGTTTTCGTACATATTCTTTTGCTTCCTCCGTGTCAGTAATCGATTGCAAGCGAGTCACATACATGATGTATTTGACAAATAGAGGTGACGACGCACTTCGAATTAAAATATGTCGTCGAAAACCTTCATTATAAATTGTAGAAATGGTCTTGACCTTATGAACGAATATGTAATGACGCTCGCCAATAATAACATAAAAATAAGACGTTTGAAAACTTTGATTTCTAGTTTATCATCTGTACTCCAAGACGTTCCATTATTACGAGATATCATGGACCGATAGCTTAATTTTACAACAAACAGCAGAAAAAAAATTATGTATAATCACACTGATGTGTAAAAAAAATGTCTTTCTCATTGTTTTCACGCATGATAACGTTACATCTGGCGTTCTAAACGCGGAATTACCATGGAGATGAATACAGCACATAGATTTTAAATACTATGTTTGTTTAATTGAAAAACAATATTATTAAAGTAAGAACAATTACAAAAAAGTAGAAAATATCCTGCGCTTTACGTTTTATAGTGAAAAATGATATTTTTACAGTCATAAGTTATAAAAAGTATCAGTAAATATTGTATACAGAACGTAAACAATTATTAAGAAGTTTTCAACTAACTGCTGTAAAGTCACAGGGAAATCTGCGGAAGCGCGTATGTATTACCATAAAAATCATTTACGGATTACGGCACTTTCCTTCTTTCTCTTAATACTCGCTAAATTCCATTTTGTATGTATTTACACCGTTTATATTGTTCACGCCAAAAACAAATTCAAAAAATCCTAAATTTTAAATATTTTGAATCAAAATCATATCGCAGAATCCAGACGTGATACAAAAAAATCGGCCAACGAGAACAGATTCAGAGCAATGAAGTCTTCAGATTTATTTCGTGGCAGACCTGTGTTATTAGAGTAGTCGAAAAGAAAACATTTTTTTTTCAAGTTCTATCATCTCAACAGTCTTTTAAGGTATAAACAATTCTCCCCAAAGGCCAGCTTGATATTTCAATTCTACGAGACGCACAATCATTTTTTGTATTTCCGAATGTGTAAAAAGTTTTTAACCCAAATGTGTAAAAAGTTATCACTACTTAGTTGTGCGTATTCAACCTTGGGTATCACAACCTCAGTTGTGAGTGATAACCTTTTACCCATTAGGATCCGACACAATTATTTCCGAGCTTTTGATAGAGAATTACATTTCCTATGAGAATATGTGTATCAAAATAGGAAAAACAAAATAATTTTTTTTCTCTTAGTTTTGACCGGGGCAAATGAACTTTTTTTTTCACATGCTATACATATGGAAAAACAACAAATGCTTAAACGTCTCGTAGATTTGCAATATCAAGCTGGCCATTGGAGAGAATGTGTTTTATTCCTTAGAGAAATTTTCGAGACGATAGGAAACAAACTTTTTTTTACCACTCTAATAATTGTACATAAAAAATTGGCCCGATATAATTATACATAGTTCATGTATATTTTTATAGAATTATGCACAATTCTATATAATTCTATACAGTTTGTTTGCAATTTCATATAGAATTCTATATAATGGTGTGTACATTATTTATAAATCATATATAATTATATCACCCCAATTTTTTTAATAATATTGTATAGGATTATTTTTCCTCGGGAAGTGTTAATGCCGAAAATTTATCAAGTTAGCGCGCTTCTTGAAAATAACTGAAATCATTGACCTTTCAATTACTGATAACTTTCCTCAATCGTTAAATTTACCAACTTTTTATATCGTGTCCACGATGAAGTTTCCTATGACGAAACTTATAAAGATATAAGATTCGATTTCCGAACTTGGGGGAAGAAAGATTATACACGGGGTCGGGAATTTATTGTGTGACAGCTGAATACTTTATCAGCCAACGTTTTTGAGAAAAATGTCCAAGACAAAAGCTATTTGATTCAGAGGGAGAAATGTACTAGATAATGGTGTAGAATTGGTTTATTGGTCTTCGCAAAATTTTGGGTACCGATTTGAAAAACGTGGTTTTGAGAAAAACGCGTTTGAAAGTTTCGGAATGAATGAATCATGAATTTTGTTAATTTAAATGGAACCATCGGTAGGAGAATGCTCATAGATTTTATATTATGAATTTTGTTGGCTTTCGCTCCGTGAACGGAAATGTACGCTGAACGACACTCACCAATGATAGCATGACTTTGAAAAATTAGATAATTATAATTATTCATGCGAATCGGACTCGTTTTGATAACTCCTTTAAAGTTCTGACATAGTATCATACATCTTTTAATTAGTTATCAATTAGCTAGAATCGATATCATCGGCTGATCTTTGATGGATTCATTTCGAGAACTTTATGAAACTAGTCAAGGGATGTTCGATACAAAATGTTGCTTGTTGCGAAGCATATTGTTAATTGTGCAACATCCTCTGGCCAGCAGATTATTTACCGACAGTTTCGCAATTCTTGAGTAGTCAAGTTATTAAACAAATTACTCTGAAAATTCGAACGAGACGGTCGTAATCTAGATTCGAGGCTTTCGCGGTCAGTGTCATTAGTCATGTTGGTTTCCGGGCGGATGCCGCGTTTTTTTTAAAGCGTAGTTCCAGCGTTTCGCAATCGCTCCCGCTGCATTATCAGGGCGCGGCTGCTCTGATATTCTTATACAGAATTATTCTTTTGCAGCTATTGGAAAGTGGAATTTCTTCCCGCGAATACTTAGATGGTTGGACTCGAAACAATATTCTCTCATGAGAGTTGCTTACGATCAGAGAGCCACGTTTTTTTATTCTAATCTCGTACTTTTCTCCAAATTAGAATCATTTATCCTGAGAGAAGAGAATCTATTTTTGTGTCCCTTGCATGGTCTAGAGTTTAGACCATGATTTTCTAATAAGTACAATGTAATACTTATTTATTTTTACAAATATTTTCTTGGCACTGGTAGGTAAAATCCGAAATGTTCAATTTTTCTCGGGACTAACACATTTTCGTTTCAATGTACGAAAACAATATTTGCCGGTAGGATAACATGTGAACAATCAAAAACCGCGGCACTTTTTGCGCGCCCAGTTATTGCCTTGTTTTACGACCCCTGATCGGTTTCGCTCGCCGATACCTCGAGATAACACTACTTCTTGCACCCTTGGCTTGTGTAGAGTAAATTCACTTACCTTGCTCTCTCTTTTCCTCTCGATAGTCGATTCTATTCCCTTTTCTGTTTGTTATTTAGATAAAAATCGTTGCATTTGTATAATCGTGAGCGCGTATGTTACGCGATTGTGTGTTCTGACTTATCGGATGTGTGTATCTATCCGAATGCGTAACTCTATCAGGATATACAATTTATGAATATATCTGTACACCCTTTAAATGACACTTTTTCGAAAAACAGGCCTGTACGTCTATCACCTTCATCGTCGACTCGGCACATCGTTTGATCTTCGAGATGAGTCTATCATGAATAAAAATAACAAACACGCATGCCTGATACGTTGCTATGAGATTAACGTGAGAGAATCGATCCAACCACATTGATATATATATATTTGTATTCCAACCAGCGAGGCAAAGCAAGAGTTTTTTTTTATTTCTGCGTAGAGCCATTTGTTCGCGTAATGGCTTTTTTTTTGTTTTTCCGGTTGTTTTTACTATGCCCGTGTGGAAATTTGTCCGAGCTAGCCCGATGTACGCGATGGGTCCGACCAGATTTCCCCATGACAGCCATAATTCCGTGAGCCAGACTGGGCTCCGACCTGATTCTGATCAGGCCGAGTGCAACATGTGTAAACCACACATGAATTATTTTTAGTCTTTACCCTGTCATTACCTGTATGTTGAACAATTACGTTCAATATCGTGACCGCTCTCGATGATGTGGCATCGGAGAACTTTGCAGTTCTACCTAGCGCCTGTCTTGGCAGACCGAAAACAGACGCGCGATGTGTCGAAATCTATGTTGAAGTCGAGGTTGAAGTTATCGTTCAAAGGTTTTTATAATCAAGCGGTGCATATAGCAGTGCGTAGTCACTTTCAAGTGCTGCTGCAAAGTGGTTTCAAAACATGGATGACAATATTTTTATTCGACAAGCAACTGTACTGATTAAAATTTAATATCTTCGTTTTTATGTCTTATTACGATTTTGTTCATGATTGCTACGCCAAGAGTAAAGATAAGGAAGGGTTGAATTTGAGGTTTGTTTTCCAAAAGGCTGCCAGACAAGGGCCAAATCATTTACACTGTTTATTCCCTATTCTGGCGAACGTGACGCTTCTAGGCGGGCCCCGCTCAGCTTGCTCAGATTCCACACGGGTAAATGCAATGGATGCAGTTTCATTCAACTCTTACCTATTCAGGTAATTGATAATATTTGCAAATAGTTATTGATAACGTTCGGATTCGTGAAATTCACCGGAACATATCTAAGATCTGTTTGTCGGATTGATGTGATTGTTGTCAAGACAATTGGGGAGAAACGAACGATAAGATGTGAGCAGGATTACAGAGTGGGACGACATAAATATGTTACTATTCCTCTTCCGCTCCTTTCTCTTCTACCTTCCCGGTCGTCTCTCCAGGTCTTCCGCCTTCCTCGCTACCCACCTCTTGCCCTTCGTTTTTTCCCACCGCAGCTGGAGTCTCCTCTACATTTCTCTCCTCTTCAACGATTGCCGCTCTTGCTCCTTCACCTCTCACCGCTCTACTCGTTTTCGAACTCATCCTATGCTTTTTCTCCATTTCAGCTATCTTCCTCTCCAACCCTTTAGAATTTTCCTCCATTCTCTTCATTTTCACTTCCATTTCTCCGATTTTCTCACTTAGCTCAAGCCTCAGCCTATATTCTCTTCTCCTTGCTGGTATCTCATTGCTCAGCACCCTCATCCTCTCTTCCTCCCATTTTCTCCATTCCATCCCTCGATCTTGTGCCCACGCTCTCTTCATCTCACTTTTTTCTACCTTCCCGTTTCGTTCAAATGTTTTCCCTTCTCCGATCTCCTCCTCCTCCTCCTCCTCTACCTGCTCCTCGTACTCACTTTCTTCTTCCTCCTTCTCAGTCTCCTCCTCCTTCTTGGCCTGAACAATCAAATCAAATAACAATTATTATATCGGTTACTGAAAACAACGAGTAATTCAATCTGGGAATCAACCGACAGATCACGATAATTTACCACCAACAACCTAATTGAATCAAAGGGGAAATCGGGCCGAAAGAAAAGGAGTCGTCTCCCTTTGTCTATATTTGTGTCTCTCTCTCAGCGCTACCCGGAACTAACGACCAGGACGTGGAGAGCTTCTAGTTCCACTTTGTTTTTTTTTGTTGGTTTTTTTCTTCCGCTTGTTTTTTTTTTAAATTCCTATTTATGATATTCAGCAAAACAGTTTTTGAAATTATTGAGTAGTATCAAATAAATGAAAGAGAGATACGCAAACGAAGTAGAGAATCGAACTTTGTGGCAGTCCGAGCCTTACCTAACCAAACTATCTCAAATTTCATCTCAAGTCAGCCGGAATATTTGTATCTGATGTATATTTGAAGGAATATTCCTGATAAAGTAGGATTGTATATGATTGAAATTCGTATTATCACATTGCTCGATTGGATCGACTATGTCGGATCCACCGTTCAGAATTATCCAAATCTGACCTCTTATTCGAGATCAGCGAATCAAAAAACCCCTAGATCCAAATTTTCAAAGGCATTGGTTTAATATTAGAGCTTTCAGAAAAAACTGTAGTTTCTTTCTGAAATGAATTTGGCATCGCGAGATCTTATGTTCAGCAAATTTGACGCCACACTTTTCCCCCATTTCAGCAATCCTCTTCACCAACCCCTCCCTCCTCGATTTTCGTTCTTTCTCCATTATTCCTATTGTCTCAATTAACCAACTCACCTCAAGCAGCGGTTCTATGGTCAGCGTTTTCCGTATTTGTATCTCACTTTTGAATTTCGCGATTTCTTTGCATTTCTCCGCTAGCTCTTGTAACAACGCCTTCTGCTCCTCGCATTTTTCTAGTGACTTCCATACCCTCCCGCTTTCTGCAATCGCGCTCTTCTCTTCCACTTCCTTCTCATGTTTTGTCTCACGTACTCCTGCCGTTTTTCCCTCGATCCCGATTTTTGATCCTTCCCCTTCGTTCCTGTATGACAGCTCGAAGCCTTTTACTCTTGGCATTGTGATATTAGACAATTATTCGGAAAACCTGATTTCAATTGAAATTCAGGGAAGCACTCGGTTGGGCTCTCCCAGTCGATACATGCGATAAAATTCTTCATGGGTCTCATCCGATGTCAAAATGAACACCGAAACCAAATGTCATATCGTATTGCTTCGAGCTCGTCAAATTTTACAATGGTATTAGGGATTTGTGTGTAAACATTCGGTCAGATATTGTGCAATAGAAGTTTTCTGTCGAGATCAGATTCGAACGATCTTAACAAAAATAATTACGACAAAACAAACTAAGATCATTCATTTATGAAAGCAATGAAAAGTAAAAAATACGTTTCCATATATTATGATTCTGAAGCTTACATCCGTAGATTATACCATTCAGAAAGGAACTGATAGCAATCGTTGGACTGGTTTGCAGTTGCGCCGCTGGTGTCTGTCATCCATTCTTGAAATAGTTTCTTCTCCTTTCCAAGAGCCAAATATCGATGGAGCACGTGATATGCCTAAAAATCTTGTTGTGAGTAACGCATTCTCTTAGTTACAATACAATTGCGTCTTAAAAATGGGATCCGTTTCATAATTCGTGGTGAAAAGTTTAGTTTGTTTTCTAACGAAGACGGGTTTACAGCAACGAGAGCTGTGTACAAATGCAGGAAAAAATGCGCTATTGTTATGAACTTATTGTAACAACGGTTACCTTGACAAAACCAGCCGCTTTGAATCTTTTCCCTAGAGCTAGGCCGATACCAGGTAATTCATCTACGGGTTTTTCTCCCAGTGGCTCCGAAATGATTTTCTGGCATGGTGGAGGTGAGGCCATATCGATAGTGTCGCTACAATTAGAACACTGTTTCTCATTTCTCGAAAAGCATTTTTTTTCAAATACTAGACAAGCTTGGGAGCAGGCCCTTTGCTATTCTCTGCAATCAATATATTGGGAGTTCACACTGTAACAAATTCAGATATTCATTCGTAAAAGTGTAGTTAAACGTGATAAAGCTAATATTGATACACGAGGACTAATGATCAAATTTTTTTCCGTTCATTGCAATAATGACCTCGGCGCTCGGGACCACTCGGAACCACTAAAATGTGACATCTCCGATCACCAAATCAACAATAATGATTGGAAAAAATCCCATCGTGAACCTAAATGAAAATAGAAACGTTCTTGCATTCATTGTTATCTAATAAATTTTTCAGTTTTGGGAAGGAAAACCCTCGCACGAACATTTCGAATAATAATCGGAACGGAAGTGAAAGTCTTCCAAATTCCAATACTCGGAGCATGAATCGCAAAGTAGGTACTCTTTCACGTAGCTATTATAAACATATTGATAAAATTATTGTTTTTTCAGCTACACAAAGTCCCTGTATTCCGGCTTAATAATGTCTCGACACGTTATAATGAACACGGGTGAAGAACAAGAACCGATTTCCGGTCAGAAAATCCCAGGAAAAACATCCAACGCAAGAATATCCCAAACCTAAAAATGCTACCACACTAAAATCCGAATATGCAAATCGCGTTGTCTGTTAATTCTTCGGCATCCGTCTTACACGGGTCTCCCACGGCAAGGACTACACGCGCTTTTATCCCTACAAAAATCACCATATTCCACCTTGCGCCATCGAACCATCTAATACATTAGAAAATTTCGACACTATACTTAATTAAAATTCAAACATGTTTTCTCTTTGTCCAACCCAACCCAAACCAACTCCGACTAATTTTGTCTTGGGGTTTCTTTGTTGGGCTATTTTTACTGCGATATTACTCACCAAGATATTTTTCCCTGGGATACTCTGACCGAGCGCCACAGAACCGCAGTATCGGGAAAAGGATCTAGGAATAGCGAACAGTTCAATTTGAATGGAGAACGATTCGAATGCTGTTCAACCCGAATGGACAACTGTTAGTTTCCAATTTCGACGCGATCAACTATGCCAGAATATGCTGCCTGAATGTTGACTCATCCAATAGCAAGTTAACGGCTCACC